>JAMPIV010001570.1:0-533052 GCA_024509875.1 Oreohelix idahoensis | reverse complement strand
TGAGATTTAGAGTACTTCATAATTTTGATTTGATCTGGGTGGTGATGACATCATTTTGATTGGGGTGGGTTTTTGACAGAGACATGATTAATCGGTGGACAGTAGATAGAGGTAGGATGACCGGAAAGAGTGTTTGAGGAGCAGTACTATGATTTAGGAGATAGCGTACGGTTTGGGTTTATGGAGGGTATATACGATAAGACGAGATTTTGTTTGGTGGTATGAAGTGTTGAGGAGTAGAGTGTTCTATATATATATGCGAGGTTGGAGATTTGGGGTATGATGGGGTAGTAGGGATGGTTGGATAGGGGTTGGATTCGAGTGCTGTGGATGTCTCCTTTAGTACACAGTGTTATTAATTGGGGATGAATGTTGATTGTATAATGGGTTGAGTGGGGTGATATTTAAAGGTGGTAGACAAGAGTACATCTTCCATCATGCGCGACGGATGCCGAAATGCAGATAGGATGCCACAGCGTAAAGTAGACACTACTGTGTTGGCTCAAATAACTCTTGCATTGGTGCACTGAGATCTCTTTTGTATTGAGATCTACCTCGGTTATTATCACCTCTGTAGTTATTGTTACCTCTATTGTAACCCCTATTTGGGTTTGAGTCATAGTTCCCTTGGTTACCATTATCATATTCATTATAATGAGTATCTCTGTAATTATGATCTTGTTGACTCCAAGACGGATAACCCTGATAGTTTCTATAATTACTTCCTCTACGGAAATTCCTATAATTATGACCACCCCTGTGTCGAGAGCTATCAGGTCGTCTCCAGTTCTTTGAAGAAGAACCCTGAAATGATTGGTTACCTTGGTTTTGATAACTATTATGGTTACCTTTTTTTATCAAATCTGTTTTGAGGTCCCTGAAATCTGTGTGAATAATTGGGATTGTATGGTGTTGCTGAAGCAACTGGCATACTCTCCTTAATCTTAGTGTTGCCAAAAGTCACGTCGGGGTGTGCAGTGACATATTGGAAACAATATTCTTCCATTTCTTTTAGAGATTTGGGTTTACGCTCATGTATAAATTCAAGGAAAGGTTTGTTCACACATGACATAATCTTATCTCTGAGCAACAAATCCATAAGTCCTTCATACGTTTTTTCTGTTTTGGAAAGCTCAATCCAACGATCAACTGTGAGACGTGCCTTTGCAGTGAATTCTGAGAATTCTACACCCGTCTCAGGCACCATCGTTTTAAATAAAAGGCGATAGCCTTCCTCACTTAGCTGATATTTTTTTTATCAAAGCCGCCCTAATGACATCATAATTATCCTTATCTGCTTCTCCTACAAGGCATAATCTAGTCAAAGATTCACCTTTCAAGTTTTCTGATAATTGATTAGCGTATTGTGATTTATCCACATTATGTGTACGACAAGAACGTTCAAATCTATCCAGCCAGAATGTAATATCGTCACTGGACTGATTGAACGGTGGAACCTTAACCTTGTAAGTAGAAGGTTTACCATTACCACTAGATGCCTGATTAACATTACTCATACTTGTCAATCTTAATTTCTCCAACTCAAATTCATGTTCTCTTATTGCTTTTTTTTTCTTCAGCCTCTCTGTCTAATCTTTTTTGTTCAGCTTCCCTGTCTAATCTTTTTTGTTCAGCTTCACTGTCTAATCTTTTTTGTTCAGCTTCCCTGTCTAATCTTTTTTGTTCAGCTTCACTGTCTAATCTTTTTTGTTCCGCAGCAGCTTCTCTTTCTAATTTTTTTTGTTCAGCTTCAAATCTCCTTTCCTCTACCTGCATCTGCAATTTCTTTTGTTCAGCAGCAGCCTCAGCTTCTCTTTCTAATCTTTTCTCTTCTGCCATAGCTCTTCTCTCTTCTGCAGCTAATGCTTTGTCATATTGAGCAACTGCCCATTGTTCTAATTGTTGACCAGTTTTATCAAGGGCTTTCCCTTGTATAATGAAGTATTCTAATGTAGACATGGTGTCTAACAATAATACTAATCACCTGAAATAATAATAATACCACAAGTTCTTAATGACTTGATTAATCAGTATACTATCCCAATATCTGTGGGTCACAAGCCTTAATAAGGTCTTGTATAACAGTAATAATAATCAGGTACTGGTTTATACCATAATCCAAGTGCAGTGCACAGGCAATTGTGTCTTATGAAATATACCTATATAAAACATATGTCAACCAACAGAATACATAAAGTACAAATAGGACTGACAATACAAGAACGTTTGCAGAAATCAAAATAAATCAAATAGGGAAATCAATGAAAATAATCACTGAATCTGCAAAGAATAACAACACAAATGACGTCACAGTATATGAATATAAATTGTGAATAGAACTGAAAGATAGAAAAGGTTAGACCAACAAATTACAAACAAATCAAAACAAAACTAAAGAACAAAGAAATATTACAAAAATAACAATAATTACAGTCTTCACAGCTAACACAAAAGCAACAGTTGTCGCAGCAAATTTTCAATCAAGAAAATTGCACCTATAGAAAACGCCCACAACGGACCCTCTATGACGTGGGATATTCTGTTGTGAGGACGCCGCCCAACCTTAAACACAACCCGCTGACATAGAAACTAACATACTATACAAACAAATAACATGTAAACATAAATATATATAAATTATGTGTATGATAGTATGTGTTGCAAAATAGGCTCAGTCTTACAGTAATGGCAAAGTTATTTTTATGAAAATAAACAAACTGCCACTTTATTCAATTAAACATTCTGGCCTTAAATATTAAAGTTCATATACAGAAAACAAGAAGATCCATCGATGAAAATAGGACTTCTTAGTTCACTCATACTGTCTTCCTGTTAATATTGACAAGAATTGATCCAACTGTTCTGTGAAACTCTGTAATGTCTAATGTAAAAATGTCAACAACGCTGACCTACATACTGCATTCACTTGACAGGTCACGTGACAAAGTGTTGACAAATAGCAAACCAATACTGCAAGTATGTCGTATCAGCCACAGGAAACGGTCTGGTATCGGTAATCTGTTGACTTCTGAACTTCTGCGAGGTCAAACCCAGAAAGCTGGTCCACCAGTTGATAAGGTCCTCTATTTATTCCAGTTAGTGATATCCACCAAAAGATAAATAGAAGTGGATTGAAGCAGACATCATCATCATCATCATCAGTTGATAAGATCTCTATGGTGTTGTTTGCTCCACTGTAGTGTATGGAATGTCAACTTGACCTACGCAGTGGTGTGTAGACATGGATTGAGTGTATAATGTGCGAATGATAATAAGGGTTCGTGGTGTTGACAAATGTTCTTTTCTCACACTCATGTATGGCTGGAAGTCATCGACACCAACGACTGTGTACCTTTCTACAGTTTAATTGGACGTATACACTCGACAGCACAGATAGTTACAAATCACAGGTTGGCATAATACATCATAGTACAGTGGATAAATGGTCTTGCAATGTTACATGGGCACTCATGTAGAATAATTGTATAATGGACTGTCAGTAGCCAAGCACTCAGTATCGCCCATACATATATATCAACTGACTTCACTGACTGAGCACGTCAGCTTATAAATAATATTTCAGATGGCTTCTAGACCTAATCTCGTCTAGCGACGATTCTCCAACATAATGTTCAGCACATATTTTTTCATATAATAATATTGAACCGCTAGCAATGGGTTCTCATGTGTAGCAGTGATCTCTGGACTAATCAAGCGATAATACGGGCATCCCTTTTCTCTTCTTGAAAGTCACTACATGTTTTGGTTCCAAGATGGCTTCACTCGTGAGCTGTCACTCACGTTTGGATACAGATAATGAATCTGTCCTAAAGTTAGTCATTCATTAAATCTTTCATTGCTCTGTAGATTTGGTCATGAACAATTGACTGCATTCTACAGGGTATAGTGCTGCTAGGAATCGAAGTCGTTTTCATCGAGTCAAATATATTCTCTTAGACATTCAAATCGTACCTATCGAAAATGGTGGCTTCGTACGAGAGTTCATAAGAGTATCTTTTATTACCTTGGTATCAGAAATATGCTTCTGCCATTCCTTGGCAATACGAATAAACACTGGGGTAAAGCATACACGATAGGTCTAGACGACTATCACTTTCCCCACAAATACTGAGATCACTTTTTCCCCGGCGACAGGCCGACATAGAAAACACAGTCCCTATCAGGACGAAGCCAAATCACACCACACTCTAGCGACACATCCGCCGAATAGCCTTTGACCTCCCTAGAGACAACAGAACATATAGTTCGACTTAGATATGTAAAGATATACAGATATAAGACAGACTCGTCCTACTCAGACAAACAATACACATAAATTCAGGCCATAGATATTCTGAAGCAAGAACAATCTATTACTACCCAAACAAAGAATAAATCGCAGAAAACTGGATTTATCCGCGGAGTTCGATCGAAAGAGCCGACACAACTTTCAAGGGAAGTAACTCAATAATGACTTTTCCTTAAGCACTATTTTGTTTACAAAATATTTGCGAACATAACAAGTATACCAATGTATAATATTGTAAGATATCAAAGACTGCACGTAACAGTCTTTAATACAATGGATACCAAGTTGTCACTTAAGTAGCATCATAAGCAAGGAAGAGGCTGACAGTTTGACAAAGAAGTTTGGAAAATACCTCAGCCTGGAATCAATATACTTTGGCGGTGAGGCAAAGAGTTTTAAGAATACTCTTACTTGGAAGATAGGCAATGGAAAATTGACAAATAGAAAAATAGACAACTACGGCCAACCCAGAGGCCCTAGTTTACTATAGACTCCGAAGAGATAGCACTGTGACATATCTTTAATTGGGCAAACAGATTGCAACCAGTCCTAGGAGTACACTACCAACTACTGATGAGTGCTTTAACTTGGTGCCTTCTTAAATGACCAGTCTTCAAAACACCCAGTCCAACGGTGAGCACATATCTTTAATTGGCGCCGTGACCAACCCTTCTTAAAACTGACATGGCTACATCACAAGGAGGATGGAATACCAACACCAGCCTATATAAGAGAATACCAACGAACAAGAATCATAGACAGAGAAGATAAATAGTTGACTTGAATTTGATATTCAAACATGGAGAGTTCTTGTGTCAAGAACCATACAAAACAGTCCGAAAAGAATAGCACTGAGAGACTTCGCTTCAGAGCTAATAATCGTTGCAGGAATTATGCAATCGATTTTCCTTGCATTCAAGAATAGTACCATGGATTTTAGGTTGCAAAAGTTTATAAGATTGAAAGTAATGGAGATCTTGTTGAAATCAAGTTACAACTCCATGGAAACTTGAAAGAAGGAAGACCAAGATTAAATTTGAAAAGAAAAGACGAAGCGAACCAAACAGTTACTAGAATGCAACCTCAAACACAGAATGTCCAGTACAATGCAGATGACTTACCTGATTTATACAGTACTGAAATGGTTTAAGTTGAGAAGCTGACATCCGAAGAAAGAGATATGAAAAGCGACAGTGACATCATGAAGTCAAAACCGTACAATCTTGTCAATGCTATGGAGTCAAGCACAGATGAAGAAAGGATAAACGGTGCAGAAAAGTCCAAACAATTGCTAATAGTGTTCACCAGAGATAGAGACTGCTGATGAGATGCTGAACAGTTTAGTGTCAAAAGGAATAGGTGTTCTAGAAGACATAAAGACATTACTTCTTCAGAAAGGAAAGTCAAGTCAAAGTAACAAGAATATTATTCATAACGTACAACAAAGTAACATTCAAGATCAAGTGCAAGATGAGAAACAAGAAGCTGTCACATGCAGAAATCCAGAAAGAACTGACTTGAAATTGCAAAGTTATGTACCGGTTCTAAAGTTGAGCGAAGTTTCCTTAGATAGTGGATATTCAAGAGATGATAGCCTTAATCCACAAAAGAATCAAGAACAGCTGAAGCAGGTTACAGCAGCAGCACAGATGGACTCAGCAACACAAACAGAGAATAAAGCTGCAGTTTCAGCAACACAAACAGACAATAAAGTTGCAGATTCAACAATACAAACAGAGAATAGAGTTACAGTTTCAGCAACACAAACAGAGAATAAAGCTGCAGTTTCGGCAACACAAACAGATGCTGACCTTAACACTGACACATCATGCAGGTGTATAAAAACAGTACAGAGGGTCGACAGTGTTTCGGAGGTTCAGAAGAAAGCTCAAGGTAGCTAACCCAAGTGAACAGGAGTTGAAGAAAGCAATAAAATGCATCCTAAGAGAAGGGGACCTCAACAATTTGACAGTAAAGAAGGTGCACCGATTGCTAGAAATAAGGTTGGATATAGACTTATCACAAAGAATAACGGAGATAAAACAACTTGTGATAGATGTGATGCAAGAGGAGGGTGAAGACACAGTTAAGAAGAAACAAAGACCCAAACATATCGAAGAACTTCTAGCACAAGAATGACACGACTAAGAAAATGTTTAAAGTGACTGAACCAACGATAGAGCAGTTTGAAGAAGGAAAGCTAGAATCATCATAGCACAGCCTGGGTTGAATGGGTCAAGAAAAGAGTATGGACAAAGCTAGAAGGAAAGTATCGGACACGTTTCTAGAGAAAGAAATGAATTAGACAAGGAATAATAAAATGTTAGATGACGAAATCATGAAGAAAATGCAAAGAGAGAGAGGCAGGCAAAGCGTGAAGAAGAAGAAGGCGAAATCTGCACGCTCGATAGAGGCAAATTTTTCTCTTCTTGCTAAGTACCATGATAGAGTTAGAAATCTTAGGTATCTAAGGAGGCCTGATCCATGAAATTTATCAGATGGTGCTAAGTAAGACTTGACAAATAGGGCCAAGTGATGATCAGAACTGTACAGTCGATTGGCTTTCTTTGATCTTTTCAGAGCTCTGATTTCCTTCAATCTTAGAGATGTTGTAGAAGAAGATATGGATCCAAAGAGATTATCGATCCAAGATGCCAGAAAGATGGATTGCTTCGTGTGTTGAAGTTGATGGAGTTTATAAGTAAATGAGAGTAAGGAGGAGCAGGAGGCTATGAGAGTAGAATTAGCACTTACATAAACTGTCCAAATGGCGGCGGCAACTTAGTCTTGAGAAAACCACATTTAATTGGTTCTTACCCTACATAAAGAGAGG
The DNA here is from genome assembly GCA_024509875.1 of Oreohelix idahoensis. Lineage (NCBI taxonomy): Eukaryota > Metazoa > Mollusca > Gastropoda > Stylommatophora > Oreohelicidae > Oreohelix > Oreohelix idahoensis. The sequence continues at coordinate 525,910 of JAMPIV010001570.1, read as the reverse complement.
AATGAGTACACCTGACTAATAGGGTACTGCAGTAGAGGAGATGTAAGACATAACATTTGAGGCCTGGTACGGCTTTCTTACTTTTTGAAAAGAATGGTGATAACGGCAGAAATACTAGAGGCTTAGATTTTTCTGCTGTTTTTGATGAAGCTGCAGCAGAAGACAACAATGCGTGGAACAAAATGAAGTGACAACTACAATTACCAGCCACAAGAGAAATACCAGCCTAATATATCATCGCCTATAGCTCCGCCAGCCTTATGCTAGCTACCAATGAAAAGTCATCATCATGTGACGTATTCTTTCCAGAACGTTGTCTCCATTACAGCTGCTCTGAACGCATCACGATTCTGGGCAAGTCGACCTGCATCAGCCAAAGACAAGTTCAGACTCTCTGTGATGTCCTGGGTCCACCGTCGTCTAGGTCGACCCCTTCCCCTTTTTCCAGGGACCATGCCTTCCATCACTGTTTTTTCCAGACTATTATGTCTTTTTATATGACCGAAAAATTTCAGCTTCCTTATTGCGATGGTATTTAGGAGCCAATGTTCCTGTACGTTTAGTGAGTGCAGTACTTCTCTGTTGGTCTTTTTTTCTGTCCAGGGTATTCTCAACATCCTTCTGTAGCATTTCATTTCGAATGATGTAATCTTTTTTGCAACTGTTTTATTGAGTGTCCAAGTCTCGCAGCCGTATGTTGCTACTGGGAATATACATGCTCTGATCAGTTGTAACTTTGTTTCTTTGCTTGTGCCTTGCCATAGGTTTTTCATTTGTATTAGCTTATGTGAAGCAATTGCAAGTCTTCTTTTAATTTCTACTGCACAGTCGCCAGAGCTGTTAATGATTGATCCTAAGTATTCGAATTCATTGACACTTTCCAGTTCTTCGTTATCAATTTCAATTTCTGGTTTGGTCTTTACTTTGTCTGTTGTCAATACTTTGGTCTTCTTGGTGTTTAGGTATAGATTCTGGGCCTCGCTGTGTTTTTTTGGTGGACAGAAGTAATTGTTCAAGTCCTTCTGGGTTGGTCGATAGGAGGACTGTGTCGTCAGCATATCTGATTTCCGGGATCTGGTACCCGCCGATGTTAAATGAGTCAAACTCTGTGTGTTCTTGGTCATCTCTTACGTTTCTCATGATATTCTCGGCATAAATGTTAAACAGGTAAGGGGAAAGGGTACAGCCTTGTCTTACTCCTTTCTGTACTTCAAACCATTCTGATGTTTCCCCCTCTATTCTTACGGCTGCTTGTTGTTCTTGGTACAGCAGTGCGATGAGTTGTATAAGGTGGTTTGGAAATCCCATATTTTTCATAATAGCCCATAACTGCTGATGTTGTACACAATCGAAAGCTTTGGTGTAATCAATGAAACAAGTATGTAGGTCGACGTTGAATTCTCTACACTTTTCTATGATGATCCTCATGTTGAATATATGATCTCTAGTGCCTCTACCTGGTCGAAAACCCGCCTGTACTTCATTTATTTCTGTTTCTAGCTTTTGTTGCATCCTTTTCATTATGATTTGTAAAAGTATTTTGCTGGCATGGCTTATAAGAGCTATAGTTCTGTAGTTTGTGCACAGTTTCAGGTTGCCTTTTTTGGCAAGGGTATGTAAATTGATCTTTTCCATTCCTTGGGCCAAATTCCGCTTTGCCAGATCTTGCAGCATAATGCATGGTATATACGAGCGCTGCCTTCTCCTCCTGCCTGTATCATTTCAGCTTTTATTTCATCACAACCAGGAGATTTTCCACTTTTTAAGTGTTTGATTGCATTCCGGACTTCCTCTATGGTAGGTTCTGGTTCACGTTCCGCTTCATTCATGACGTTGTTATCTGCCGCTTTGTTTATTTCCGTATACATTTCTTGACAGTACTCCTTCCATCTGTTCAGAATATCTTTACGTTCTGTTAGAGTGTCGCCTTTCTTGTCGTTTATTGCTCGGGGTGATGATTTAAAGTTGCTGTTTTTCAATGTTCTTACTTCAGAAAACATATTCTTACTCAATCCCTGTTCGCGCATTTCCTCTATTTTCCTGCAGGTGTCGTTTATGTATTGTTGTTTGTCTTGTCTGACTCGTTGTTTAATCTGCTTTGTGTATTCCTTGTACAACTCCTGATTTTCTGTATCTTTTTTGGACTTCATTTTTCTTCTCTCTACCACCAACTTCAGTGTTTCGTCTGAGATGTATTCTCGTCTCTTTATACTTCTTTTAGGAATTAACCTCTGTGCATTTGTAATATATACATCTCTGATGTTATTAGCAAGTTCATCTGGTGTCATTTCCTCCTGTACTGCCATAAGAATGTCAAATTTGTTCTGAATATCGACACTGTACTCTTCTGGTATGGCGCTTGTGTCATAACGTATTACTTTGTCGCTTGTAACGACTTTTTTCAATTTGATCTTGAAGTTTGCAGCAAGAAGTTCATGGTCGGAGTCACAGTCTGCTCCTGGGAACGTCTTGATGGATGAGATACAAGATCGCCACCTTTGTTGTATTAAGATATAATCTATTTGGTTCTTGCTTTTTCCGTCCGGTGACGTCCATGTATATAGTCTTCTAGGGTGTTGCATAAAAAGAGTATTCGTGATGACTAGGTTGTTTTCTAGGCAGAATGTTGTCAAGCGTTCTCCTCTCTCATTTCTCTGGCCCAATCCATAACTTCCTTTCACTCTTTTTTTCATGTTCTAATCTTTCGTTTCCAACTTTGGCATTAAAATCTCCCATTATTATCCTAATATCTTGCTTATTTGCTTTCTCTAATGCATTTTGCAGTTCATTGTAAAAATCTTCAATTTCCTGTTCTTCAGCAGCTGCTGTTGGCGCATATGTTTGTATAATTGTGATGTTCTTTCTTTTTCCTTTCAGTCTGATTGTGACAATGCGGTCATTTATGGGATTATATCCTAATAGGGAGGCAGCTGTCCTTTTAGACAGGTAGAAGCCGACGCCGCTCTGACCTCCTCTCTCTTTGCCTGAGTATATGAATGTTCCTCCTGATGGAATCGAAAAGTGTCCCTGGCCCGACCATCTGTGCTCTGAGATGCCCAGGATATCGATGTTTAGTCTTTCCATCTCGTTCTTCACTATGTACTGTTTTCCTTGGTATAAGCTTCTGACGTTCCATGTTCCTATTTTGATTATTTTCTAAGACCGATGACATGGTTTTCCGTGGTAACACAGTCAGGCTTTTGGCCGTCATCACGATTACCTGTACTGACGCTGCCAACGATCTCTTCCCCAGTTAAATATGATCTGCCTGGCCTGGGGGCCTCACCACCAGATCTTTGTGTAGTATTCAGATTAGCCATTATGGATTTCTTGGCATTGTACATCCAGTAGTTTGCCATTGCTTTCTGGATGGTTCTGGCCGCTTACCATTACAGTCCATGGTGCGCCCTCAGCCCGATACCAGGCCTTTCCAACTCCTGCCCTAGAAGCCGTTGTCAAAAGATTATTGATCATCCGCCCGTTCGGCCAGCAGTTGTGTGTACTGTTTAAGGGGGACCTCCCTTTTTCAATTTACTCATGTAGTTTGGCCGGCCAGTCAAAGCCGTTGCCCGGGGGGTGGCGCTGCCGTACACAAGCAGACTCGAGGAGCCATACATGAGCTGAACTGGAGTGGGGGAACCAAATAGGATCCAGGCCATCCTCAAAAAGAGGAAGTGACTGCCTCTCACTGTGAGGTACTATCCCTTACACACTCCAGCCCTACCCCCCACGTCACGTTGAGTTATTATGATTCCACAGAGACATTAAGTACTTCACGTGAAGAAAACGACATGGATGTTGAGCAGAACATTAGCCTACAACAACGTAACACTTCAGGTCAACTCCAAGATGCTGTACATCGTTTAGTTCGCTGCAGAGAAGACTCAGAAGATGAAGATGACATTCCACCAGCAGAATTGAGAGAAAGATTAATATACAGAGACAATCGCCTACATGGGAGAGATAGTAATACGCCACTGTCGACACAGGACGAAGAACCTCATGCGTCCATAACAAGTCAAACATACTATGGTAGTCAGGGACTACAACCGTCAACTTCCAGTCAACACCAGTCTACACATTCTACTTGGGATAGTGAAGATGACAGACCTTTGAAATCAGCAACGAGAAACATAGCCCCCCACGGTAGCAACTTTACAGAAGAACATGGTAGTCAGGGACTACAACCGTCAACTTCCAGTCAACACCAGTCTACACATTCTACTTGGGATAGTGAAGATGACAGACCTTTGAAATCAGCAACGAGAAACATAGCCCCCCACGGTAGCAACTTTACAGAAGAACATGGTAGTCAGGGACTACAACCGTCAACTTCCAGTCAACACCAGTCTACACATTCTACTTGGGATAGTGAAGATGACAGACCTTTGAAATCAGCAACGAGAAACATAGCCCCCCCCCACGGTAGCAACTTTACGGAAGAACATGGTAGTCAGGGACTACAACCGTCAACTTCCAGTCAACACCAGTCTACACATTCTACTTGGGATAGTGAAGATGACAGACCTTTGAAATCAGCAACGAGAAACATAGCCCCCCCACGGTAGCAACTTTACGGAAGAACATGGTAGTCAGGGACTACAACCGTCAACTTCCAGTCAACACCAGTCTACACATTCTACTTGGGATAGTGAAGATGACAGACCTTTGAAATCAGCAACGAGAAACATAGCCCCCCACGGTAGCAACTTTACGGAAGAACATATAAGTATATGAGGAGAACTGCCGTAAGACGGGGTAAAACAGTTGAAAAACCCTGGGAGACCCATTGTCTCTGCGTGTGCCTGCCCTACCGAACGTATATCAGACTTCCTCGACGGCATCTTCCAGCCTATTGTAGAGCAGCTTCCTTCCTTCTTAAAGGACACAAACCATGCTCTTACTACTTTTTCCTCTATTCAGCTTTCTCCAGACCGTACCTACCGTTTATTTCTGTTAGATGTTTGCTCACTTTACACTTCCATTCCTCACTCTGATGGTCTCCGAGCTCTCCGGTTTTTCCTGGACCAGCGCACGCACCCCTCTATCGCTACAGAGACTCTCCTGCGCCTTGCAGAACTGGTCCTTCGACTCAATTCCTTTGAGTTCAATGGACAGTTCTTTGACCAAATAAGTGGAGTTGCCATGGGCACCAAGATGGGTCCCAGTTATGCCTGCCTCTTCATGGGCTACCTGGAGTATCAGGTGTGGCAGCAGTATCCTGGACCTTTTCCATTGATGTATCATAGTGCCAGAGGTTGACCTATCTAGGTTCATTAATTTCATTAAAAACTTCCACCCTGCGATCCAATTCACCTCTCACATCTCCACTGTCTCTGTTAATTTTTCCTTGACATTGTTGTCACTATCACTCCGCCCCACCTCACCACTTCGGTGTACTACAAACCCACCGATGCACACAGTTACCTCCTTTATACTTCCTCTCATCCTCCGGCTTGTCGGGACTCCTTGCCTTTCTCACAACTTCTCCGCCTCCGTCGGTTATGCCAGGATGATGACAACTTTCTATGCCGAGCACAAGAAATGTTGGACTTCTTCCGTAACAGACAGTATCCAGAAGATGTTCTTACCTCTGCCTTAGAACGTGTTCTCCCTATCTCACGTGTAGAGGCCCTCAAACCCCGCCAAAAAAACCTCCTCTGATAGAGTCAAGTTAATAATGACCTATCACCCTCACAGCACTGCTGTCAAAAGGATCCTGTTTCGCCACCTACCTCTCCTCCAAGCTGACCCAGTGGCGCGGGAAGCATTTAGTGAGCCACCCTTGCTGGCATATAGACGGGACAAAAATTTGAGGGACCTCCTAGTCCACAGCCGTCTGAAAACCGTCAACGATGGCCACTTTGGAACCAAGCCATGTAACCGTACACGATGTAAGACATGTCAGTATGTAATCGAAACACGTTCAGTCTCGTTCCCTAACGCCAAGTTCACCATCACCCATGGCTTCACATGTGAGTCACGCAACGTCATTTATGCTATTATATGCAAACGTTGCACCATTACGTACATCGGCCAAACGGGCACACGACTGGGCGACCGATTCTGCAGACACCTCTATGACATCTCTCAGTTTAATTCCACACCTGTGGCCATCCACTTCAATGGCCCCGACCACCACGGAGCCACTGACATCCAGGTGACAGCCATCAGATACTGTTCCTCGGACGCCAACAGTCGGTTTCGCCAGGAACAACGCCTCATCCATCTTATGGGTTGCCTCAAACCACACGGTTTGAATACCCAACATTCTTTTGTTGAGACGCCTTTCTCTATCGAGTCCCTGTTGTATTATGACTTTCTACTTTGATGCGATCACCCTCTTTTTTTTTTTTTTTTTTTTTTTTTTAAATTACCATTTTTTTAATTTAATAATTTTATTTATTTATTTATTTTTTTTTTTTTTTTTTAATTTTTTTTTTTTTTTTTTTTAAATATTTTTTTTTTTTTTTTTTTTTTCCTTTATTATTTTTTATTTTATTTATTTCTTTATTTAGTTTTTATTTTTTATTTATTTATTTATTTGTTTTAAATTTATTTATTATTATTATTTATTTATTTATATTTTATTTATTTATTTTATTTATTATTTATTGATTACTTTTTTCTCACTCTTTTCCAGTCCTTGTTTTTATTATTTCTTATCTTTATGTACTGTCAACTTCCTCTTTCCGGTTTAGTGGCAGCCATCCTGCTTTGCTTCACATGTGACTGGACTTAATATTAAGGGAGTTTTTATCTCTTATTTTTATAGTTTCATGTTCTCTACTTAATTCTCATTTTCTTTCCCTCCTGTCTCTTGTTTGTCTGTCCCTGACGAAGGCCTTGTGGCCGCAACGTAGGTTTTTCTTGTCCTTCTCCTTGTAAGACGTATTACTATTTGTGTGGGTGTGTGTGTTTTTATTTTATTTTATTTTATTTTTTTTCTACGGAAGAACATGGTAGTCAGGGACTACAACCGTCAACCTCCAGTCGACACCAGCCTACATACTCTAGCTCGGATAGCGATGACGAACAGTCTTTACAAGTGACGAAAAGTAACATTGCTCACCATACCCAGAGTCCTACAGCGAAGCACATAAATAGCAATAAGAATGTCATTAATACGCCTTCAGCACAGGTGGAATCTGAACTTGATGTAACAGAACAAGAAGACAGCGACATAGAGTGTATGGATGATACAACCACCACCGAAATACGCATAGCTACCAAACGCCCTTACCAACCTTCGTCACTAGATTCACCACCAACAGCGAAATTGCTACGATTACCGCAAGAACATCTACGAACAAGATTCAAAAGAAATCATCGCCAAGTACATAAACCTTCACTAGGTTTCCAACAAAATATAAATATTCGTTCGCCCCCCACCTCCTGCAGAGCGACTATAAACTCAACATCGCAGTGCATATCAGCTTCGTCACAGTATGACAGTCGCCTCTCCAGCAGAGAGATTACACTGTTGGAACTCGCAAAACAAATCTCCAACTTAGTGTAGTCATCGTAAAGCATTCCCCAGCTATAGTGCTTAATTCGCTACTCTAACCAACATAGTACCTAAAGTTAAGATAGTTAATTGAGTCACACTGTGTTTAACTTAAGTTGATATTCATATACTGGAGCACGCTTAGACACTTACAGTACTCACTAACTTCTTTAAAGAGAGTCGAGTTGACAAACTAGATTACACATAGTCTTAAGAGTGTGACAAAGTAGATCAAACATATAGCCTTAAGAATGTGACAAAGTGAATTAAAAACATAGTCTTAAGAATGTGACAAAGTAGAGTGAATACATAGAAGTTCATCATTGTGACACAGTAGAGTACACACATATAATCTTATGAATGTGACAAACTAGAATAACTACATATAGTTTTAGGAAACTTAACAGTGTTCTTCCCAAGGTACAAGATGCAGCATACTTGATGATCAACACTGACATTGGTTAAAATATGTATAGTACATTAAATGCATGTTAATTATTATAATGTACCTATTTCAGACATAAAAGTATTCAGGACCAGAGAAAAAAAAGAAAGAGAAAAGAGAAAAGAAAAGAAGAAGGGAAGTGATCCAGACTCAGTCAAGTGGAGTCTTACTCATGGACATAGGCAAATATTGCACTGAGGATGAACGTCCCCACTTTTTACTGCACTGGTTGTACAGAGATAACAGAAGAAAAGAAAAAAACAACTTGGTTGCAGTATTGGTATTATGGGTACTGCTTACTTAAGAGATGATGGTAATGACAGTTATAGGGTCATGACTATATTACTTCTACATCCTAAGGTTAGATATTTTGTTAACCCTGACGTACTACTGCATATATATATATAGGTTTAGACAGAGTTAAGGATTTGACTGATGCATCCAAGACTAGAATCAGTCGGGCACATCAACTCTGACATAGTGACATCTTTCACTATCACATTAGGATATTTACTGATGCACCACTAATTAGTTATTTCTGCTTATCTGTCTCGTATAATGGATAAATTACATTAACAGCAGATATTTCAAGACATATAAAGGTACTGACAAACCTCTGTGTCCAGAGGCAGTGACCATGTCGAAAATAGGAACATGTATATATATAGATAATAAGTGCAGAGCCATGATTTATTTTTTTTTGGTTGAGTATTGATGGTATGCCTCAAGCTAAGGTTCAGCAATGAGGTAGCGTTACAATTCGCTTCAAAATTTTTTTTTTTGTTTTTTTTTTTTAAATATTTATTATCATGTAAACTTTGAATAGATATACAAGCGCGGTAATAATGGTATGTTAAAGAATAGAATGGGATTGCTAGATGATGGAACACAAATGTCTCCCTATGGGATACATTTGTATGGCCCCGGGTTGTATGTCACCGTTCACTTTGCTAGGAGCATTATAAAATGCTCAAGCAGGAATTATAAGCGGTGATTTGGTTTTGGTTAAGAGGGAAGGTATGAAAAATGGTTTAAGAAATAAGAATAGATTTGAATAAAGACTATTTGTCTTGCTAAAAGGGAAATAAGATGAGTGAAATCATGCTTTGATCAAAGGGAGAAGACTCTAATTATTAAAGTCAGGGGAGGAAAGTGCTTAATTACACATAAGTAGATTTGGTGAGTAGTTAATTATGGTTTAGAAAATGTACATATAAGAATTGTATAGCAAGCTTTAGAGAAGATAATATAAGGTTAAGTCAAATATGCAAAGGGAGACAATGGTTAATTACCTCCCTTATATGATTAAGTGAGTTGGAAAAAAAATATGCACGTGAAAAGTTTATCAGGACAACGGATGACACTTCACTGAGTTGTTTACACAGCGGATAAGCGTGAACATTTTTCAGCTGAGCGAAGAATAGGAGGAACCAATGAATTTACAGTAAACAAGGACAGATGAGCTAGTAATGATTTTATAGAGGAGAACGCATTTAGACACGCTGTTGAGCGGTCGCATTTTCAGATCAGCTGAGAATGATTTTATAAAGGAGAACGCATTTGGACACGCGGTTGAGCGGTCGCATTTACAGATGAGCTAGTAATGATTTTATAGAAGAGAAGTGTTGACTCCGTTTTATCGTTGAGTTCAGTTTATACTGGTGAAGTGGTAGCTTAAAACGCGAATGGTTAAAATGAACGAATGTCAACAATATTCTTCAAACGAACTTCAACAAGTAGTATTGAACTGGGTGAACTGGGCACGTACTGGCAGTACAGAAGTCGGTGGTGACTGTACATAGATTTTATTCAAACACAGCACATACGGAGTGGACAAGACTAACATCGTCACAGGCGCAGAAATCATACGTCAACATGTTGATAATTACTTTTAAAGTTCCTGAAGATTCTCTACTAATAAAGTCCTCTGACTCAAGTGACTGAGGATCACAAAACTGTTACCATATACTATTCCGCTCATTCAAGTCCATTGACCTTCCTTCAAGGACGTCCATCATGGTAACGTATTCATACTCCAGGATAAAATTCTTCCATATCATACTTCACAATCCCAGACCTTCTCCATACATCCCGTTATATATAGTATATAGTTTTCAAACAAAGTCATACATGATAATACGAACAGGTTAGAGATTCCAGTTGACTAACCTCTCCCATTCTATGCCACGCTTCTGGCATTGTAGTAACAGCATATTAAACATGTGAAGCATATAAATTCATTAACTTGATTTCTTGTAGGTATTCTCCCTCTACGAAAAGATTCAAAGGCTATCGACTCCGTGTGTCCAATTCTAGGAATGTCATCTACGATAAATTCCCGCTAGACCATTAATAGGAGCGGCCTGATACTTTAATGTACATAAATAAACATGCCATAAGAAATGGGGCGACACTTACTTTATACTTCCACTATTGACTTCGCCATGAAGACCAATAGATACGAATACAACTGATGGCTACTTCACATTTGCCAAGAATCAAGGGATAACACAGCGGACATAAATATGGTCCGAGCTGCCCCTTACATGACGTCAGAAACTACTCAACTAGGTTACACGTGCGTCCAAAGCAACTCACACTGCATTGTGCACGTCAGTGCGTGAATCAATCGAACGCACAAATAATATAACTATATAAAACTGGTGCGTACATTTGGCAGGACCGAAGACTACCCCCGTAGGTAATAAATGTACGTAACAGCTCCCTTATTACCTCCCCTTAAAAAAATTAATTCTATTAATTTTTTTCGAACTAATTACTCGAGAGAGGTGAGTCAAAACTACAATAAGATTTATGACATGCATAAAATTATATCATATTAAGAAAAGAATATTAAATGAAAACAATATAACTAAATGATAGTATGCATTAAAGCACACATCCACCATCGACCTACTTTGGAACGATGTGGTAATATTCGAAGTAAAAAGAAGTTGAAAATGAAAATGAAATAAACCATAAAAAAAAAGATGATAATAAAATTCAACCAAAATTTTTTAAAAAGAAATTTGAAACATATGATTTCAAAAATTGGAAATGAACAGCAACACTGATGATGATCAATGATGAAAGAATCAATAAAACAGAAAATTTTAAAATGCAACATGCAAAATGAAACAAAGCATAATTAAACACTTTAAGAAGCAACGCACTTACTATTTCCTAACACTAGTAAGTTTGACTAGTTATCTAAAAGTGAGATATCATGTAGTGGGATACGTGAATACACGTATTGCGAAACACTAATAAAGTTAGTAGATGTGTGATTTATAATCAATCAAATTGATTAAATTGAATTATAATAATTAATAGTACTTAATTTATGAACAAATAACTAATTACTAATTTATTCTAAGTGATTTCAATTTCACTCATTGTTAATATTCTTTTAGAACTAGTTAAATCGACAAGAATATGTTCTCAATGTACCATGTCTGAAATACGCTTACGAACACGATATGTAGTGTAATCTGTTCCATAACAATAGTGAATGTCTATTTGTCACTCTTACCAATGTTTCCATACTAAAAAAAAAATGTTACTTTAATATCACTGTTCCCGTTCTAACAAAACGTTACTTCACAAGAAATAATGTTATAATCCATACGTAAGTATATTCTGAAAGTTATATATATACGAATACTGCAGAACTACACATAGTCTCCACAGATGTATAATCAGTGACCATGTACAAAGTTATTCATGTTTCTGTGAGGACGTTTCACCATCTGGAAGTGGTTTAATTTCGACATGTTCACTAGGGCATCTTGAAAGACAGTCTGCAAACACATTCTGTACTCCAGGAATAGCTCGTATCTCAAAATGGAACGGTTGAAGCGCAATAGCGTAACGCGCTGACTTTGATGACTTCACGTTCCCTGTGTTCAGTGCTGTAAGAGCTTTCTGGTCGGATTCCACCACAAAGTGTGATCCGAGGAGATAACGGTCCAGTTTAGTGATTGACCAGACAAGAGCGAGGAGCTCTTTATCTAGAACGGAATACTTCATCTCGCTCGTCGTAAGCTTTCTGGATACGTACATAACCGGAAATAAGGTGCCTCCGTATTCCTGCATCAAAACTGCCGCGATAGCGTAGGAAGAAGCATCACTGCGAAGAACAAAGGTGAGATCTTTGTTAGGCAACCTTAAAAAAGGCTTATTTGAAAAAAATTGTTTTATATAATCTAAAGCCGTTTGATGATCCTGCGACCACTTTATTACATTAGTTGTACCTTTTTTTTAGTAACGAAGAAAGAGGTGCAGTTATAGTAGACAAATGAGGGATGAATTTAGAATAGAACTGTATTAGTCCTAAGAGCGACCTCACTTGTTTTTTTTTTTCTTAGGTGCTGAGATGTTTAAAATTTTAGAGACGTTACTGTCTTCTGTATACATTAAACCGCGACCTATACGGTGACCAAGAAATGAGATGTCATGAAAACCGACAAAAGCCTTTGAAGGTTTCGCTGTTAAGTTATAATCCCGTAAGGTAGAAAGTAAAGATTTTAAACCCTGAATATGTTCATCCCAAGAGTCACTGAAAAGACAGATGTCATCTATATAAGTAATGACATCGGGACGATGAGACAATATGCGGCGCATCATGCGTACAAAGGTAGCTGGCGCATTCATTAGACCGAATGGCATAAAGTTCCATTGAAAAAGACCCCGTGGCGTCCGTCGAGAAAGCGGTGAATGGCTTTGCTTTAGGGGTTAATGGCACTTGCCAATAACCCTTTGAAAGGTCAAATTTCGAAAAGAATGTGGCATGAGATAATTTCTCTAATAAGTCGTCTAAAAGAGGTAATGGTTCCGCATCGAATTTTGTAACTTTGTTTAATTTCCTGTAATCTACGCAAAGACGTATATTGTTGTCCTTCTTCCTAATGATTACCATAGAAGAAGAATATGGTGATGAAGATGGTTCAATTATATTTAATTGAAGCATCTCATCCAATTCCTTATCAACCTTATCACGAAAGTGTAAAGGAATAGGATATGGGCGAACTCGAATCGGTGTATCGTCAGTCAGAATAATGTCATGTTGGATGACTGACGTATGACCTGGGATGTCAGTGAGGACATCCTCATACGTGTGTAGAATATTAGAGACTTGCTGACGTTGATCATCAGTAAGAGTAGATGAGATAGTAACATCATTCCATTTCTCAGTGGAATGGAGTGGTACAACTGGTATTGGTAGTTGTACATCATCGAAAGAAGATTCCTCTTCTTGGATGACTGACAAACTAGAATAGTGTTGAATAGGAGGTGTAGGATCGTCAGTTGCTTGGAACACTGATTGTAGATAATCAGGACGTGAGTAATATTCCTTCAACATATTAATGTGGAAGGTTTTATGTTTACCATTAACATCAACGATGTAGTCGACATCGGATATTCTTGAGATGATCCTGAAAGGACCTCTCCAGGTAATTAAAAGACGATTATTATGCGCAGGGAGTAATACAAAAGCTTCATCACCAGGTATGAGCTGGCGAAGACGTCTATACTTGTTTGCAAATAGACGAGCTTTTTCTTTGGCTTGTTCGGATGATGCAGTAGCTAATCTACAAAGCATCTATGATTCTCTTTCTCAGAGAGGTCACATACTCATAAGAGGATTGAGTTTCCTCTTCAATATTCTCGTCAACCAATAAGTCGTGGATTAACGACATCGGACCGCGTGGTTGCATGCCGAAAACAAGCTGAAATGGAGAAAACCCCGTTGCTTGATTTTGTACTTCGCGATACGCAAAGAGACAAGCGGGTAGGACCCGATCCCAGTCTTGGGGATGGTCTTGAGTCATCTTACCCAACAACTGCTTGAGTGTCCTATTTAGACGCTCAATTAACCCATTTGACATCGGATGATAAATAGAACTTAGAGATCTGTCTATACCTAATGTCTTCATAACTTGAGACATGGATTCAGAAATGAACTGAACCCCATGATCCGACAAGATTTTCCGTGGAAAACCAATGCGTGAGAAGATTAACATCAATGCCTCTGCTACACTGGCAGATGAAGTGTTCTTGAGAGGGATGGCTTCAGGCCAGCGAGTGCACATATCAATGCACGTAAGGATATGCGTATGCCCTCTAGCAGATGGTAGCATAGGACCAATAATGTCTATAGCCATTTTATCAAATGGTCTAATCGGGATGTCCGCAGCTTGAATAGGAGCCGCATGAAATGGACCCCGTACCTTAACTTCTTGACATATCAAACAAGACCGACAATAGAGAGTGATGTCCTTATGGACGCCTGGCCAGTAGAATGCCGAAAGCACTCTGGATTTGGTACGCGAAAAACCCATATGGCCCGCACATTGCGAGTCATGCGCATGTCGTAATATACGAGATCTCATACAGGATGGGACTATAATCTGAGAACATAAGGATGAATCCTTTTCTCGTATTACTCTAACCAAAATCCCATTTTTAAGTATAAAGTCATGTCTAGATTTTGCAAGTTTGTTGCTGGTATTATTTTTGTTCACATACTGAAAAATTTTTTTTTAATGAATCATCATTCTTTTGCAATGTTGCAAACAACTCCCGTGAAATAGGAGCATCATCATCACAAGTGGTATGAACTGTAGGTTCCATAGGTGTATCATGCGACATATTAGTAGCTTGTGCTCTAGTCACTACTGCATTTGCAGTTTGAATATGTCGCTCTTCCCATTCAGCAATTTGCTGTGGTGTACACTCTTTAATACCATGTATGCGACCAAGTATTAAATCACAAATTGGATTCGGAAGGAGACAAGCTTGAATCTTTCCTGAAAAAAATGGTGTATTAAGATCAATAATAGCAGTGGCAAATGTTTCAATTGTGCCACCAAACGTTACACACTTGACAACCCGGCCCGTGGCACAACTTGGGTTGATCAACGAAGTCCGGACGCCGACTGTGCTGCAACCTGAGTCAAATAGGAGAGAGCATGAAATATTGTTGACAAATCCCTTGTTAAACTTAAGAGAGCCCTGTCCCTGGTGTACTGACGCAGCAGTGGCCGTACAGACTGCAGGTAGACTAGGCAAGGTATGTCCGCAACGCAGCGTCGTGATCGCCCTGGGCTGGAAAAGAGTAGAGCATTCTGAACAATCTTTGACTTGGGTACAATCAAGAGAACAACACATAGCATTATGAGTTTCAGCTCCTTTACCCTGTTCAATGTTAGCCTGTGTATCACTAAAAGCGACATTAGAATGTCTATTCGTATTACTCAACGATCTATCTCGTCGACGCGATCGATTTTGATTTTTGTCATTAAAATTGCCATAATTGTAGTTTCTGCTAGAGTTAAAATTTGGATGAGTCCGATAATTTGTATAATGATCGTTATGATGTTGGTAAAATGGTTTATTTCCAAAAAATTGTTTGTTTTGCGGACCCTGAGATCTTGATCTCCAGTTTTGTTTATTATAATGTCCTTGATTATTTTTAAAATTATTGTTACCAAAATCTCGCGATCTGTGAGCCTGGTTCCAAGAAACATTAAATGGAGCAGATTGTTGAAATTGCTTCCCTTTGTAAAAATTACCATTGTTAAAATTGTCATTATTTCCCTTATTGACATATCTGTCAGCACTAAAAGAACGATTGCGTGAAAAATTGTTTTGTTGTGCTGCAAAAGCAACAGGCAATTCATTCTTAATCTGTGCATTACTTAGATCCATGTTTGGGTGAGCAGTGCAAAAATTTTTAGCATGCTGTTCTAAGTCTTTCATAGATAAAGGTTTCCGTTCGTGTAAAAAATGCGAGAAATGTAGGATTTACAGACGAAAGTACCTTATCGCGCATCAGTAAATCGAAGAGACCTTCATACGACTTTTCAATTTTGGATAATTCGATCCATCTTTCTAATGTTAGTCGTATTTGTGACAGAAAATCACTAAAATTTCTGCTAGATTGAGGTAGTAATGTATGAAATCTTGATCGATATTGGTCTTCTGTCATTTGGAATTTTTGCAGAAGTGCCGCTCTAAGAGCATTATAGTCATTTTTCTCACCAATGCTGGTGGTATGATAAACTGCTAATGCGTCCCCTGTAAGTAATCTGGATAAATATGTACAGTATAGAGCTTTATCCACGTTATAAGACACACAAGTGGCCTCAAACCTATCTAGGAAGAATATCACGTCATCAGACGGGGGATTAAATTTTGGTAATTTAAGGTGAATTTCCTTAAAATTATCATGTCTGGATGAAGTTTGGCTTTCAAAAGTTCTCTGAGAATTAGCTTCCTGAGTTAACCTAAGTCTCTCATATTCTGACTCTGCTAATTTCAGTTCATGCTGTCGTTTTCTTTCATTCTCTTCCATCTCAAGCTGAAGTCGTTTTGTGTTTTGTTCAGCTATTAATCTTCTTTCTGCCATTTCTTTTTGTTTCTGTTCTGCCTCTCGCTGCAATCGTTTCTCTTCTAATTCAGCGGCTTGTTGAGCTATTAATCTTCTGTCTTCCATTTCCTTTTGTTTATTTCCCATTTCAATATTAAGTAGTCTTTCTTTTTCTGCCGCATCTCTTTTAAATTGCTCTTCAGCCTCGAATTTTTTCTGTTCGGACTCACGCTGAAATCGTTTCTCTTCTAATTCAGCGGCTAATCTCATTTTTTTCTCCTCTTCCTCAGCTATAAATTTCCTCTTCTTTTCATCCTCCTCAGCAGTTAATCTCATTTTTTTCTCATTCTCCTCCGCCTCAATCCTTTTTTGATCTGCCTCAAATTTCAAATTTTCCAAACGTAAAGTTTCTAACCTTCTCTGATCAGCTTCTATTTCTTGAGCTTTCTTATATTCTGCAAGTGCAAATGCTTTTGCTTCCTCAGGAGCCATCTGAAGAGCTTTTGCTTGCTTAATGAAATAGTCTAAGGTAGCCATTATTCAATTTTATTATGTAATAATACTACTTAAAATTGTTACTACAACTAGTGGTTTTCGTTCCTGTTCTAGAACGGTAAAAATCAATTTATATAATAGGCAATAATATTAATAATTAATAATGTAATTTATAACATGAAATGGTGTGAAAGCAATAACGTGACAGACAATAGCACAATACTGACACGACACGATAATCAAGACAAATGACTACAGTCGTAGAAATCAAATAAAATAAAATGTGGAACTAAAATAGAATGTCGTAAAAAATTACGATGACATCTACGATCAAATAATGCACAAGACAATTGACAACACAGTGTAAAAACATATGCTTTGTAAAAAAATGAACGACAGTCAGGTAAGATGGACAATAATCACATACAAAATACATCATGAAAATAAGGTACAAGTAAAAATAACTACCAAAAACAACAATTAAAACTTGACGAAACAGCTAAAACAGTCAGGTGTCACAGACTACCAGACACAGTGGACCAAAGATCCTTCTATGCTCACGCATAGGAACATTCCACTGCGGGAAGTCTGCAAAATAATGTCCTACAGAACACTTAAGACGGACCTGTGGTGAAACTGGTAATTTCCCGTCCTAAGTCGCCATTCCCAACCTCCCACGAAGAATACACAACATATAACACTTAACACGAAAAATATGAATGTGGACATATCACGGAAGGCACAACTAAGCGTAATAAAGTGTACAACGGAAACACGTTATACTCATCTCGCGTGCAGGTAAAAAATCAATGTGCCTCGTCTCCGTGGATGTACGTCTACAGATAAAATACTTCGTTCTGCTTCTCTAGATTACAGCTCGCACGCAATAATGATGAAGAGATGATCTCCAAGTAATCAGTCACTGTGAAACTTGACGTGGAGGTTGATTGAAGACATTGACCTTGGTAAACGTAAGTTGAATCTGATTTCTCATCCCACTGGGTTCCAAGTTCGAGATGTTGGTGACTTGAAAGTTAAAATCTTCTTTTCACAGAAAAGTATTGAGTACGTTCTTTGGAAGTTAGATATTTCCAGACCACACTGGCATACCAATTATTGTTGACTCCGTTTTATCGTTGAGTTCAGTTTATACTGGTGAAGTGGTAGCTTAAAACGCGAATGGTTAAAATGAACGAATGTCAACAATATTCTTCAAACGAACTTCAACAAGTAGTATTGAACTGGGTGAACTGGGCAAGTACTGGCAGTACAGAAGTCGGTGGTGACTGTACATATATTTTATTCAAACACAGCACATACGGAGTGGACAAGACTAACATCGTCACAGGCGCAGAAATCATACGTCAACATGTTGATAATTACTT
Organism: Oreohelix idahoensis; assembly: GCA_024509875.1. Taxonomy (NCBI): domain Eukaryota; kingdom Metazoa; phylum Mollusca; class Gastropoda; order Stylommatophora; family Oreohelicidae; genus Oreohelix; species Oreohelix idahoensis. The sequence continues at coordinate 507,707 of JAMPIV010001570.1, read as the reverse complement.
TTAAAGTTCCTGAAGATTCTCTACTAATAAAGTCCTCTGACTCAAGTGACTGAGGATCACAAAACTGTTACCATATACTATTCCGCTCATTCAAGTCCATTGACCTTCCTTCAAGGACGTCCATCATGGTAACGTATTCATACTCCAGGATAAAATTCTTCCATATCATACTTCACAATCCCAGACCTTCTCCATACATCCCGTTATATATATTATATAGTTTTCAAACAAAGTCATACATGATAATACGAACAGGTTAGAGATTCCAGTTGACTAACCTCTCCCATTCTATGCCACGCTTCTGGCATTGTAGTAACAGCATATTAAACATGTGAAGCATATAAATTCATTAACTTGATTTCTTGTGGGTATTCTCCCTCTACGAAAAGATTCAAAGGCTATCGACTCCGTGTGTCCAATTCTAGGAATGTCATCTACGATGAATTCCCGCTAGACCATTAATAGGAGCGGCCTGATACTTTAATGTACATAAATAAACATGCCATAAGAAATGGGGCGACACTTACTTTATACTTCCACTATTGACTTCGCCATGAAGACCAATAGATACGAATACAACTGATGGCTACTTCACATTTGCCAAGAATCAAGGGATAACACAGCGGACATAAATATGGTCCGAGCTGCCCCTTACATGACGTCAGAAACTACTCAACTAGGTTACACGTGCGTCCAAAGCAACTCACACTGCATTGTGCACGTCAGTGCGTGAATCAATCGAACGCACAAATAATATAACTATATAAAACTGGTGCGTACATTTGGCAGGACCGAAGACTACCCCCGTAGGTAATAAATGTACGTAACAGAAGCCATTTAGACGCGCTGAGGAGCGGTCGCATTTTCGGAGGAGCAGTCCTAGTTAAGGACGTAGAGTGGCAGGAATGTGTATTCTGCCAGGCTCAAGTTTAATTTCTGTGGGAAACAGAATGAATACTTCTGAAGAATCCTATAGACCTAGTTAGAGTAGTAGAATCTATTCACATATGAAAGACAGAACGGTGTTTAAAATATAGGTTTAGAGATAAGAGGTGATAGTAAGAAATATGAGTGTTGTGAGGATTCTGTGCACCCAGAGTAAGTAGGTCCTTTGACTCATAACTTTTGATAGACATTGAATAGAATGATTTCAGAAGTTGAAATAAAGTATTACAAGGTTAACGACGCTTACAACTAGGTGAGCACAGAATAATGAGAAACGAAGCTGAAGCTACAAAATTGACTCTGAGGTGAATAAACGGAGACTAAGTAGGCAGCTGAGGAGATTTACAGAAGAACAGGGACTTAATAGCCGTGCTGGGCTATTGTATAATGAACTTTGCAACATCGACTGCTACAAGTAAGATGAGTAAGCAATTGAAGGCTGATTGTATTTACAGGATGAAACATGCGCTCTCTAGCAGGTATAAGTATGAGGATACCGCAACAGGTGTACCCAATGTATTGATTTGCATATATGAATTTTAAGATGATGGTATTTGATTAAATTGAGTCAAATTGACAGGGTTAGTAGATGAAAGAAACCAACTCAGGAAAGAGTTGATGAAAGGCTTGGGAGAAGCCAGAATAAATAGAAAAGCCTTAAGGGAAGAAAATATGTATAAACCATACCTGAATATGTTCTCAGGCAGAGAGCTATAACTATATATATATAGGTATGTGAGTGTGCCCAGAAGGAATGGGACATACAAGAGGCAGTTAGGAAATGTTTGTACCTGGAATTTGTACCACATGCCTCCTGTTATTATGGAATTTTAGATGTAAATAAATCACTTGTTTTGATGGAACACTTCTCAAGTTGGGTTAACTCTCTAAAAGGTTGTTGAGTGCTTGAGTAAACAAGATAATAGACGTAAGGGAATAACTGCTATACGAAGTTGTCACTTAAGTAACATCATAAGAAGGGATGGAACGAGTTTAGGTTGGAAGTTTGAGAAAATATCATCCAGGAATCAATAACTCTGGCGGTGAGGACCAGTATTAAGATATACTCTTACTTGGAAGATAGGTCAATGGATCAAATTGACAAATAGAAGGTAGACAACTAGGCCTGCCCCAGTCACCTAGTTTACTATAATAAGAAGAGATAGCACTGTGACATATCTTTAATTGGTACCGCAACCAGTCCTAGGAGTACACTACCACTGTGACAGAAACTATTGAACATATTTCGGATGCAATGCAGTCTTGGGAAACTGGTACTATTTGATAACAACTGGGTGAGATGTGCTAAGTTGGTCAGAGAGATCTGACCCAATCTGTGTAATGTTGTTTTGTGGTGTTGTGTGTAAGAGTGGCGCAGTAAACAGAGTGTTGACACATGGCACAAATTTTGTTTCAGAGTTTCTGATCTGGCACTACGATTGTGCCAGATGCTTTTGTAGAAGTACAAAAGCGGGTGTCTGTGCGGCCTAACATTTTACTTCAGCTACTGAGAGGAGTGGGCCACAAGAATTCTGTACTACATCGTCACAGGCCAGTTAAGTGCAAACCTGGCCTGCTGGAGATTCATTAACTGTGCCCACCATCAATAAGGAAATAAAATCTTGTTATATAAACATTAACACCAGTCCATATGTCCAGGACACTGAACTTTGTAACCATAGATTGGGCATGATGACGCCACCCCAACTAAACATCCAGTGCTAGTTTTTTTCCCAAGACATTTTAGATATTATAAATATTAACCATTGTAATAATAGACCTATGTACAAAAATTTCATTTGATTATGCAATATATATATGCATTTTATTGATAAATACATATCATTTCATATGTTCTGACCAAAAGAAACAATTGGTTCAGGACTAATAAATTTTAAAAAATTTTCAAACTTAAACTATAACAGCCAGTGTTAGTTCAGTGTATCATAGAGATTATTATTATTATTATTAGACTTATTAATTACATGTGTGTGTCTGTGTATTTATTACCTACACATTACATTTCAGTACCCTAGACTTTTAACGTAGCTAACATTCATTATAGTAGAATAGGTCTGTTTGAGGTCGTAAGTGGTAGCAGAAAGGCCTTCTGTACTCACATAAACTTTTATCTCAGGAGCCTTCACGGCTGACCTCATCCAGTACACTAAGTAACATAACAACCATACAATAACACCAAAAACCACTACAAATATTGGGGGCTCGTCCGGGATTAAGTTTATCAAAGATATTAGGGTCTCCTGGTCTGGGAATTAAACTAGTGGGGGCATAAGGGAATAAATTTAAAAGTATCCCTTAAAATAAAAAGTGGAAAATAAAAGTTGATGAATCTTCACAGCCAGTGGTAATTAATTAATTAATTAATATATTACCTTAGTCATTATATACTTGAAATTTACCTTAGTCATTGTTAATTTGTGTGTTAGAGTATGGCAGATCTAGCAAAATTTAGATCGGCTGCTGTGCTGACGGCGAAGGAGATGAACATGGAGGGTCAAGTTTTAATTCAGTATGTAACTTCAGAATGTGACAAGTATATTGAAAGGGAAGATAGGAGGTTAGCTGAAGAGAAGAGGTTACAAATTGAGGCTGATAAAGAACTTAAGAGGCTGCAGATTGAGGCTGACAAAGAGGCTGAGGCATTGGAGGCAGATAGGGAGATTAAAAGGTTCCAATTAGAGGCAGAAGATAAGAGATTGACTGCCGAAAGGGAGGCAGAAGATAAGAGATTGACTGCCGAAAGGGAGGCAAAAGAAAAGAGATTGACTGTCGAAAGGGAAGCAGAAGATAGGAGATTGCAAAGGGAGCACGAATTACGACTAAGGGAGCTGGAATTACAGGCCATGCTCCTGAAAATGGTGCCAGCCCCTTTCCCTCAGATGCCACGCCTAGTCAGGGAGCCTCAACCTCAGCTATGGGGTTTCATTTAGACCATTTTGTTGAGAAAGACGATGACATCGAGGGGTACCTCAGTAGATTCGAACTATTAGCTACTACATATGGGTTAGAGAGAGAGAGGTGGAGTCTTAAGTTATCCCAGGGGCTTAGAGGTACTTCTTATGAAGTCTTTGCTAAGATGCATAGAGACGACCAAGACAATTATGACATGCTAAAGCAGGCTTTGTTATTGAGATATGAAAAGAATGGTGAATTTTATCGTAAGAAGTTTAGAAATGCCAAACTGTTGTCTGGGGAGACATACCACCAATTCTCTGCCAGACTGGAAACCTATTTGGAGAAATGGACTGCTCTGGGGAAGACCCAAGATCTTAAAGAGATGATCATGATAGAGCCATTAAGAGAGTCCATGGCTCCAGACCTGAGAAAATTTCTCATGGAACAAGGTGCAGAGAGGTTGGGGGAGGTTTTAAATGTCGCTGAAGCACATAGAAAAAGAAGCACATAGAAAATTTTAAAGCTCCACAGCAATTTAGTAAATTTGATACCAGAGAACAAGGTAATAAAGGCAGGACAAACTTTGATAGGCCACGAAATGATTATCGTGATAGAAACTCACAGTTCAATGACCAAAAATATAATGAAAGAAAACCGTTTAACCGAGGAAAGAGATGGTGCAAATGGTGTAAGAAAGACAACCATAACACCGAATTTTGTAAAAGGAAACCTTCAAACATTGCTGCAATGAAATCGGGGAAACAGAGATTAAAGGTTAATCCTAATGGACAGCAGGAACCTTATCACCCCCCAGTTTGTGAGGATGTTATTTGTAATGGGGTCACCATAAGGTGCCTATATGATACAGGTTTGGATTATGATTCAGTTGTGAAGTCTAGCCTAGTGGACCCAAGTCAGTATACCACAGAAACAGTGGAAATACAAGGGGCGACTAAGGACATACCACTCATGACACTTCCCATCGCAAGGATAACGGTGAAAACTCGCTATGTGGAAGGAGAAATCAGAGCAGCAGTGATAGATGAACCAATCTACCCTCTGATATTGGGGTGTAGATACGTCTTCTTGGGGAATCCCGAGAGACCTGTGATCATGGCGACAGTGCAGACCAGGTCACAGAAAAAGGAGGAAGAAGGTGAACCTATAAATGCTCATCCAGAAGAGATGAGGAAGGCGCAGGCTGAGGATAGGACACTCAAGCCATGTTTTAAAAAATTGCCCAAATGCCACACACCTCCAAGCAAGGGAGAGTACTTTATGAAGAACAAATTGATATACAGGAAGGCCGGAACTGGAACAAATGGTCACAACCAGCTGGTTCTTCCCACTTCATATAGGGATAAAGTGATGGAACTAGGGCATGCGATTCCCTTCAGTGGTCACATGGGGATCAGCGCCACATGACAGCGTATAGCTTGTCATTACTTCTGGCCAGGGATAACGGAGGATATAAAAAGATATGTCAAATCCTGTCCAGAATGTCAAAGGGTAGCTCCAAAGCATTGGACTGCTCCTGCAACTCTAGGGGAAATGCCCATAGTGGGAACATCTTTTGAGAGGGTTGCAGTGGATATTGTGGGACCTCTCACTCGGACCAAGAGGAGGAACAGTTACATCCTTACTCTGGTGGACACTTGTTCTATGTGGGGAGAGGTGGTAGCCCTGCCATCAATTGATTCGAAACATGTAGCAGAGGCACTACTTACAATATTCACAAGATTAGGATTCCCGCATCAAATCTTGACTGATAATGGCTCACAGTTCAAGGGGAAACTAACGGAAGAAGTTTTTAAGCTATTTCAAGCCAGACACTTTCATTGTAGTCCGTACCATCCACAAGGGAACGGCCAGGTAGAGAGGTTCAATGGGACTCTCATTTCTATCCTGAGGAAGCTGGCACATGAAAAACCGGATATGTGGGATCAATTTCTGCCCGCCGCGTTGTTTGCGTATCGGGAGGTACCACATAGTTCAACCGGGATGGCTCCCGCAACCCTGCTATTTGGGAGGCCAATAAAAGGTCCATTAGAAGCTTTATTAAGGACCTGGACAGATGAGAAAGCAGAAGAGACTGTTACCTCATCATATCAATATGTGAACGAGCTGACCACTCGTCTGAAAGCTGGATGGAAACTGGCAAATAATAATTTGAGACAAGCCAGGAAGAAACATGCAGCGTATTTTAATAGGAAAGCAAAGGACAGATAATTAGCTGTGGGAGAGAAGGTGCTTCTTCTACTACCCGGCAGCCAGAATAAGTTACAAATTGGATGGCAAGGTCCATATACGGTTCTAGAGAAGGTGTCTAGAACAAATTATAAAATTGACAAAAAGGGGAAGGAGAAGGTATATCATGTAAACCTTTTAAAGAAGTATCTGGACAGACCACTCCAGGAAAGCACCCCCTTACTGACCTTGGCTATCGCAACTAAAATGAAAAAAGAACCACTCACCTCACATGAATACCCATTACATCCCTGTGAGACAGCCGCAAAGTTAAAAGTCAGTAAGCACCTGACTAAAAATCAGAGGGAGAGAGTTCAACAGGTTCTGGAGGAACATACAGATGTATTAACAGATAAACCAGGACATACAAATTTGCTACAGTATGACATGAAGCTGGTAGACTCAAACCCAATCTGTATGAGAGTCTATTCTGTTCCGTTCGCGAAGGAGAAGGCATTGAAAGAGGAAATAGATTATTTGTTGAAAGAAGGGATTATTTCACACAGTGAATCTTCTTTTTGCTCCAGCGTAGTTTTGTTGAGGAAACCGTCTGGGGAACATAGACTGTGCATAGATTACAGGAAACTGAATGCTGTCACAGAAGGACAAGTGGATCCATTACCAGACACAAAACAGTTATTTGCCAGATTGAACAAGGCAAAATACTTTTCGAAGGTGGATCTTAGCAAAGGCTATTACCAGATTCCAGTGAAGCCTGAAGTTAGACCTTATTTAGCTTTTAGCACCTCGGAAGGACATTATGAATTCAACATGCTACCATTCGGATTGAAAAATGCTCCTAGTGTATTTTCTAGGATGATGCGAAAATTGTTGGATCCCCTGAATAATCCATGTATCACGAATTTCATGGATGATATTCTCGTCGCCACAGAGACATTTGAAGAACACATTAACTCTCTGAAAATGTTATTTGATAGGCTCAGAGAAGCAAACTTAACTGCTAGAACAACAAAATGTTGTATTGGATGCAAAGAGTTGGAATTCTTGGGACATACTGTATATCAGGGTAACATGACCCCTGACCCCAAGAACTTGGAAAAACTGCAGAGAGCACCTAGACCACAAACAAAAAAAGACGTGCGATCATTCGTGTCGTTATGTGGGTTTTACCAAAAATATATCAAAAATGTTAACTCTATATGTGCTCCTCTGACTGATCTGACTCGCAAGGGAAATCCAGATAAAATTGTTTGGTCCGCGCAATGTGAATTGGCATTTCAAGAGTTAAAGGAAAAACTCACTAGCAAGCCTATTCTCAAATTGCCTGATTTGACTCAGGACTTTGTGGTGAGAACTGATGCAAGTAATGTAGGCCTGGGGGCGTCTCTGTTGCAAAGGTCCTCTTCACCCAATGGGGAACTGAACCCAGTCGCTTATGCAAGCCGCAAGTTGAATAAAGCGGAGCAAGGATATTCCACAAGCGAAAAAGAATGTTTAGCGTTAATCTGGGCAATAAAAAAGTTCAAAATCTATCTGTATGGTAGGACTTTTGTGGTCCAGACGGATCACCAGCCACTTGTGTTCTTATCTCAGGCCAAGCATGAAAATGCAAGATTGTTAAGATGGTCTTTATTGTTGCAACCTTATCAGTTTATTATTGAATATATCCCGGGGTCACAGAATGTCGGTGCAGATTTCCTCAGTAGGCGCTCTTGTGATAAAGATTATAGTAGTTGGCAGGCGTGAGGTTAATTTTATCTATGTGTATCACTGGTTTTGGAACTTGCATTAGTGCATGTTCTCAGGTGGGGAGATGTGTGGTGAAAAATACAGTGATACAACGTTAAAATATCTCCAATTATAAAGATAACGTCTAAAATAACATGTAGGGATAAAAATATATGCAAGATATGCCGAGGCTTCTTCACCTACGCCAGCGCTTTCTACCGCCATTGAAACTAACTAGTTGGAACATGCAGACTAAACGGTTTACCCTTTTAGACGGGAGGAAAACGGAGATAAAAGAAAAAAAATTATGACGGTCGGAACACGTGTTTGAATCTAAAAGGCAAAAAGACGCAATTTGTAGTTTAAAGGAAAAATCACGACACTAGTTGACACAATGTAAGGAATTGGTAGAAAAACGACCTTAGCTCTTGTTAGAAACAGTCGTATCTTGGACGTTTTACGGTAATTAGTTGTTTTGTTTGAATATAGCGGCAAATGCCGTGGACGAAGGTTCAAAAACAAATTTCAAAAAATAACCTTGAGAAAAGTAGGTTTTTCTTTAATAATAAGTTTATGAAAATAAAACCTAGCTAGTTTGATAGCCCATCTTAAGCTGACAAATAATATACTTTTAATTACACAGACGGACAGATAACACGGAAGATATTGACGAAAGACCGTATTGTTCCAATCAGACTAGCGAAAAAGTTTTTTGTGCATATTTTCACTAAAGTTACATTTTTGGCGTCCTTGAGCCTAAAAATGCAAAAATCAAACTGCAGTGAACTAGAGGGGCAAAGTCGGAGGATAGTAGCTAAAAATAACTTAGTGGGGCAGGTTTGTGTAGTTTTTTTCATGTAGTTAGTCCAAAAAACAAGTGTAATTTTGGGAAAAATACTACATACTAGACTGAGACTGGACTGAAATTTGACTTTTAGTTTGAATATTTGAAAAAGTTAGAGGGGAAGTCCGTTGATTGGACAGAAGTATTTATATTATTGAATGAGAGACGCACGTTTGTGCCATTTTAAAGAAGACTGTCCATTGACACAGTACGTTACTGCTAGAGGTGATTTCCCGGAATTATTAAATAAAAATCAGTGGGACGCCCTAATCTAGCCAGCAGCTCAGCTGAGTTTTGCTAGTACTAAGTAACTGTGTTCTCAATTCTGAATTGTGGTAAGGGAAAAAGCATTTATCTTGTTTATTTCAATATTTTGAGTGATTGATACTGCCATATCATGAAAAATGATTACGACAAGTGAGTGCTTGCTCTAGGTCCCCAGCAGCAGTCCAGGGCCTAGAGACAACCAAATAATATATGAAAACCTATCTAAGACTATGGAAGGAGGATCTATAATTGAGATCAGTGGGAACATATCACCCACCTTATTGAATGGAAGAGGAAACTATTGAACATATTTCGGATGCAATGCAGTCTTGGGAAACTGGTACTATTTGATAACAACTGGGTGAGATGTGCTAAGTTGGTCAGAGAGATCTGACCCAATCTGTGTAATGTTGTTTTGTGGTGTTGTGTGTAAGAGTGGCGCAGTAAACAGAGTGTTGACACATGGCACAAATTTTGTTTCAGAGTTTCTGATCTGGCACTACGATTGTGCCAGATGCTTTTGTAGAAGTACAAAAGCGGGTGTCTGTGCGGCCTAACTTTTTACTCCAGCTACTGAGAGGAGTGGGCCACAAGAATTCTGTACTACATCGTCACAGGCTAGTTAAGTGCAAACCTGGCCTGCTGGAGATTCATTAACTGTGCCCACCATCAATAAGGAAATAAAATCTTGTTATATAAACATTAACACCAGTCCATATGTCCAGGACACTGAACTTTGTAACAATAGATTGGGCATGATGACGCCACCCCAACTAAACATCCAGTGCTAGTTTTTTCCCAAGACATTTTAGATATTATAAATATTAACCATTGTAATAATAGACCTATGTACAAAAATTTCATTTGATTATGCAATATATATATGCATTTTATTGATAAATACATATCATTTCATATGTTCTGACCAAAAGAAACAATTGGTTCAGGACTAATAAATTTTAAAAAATTTTCAAACTTAAACTATAACAGCCAGTGTTAGTTCAGTGTATCATAGAGATTATTATTATTATTAGACTTATTAATTACATGTGTGTGTCTGTGTATTTATTACCTACACATTACATTTCAGTACCCTAGACTTTTAACGTAGCTAACATTCATTATAGTAGAATAGGTCTGTTTGAGGTCGTAAGTGGTAGCAGAAAGGCCTTCTGTACTCACATAAACTTTTATCTCAGGAGCCTTCACGGCTGACCTCATCCAGTACACTAAGTAACATAACAACCATACAATAACACCAAAAACCACTACACCCCTTCTTCCTTTTCCACCATCTCATCTACCTCAGAATTTACCCTCGATGAGAATTAAGCTTAATCCCTCGAGAGAAAACTTTCTTTACATTCAAAATGAAAAGTTTTATATTTACTTTACGTTGAAATGAAAAGGTTAATAGTATAGATAGAATATGTTTACATTTACATCTACACTGGTTGAACAATGTTCACAATATAGATTGAATGTTTCCATTTACATCTACACTGGTTGAAAATCTTGAAAACTTTCATTATTTTTAAGTGAATATGTTAACATAGATATTTACACTGGTTTATAAATGTAACTCTTATAATTAGAATGTACATCATTTCTTTCAACTTTCCCTCCCTGCTCTTCTTCTTCTTCCTCTTCTTCCTCGTTCGCCCTGAAAAGGACGGTGGTTGCGTTGTGTCTGTTTACACCTAAGCTGTGATATATGCCCCTTTCGGTCGACACATCCGACTTCAGCACGGTCTTTTTTAGGGACCGGGTTTGCCTTCCCACTGCGATCCGCACTCGCTCAGCCAGACTGCACTGCTGCAGACTGTTTCCAGGACCAACACGTGGAGGTGGAGTGCGGTCTTGACCAGCTCTGGTTCGCTGGTCCTGATGCAAGCAGTACAGCTATGGGTCGCTGACTGCAATCACTATTGCTGCATCTTGGGGTCCCCCCTCCCTGCTCCATATCTAACTTAGGTCTACCTATGCTTTTAGATCTCTTTAAGAAACTAGCAATAAAGCAGTCAGCAGCCTTTGCAGTGGTGGTTCATGAAATCATCATTCTATATGCTGAGGTTGCCAGCCTCAACTGATTTTAACATCCACTAGCAATTTTCACATTTTAATATTCACATGGCAATATATACATATTAGTTCACATGTTAGTAATGACAAATATAGAATGTAAAATGTACAACTTACGCCAGTTTTGGCTCACAGACTGTTTGCTCAGAGAAATAAAGGCACTTTAATAGGCCTCTTTGTGACGTAGAGTATGAAAATTGAAGTACCTGAATTGATGGATGATAAAGGATAGTAGCCTTAAATAGCATCGCAGCCCCTGGATTTGTGTGAAACACAATAATCAACGTGGATTCCACGCGGGCTCATTAGTATGCATCATTTCCACGTGGATTTTTACCAACGTTGGATAATTAATATGATAAACAGTTATCAGGCGAGGATCCAGGAGGTTCGGTTTGCCTTTAGGGGAGGTTAAACCACGCCTACTGCCTATCTCTAGAGCGATTATAATCAAGCATTTCTCTACACCTTTCTGTCACCCCGCCTAGTAGGAGTTGCCAAAGCTTATCGGGAGAGCGTTATCCTCAAAGGCAGTGGTGGTCCCCAGAATGGACGAAGCAGTTTCACGCCTTCGTTTAACACTTCAGTGCGAACCAGAGAAGAGCGCTGAAATCGCTCGCAGATCGAGACGAAAGGGGAAAAGTCAAGCGGTAGATAGTTGGGTAATGGTGCTGGGATGGCGGCGCAGAAACGCAGAATTCCCCTGATATAAAAAAAGTTGTGAAAGTTCGCGTGTCCCCCTGATCCTTCAATTCTTTAATTATATATTGCGACCACTGAAGAATGCGTTTATCATTTGCGCCAGAGAGTCTGAATAAAAGTACTAGCTTATAGAACAAGATTTCTCGCGGATATCTTCTATATTGGAGACTGAAATTCATTCTGTTTGTGCAAGCGGTAATATATTAGTTTCAAGTGATCAGTGGTCTAGTTCTTTCATTTTATTTCACTGGATTTTGCGTTAATTTAAACCAATTAAATAAATATATCTCAAAAGTTTCCAGTTGTAAATTAAATGATATATCTATACGTTATTTCCCAATATAATAGATGCTTAAATTTATTTAGAAGCCGCTAAGGGATTTATAACAAATTAATACAGTTTAGTTCTGTATATACGTGTGTTTTTTTAACCATTAGACTCGCAGAGAGTTTTTCTTAAATATATATAACTGAATACGCTAGTGTTTAAAATAATCTTAACTGTAAACTTAGCGCGCATCAGAATATGATTCGTATTGGGTGTATGATTTCATGTTTTCTACTTTTTCACATAGGGTGATCATATAACTTTGCATCCCAGCAATTATAGAGTCCTCCAGACTCGGTTCTTCTACCATCCAGAATTTTTATCAACCTTTAAATATAATCTTCTTGTGGCGGCCCTGTGCGGTCTCGCTCTCTAAATTTACATGAGATAAAGCAACCCAAGAACATTTAAAACTCATAAAGCAATAAATTATGTAAAAATAACTGGAGAAGAACAATTGCCAGAAGCGATTATGTTAAGGTATGTTCGTTTTATATAGGTATGCGAATTTTTTATGGTCAAAGGGATATTACTGATTGTATTATTTTTTGGTACGGAACTGATTTATTTGTGATCTCCCTTAGGGCATTGCTTCCCTTCATCTTTACCTTTCCTTTCGTATCCCATCTTATCTCTGTTCACTCCTCACTTTCTACTTTCTCTTATGTTATTATGACGTTCTATCTACATTCCTTGTGGTTACTCTTATTACGTTTTGTGTTTATAACTTTATATAGTATATACTTTAGTTTGCATATTTGTATGCTACCGCCCTCATTAATTTTTTTTCGATTCGATGTATTTTTTCCCAAAAAAATGATGTTATCATTTTTTCCCCTGGGGGGTGTGGTAGACTGTTAAGGTCTGTTCGTTTTATATAGGTATGCGAATTTTTTATGGTCAAAGGGATATTACTGACTATTATTTTTTGGTACGGAACTGATTTAGTTGTGATCTCCCTTAGGGTTTGCTGTTGTCTAGCTAAATTGCCCATATAAGGTTCTGTCCGTAGATTTTCTTAGAACAGTTTCCAGTACATTCCTGTTGTGAACTATCTCAAGTCGTGCGATTTATCCGCGCATGCGCCAAGGGTTTGGCGGATCCGGAAGACTGTCTTTGTTAAGCAGTCGACCCGGGTTTTCTTGAGCTGAGAGGAGCTCAACATAACAAGGTGTACCAGTTTTTTCCACATTCCTCTCCTCCAATGGCTGCACTGTATCTGCCATATTATCATTAATCTCTTTTTTTCATACAATAAGGTGGGTGATATGTTTCCACCTGACCACCTAAGAAAACATGTGTATTCTACATCTCTGGTAATTTGTTATAAGATAAACCAACCTCTAGGCCCTGCAGAAGTCAGCTAGAGACCTCGACTATGTACTTACTGTCGTAATATTTATCATCTGGCAGTATCTCTCACTCACATTTTTAAATAAAATATAAATAATTTCTGCCTTACCACGAATTCAATGAATAAACACAGGAACGATGACCATGACACAGATTCAGCTTTGCTGCCGGCTTGACTATGAATGTTTATGTATTTACTTTAATTTTAGTTAAAATTCATACTGGCTGCGGGACAGTATTTCTGCAAATGGCGACGAGCCTTTTAAGTTTTCAGTAATATTAAATGTGTTGGCCAATGAGATCGGACGACCTCCAATTTTGATTTGAATTTGAAAAATAAAGCAAAAATTACAGCCAAATTTCGGGGTACCTCTGTCTGTCGGTCCGTCCCGATCTTGGCGTTAGTTAAAAATAGACTTGCTTTTTGGCCTAATACATTTGCCTCTCACTCCTAACGTTCCCCACTTTGGACTTTGACCCTTCCTCTTCTGCTTCTTTTCAACAACGCGTGCAAAAAATTGTCACCGATAGTGAATGCAAAAACGAGGGTCTGTCGACTGTCTGTACGAACCTATACAGTATTATGACCATATCTTTATTATTAATGGGGCAATTTTGAAAACTGTAACATAATATTTATCAGGAGATCATATTCTATCAAATTAATTAGGTTTCATGGCCCCATTCCCAGTAAGAATGAATTCCATATATTTTCCATATTATTTGGCAATTTCTACTTTTATATAAATACGCCATTTCGTCCCCTCTCCCCGTTGTTCAAACTGAAACCACTAGTCTGTTACGTCATAAACTGTACTATTTGGCAGGCCATGCGCTGTCTGTGTGTTTATACATTTCCCACGATGTGATTATATTAAGCGGCATGCATGGGGCGTTTCCGCCTTTTTATTCAAACCTGCCTAGCAATACTAAGCGCGTTTGCTTACAAATTTGTGTTGTTTCAAACCAACACGTGTTAAAAGTATCACTTTTCTGTCGCTCCTCTCTCCCTCCCTCCAGATGAAAACCGGATTGATCGTGTCCCCATGCTCTAAATAGTTTCAAGGACGTTAGGGAAAGATAGTATTATTTATTCGTCGTTACTGTCTAACAATACCCGATGCGTTTGCAGGCGGGGCGAAGACGAAACCTCACAACTCCACTAGTTTTTATTTCTACATTATTTTAACTATACAAATACTACAAATGGGATCGGTGTATCAATGTATATCATCACAACGCTATATAAGTTTCCCACCACCAGCGGTGAAATCCAGGAGACCACTACCTTCTCATAACTATACCTGTGACAGTGCCATCCCCTAGAAACTTTAGATAAAAAAGGCTAACAAGAACACTAATGCTTCACCTTCCAGCGATTACGGGAAAATTTGCTGAACGCCAAAACCCGATAGTCTGGGGCTGGAAAACGAAGGAAAAGACTCATACATTTGTTGAGTATTTTATAGCTGTTTGTGTGATTCTAGGGATTGCCAGATTCAACGATCGGTAAGTGTGAATGGGTGTGATGGCCATCGCTAGCGTGCATGAATGAATGAGATATATTAACTAAACTTATAATTTTCTGTACTTGGTAAATATCCTTACACTTCAGTCATTGTATTTTTCCTCTCTAAGAGAGGACTGTTTACATTTTCTTATCTGCCCCTCCCTTAATCTGCTTAGTCAAGGGATAATTTGGAGAATACTAGGACTCTGTTCCTACACCCCATACTAAATAGTGAAATAACCTCTATCAGAATAAATTAATCTATCTTTTGGTTAAATTGTCTCTTTCTGATAACCACTTGTCTTTGGACTAAGTTGTTTTGTCTATCCAAGCGGGAAGAGCATATTGGGATACTACAATTCAACCCCCCCCCCACCCCCCCACCCCCGTTAAAGTGTATTTTTCTGTAACTATGATTTTTTGGACTGTACCATGCTAAATGTTGTGATTTTGGTTTAAATGATAATAAACACCATACAACTGATATTACTGTGTTGGCCGACCCATTACCCCATATCTGTTACATGTAGTTTGTATTCACGTCCGTGTGTTTGTAGCACCAAATTGGTGTGTGTACATGAGTGTTGAGTAACTGGCACAAATTGTTTAGCCAGGAAAGGTTTAGGAGTCTACGGATAAATAAAATTGTCGTAAGTGTGATAAAATTACATTGATACACCGATAAAATTATTATTTGTAAGTATAAAGTTAAGATAAAGTAGAAATAAAAATAGTTGGGTTGTGACGCGTCTTCTTTCCCCACGCCAGTCATCGGCCTGAATTTTGCAGGACAGAAACGTAGTGTAAGGGTACTATCGTTTGCCAGTGACCTTGGAACTATTGGTAACAATTTTGACAGAATAAGCCTTGTTTCGGACCAAATGAGGATAGAGGAAAATGTATTTTTAGACTGCGCCTTTTGACACTAGTTGGTTGAAACACGCAAAATTGTAGGCAAACGCGGGCGATATTGGTAGCGGCAGAGGAAAAAAATACGCCACTACACCCAAAAATTGTTCGTTCCATAGTCATGCAGTTTGGCATGTAACCACACACCCAGCCCTCCTTTCTTGCAAAATGGTACATTTTATGACGTCACAGACTTGTTGTTTCGTTTTGAGAAGCGCAAAAGCGGGAAAGGAATGGCGTGTTTATGTAATGTTAGAAATTGAAACTCATATGGAAAATATATGGAATTCTTTATTTCCAGGAATACGACCCAAAAACTTAGTTAGTTTGATAGATTATCTTCTCCTGAGAAATAATATGTTTAAAAATACAAAATCCCCCAAATAATAAGAAAATTATTGACAAAATACTGTATTGGTTAGTGCAGACAGACCAACAGACGCTCGTCCCTGCATTCACTAACGGTTACTTTTTGGACGCGTTAGGGGAAATGAAGCAAGCAAGGGTACATGTAATCTGATTGGGGGGGGGGGGGTAGAAAGAGGGAGAGATATTATGGGATGGCCCTAAAACTAAATATATTTAGCAGTGCAAAGTCAAGAAGTGAGTGAGGGGAAGACTTGTTAGGCCAAAAGCAAGTCTGTTTTTAACTTTTAATGCCAAAATGTGACCGACGTACATTTGAAATTGGGCTGTAATTTTGACTTTATTTTCAAATTCAAATTGAAAAGCTTAGTAGTTAGATTCTCATTGGCCAACGCATTTTATATCAAAGAAAACTTAGATAGGCGGGACGCCATTTGCCTAAGAAACTGTCCAGTGTCAGGACGTTGTACTAATGTAAAGAAATTAAATACTATATTAATTCAATACAAGATTCCTAGTCACGCATGCAGCAGTGCTGAATCTGTGCCAGTCATAGTTCCTGTGTTTATTCTGTGAATCTGTGGTAAGATAGATATTATTAACAATTATTTATATTATTAATTGTGTTGTTTGAATTGGGAAATGAAGATATTTTACGACTGTAAGTAAATAAGTCATTAGTGGACTTATGCAAAGCCTATGTATTGCTCCATCATATTATCAAACTATAAGAGGTGTAGAACAAAAAGAGTTTGTACACTATCATCAAGGATCATGTCACCTATCCTATTTTGTGAAAAAAGATCATGGATAATTGTAGAGATGTTGTAGCCAGTAGAGGAGAGAAAATTGAAAACTGGTACAAACTGTTACATTATTGATGTGGATGTGCTGGGTCAGTCAGAAAGAGCTATCTCAAATAAAATTACGACACTCTTACACGTGTTATTTGGGGTCGTTACTTTAACAATAAATTCCCACTTTGACTCCGTGTTCCAGATTCCTGAGATCCCGGTTTTCCTTGTTTAAAATGATACAGTTTTTCTGGGTTGTTTAAGTTCTTCAAAATGCTCCAACAAAGTCCGGTCTGATAAATGAATTTTGTTTCTAGTCTTAACTCTGGCAGTCTGGTTGTCGTCTTGGCAATCGATTCTCACAGTGAACTAGACTTGCTAAAGATATCAGATTGTATTGCAAGTTTTCGTCCCCCGCCTTGTTTGTCACAATTTTAGGCGGAGCCCAATCAGGGATTTCATTGTTCCTCTTTTCGAATGCCCGCCAATCGTTTCAAAAGCTGCATATATTTAGGTGGGGTAATTCAAAATTATTTCCGCTGAAATTCTGTACGTGATGCAAAAGGTCACGTCCCCCATAAATGGAAGTGACACGTCCATACACTCTCTCAGCAATGTGTTTCAGATGTAACATCTTACTTTTATCTAAATTAATTTGTTCGTAAATGTCGGACAGGAAACGATTATGTCATTCATGTCTGTCCAAAATATGTTGCATAGACAAGTAATCTCTTTATCCGTCGCTTGTGCATAAATGATCCGTCTCTTTACCATCTTGGCAAGTGCGGCACGTTCGCCTTATCAATGCTTAACCAAAGACGCTGGGGCGATTTTTGTGTTAATCTATAGTCTGATGTCGGTCACACCCGAGATTAACCAACATGATTGTCGGTTAATATTATCTCTTCCTTTCCCAGTAGGGAGGAACGGGTAACCAAACAGACATGACGACTTATCACTGAGAGGAGTGTAAGAATGTTTAAAAATACAAAATATCTGCTACATAGCAGAGAAAGAAAGAGGTGCCGACCACTGAAAAGCACGTAATTAGTCAGTACAACAAATGTCACAAAATACGGCCGTAGTGGACAAGAGAGCGACCCAAAAATTATGTGACATACATGACCAAAATATTTTAGCTAAGTGTGATCTTTTCGTTAATTCTCTTTCCATTCCCATACTAACTTGTCATTAATCACTTTTTTAAATTGCTGCATGAAACATGCATTGGCTTTAAAAAAAAACGAGTCTCTCAACATTCTCTGCCAAAAGACAACATCTGTTATCTGAAAACGTGTTGCCGGCAGTGCTGAACAGACGTTCACTTGGGACGCTTGCTGGAGGCGCAGCGAGATATCGTTGTGCACAGGAGCGGAGAATAGGAAACCTGTCAGCGTTGGTCTGCCACCACGACATTGGATCAATATCCCTCAGCACACACGGTTCATTCAGAAACATGTTCAGTTGATCTTCAATAAGGTTTGAAGTACTGGTTTCTGGCTGGTTATTGCATGTTTGAACCAAATCCCACGAGGCCCATAAATAATCTGATGCGATCCTACTCTTATTACTGGGTGGATTTTCATATTTCACTTTCATACTGTTGTCACTGGCAGTGTTGACATCCTGAGATTGACATAATGTTACAGCTGTTAACATTTTCGCCCTGCCTTTAATTTTCTGTACTTCAGTTAAGAAGTTAAGTTTAAAACGGGGATCTAACCCTGCAGAAACAACAAAATGTTCATGATCAAACAGACCAGACAGTCTGTGTTTCAACGCTGATATAATTTATGGGACCGTCTTTTTGATTCCATCATCACACATGTCCTTCTGCAGATACAGCAAGATAGCTTGAATGACTGGCAAGACCACTGACAAACATGCAATTGCGCAGCTGATTTCACGAGTCAGTTGCTCAAATGGCTTCAGTAATGTCAGAACGCGAGACACCAAATTCCACTGATTTGTTGCCAAATTCAGGCTTTTGCTGTCATGAACGCCAACTTCTACGCTGAACAATGAGATTACACATTTCTGTTCTGCAAGACGATGTAACATGTACAATGTTGAATTCCAACGAGTCACAACATCTTGACATAGCTGATGTTCAGGCAATCCCAATTCTTTTTGTATTTCATGAAGGCGACCAGTTGCTGCAGAAGAATGTTTAAAGTGACCAACAATTCTGCGGACAGATGTTATAAGTTCTTCTACTATAGCTGACATAGAATGGCATCGTGAATAACAAGCTGTAATGTATGAGATAAGCAGCTAACATTTGTCAAGTTTGCTTCTTTTGTGGCCTTCATCACATTTGCGCCATTATCACGCAGTACAACATCCACTTTGTTGCAATCAATTTTCCATTCTGTCAACATTTGTTTCAGTGCTTCAGTTGAGTTAGTAGCAGGACCAATGGAAACTGAAAGTCAGCCTACTTTTTCGGTCTAAAATTATCACGCCGCGGGATGACCTAAATTTACTATTCGTATTTGACGGCAGAGTACTATTCGGCTCCAAAGTCAATCCCAACAAGGCCTGCGTAGTGTGGTGCTCATTGAACAACTCCATAGTGAAAGCAAACCTCCCAGATATTACTCTCAAAGGACAGAGGATGGAAAGGCAAGACAATCTGAAATACCTTGGAGTTACATTTGATCGCGGGCTCTCGTATAAGTACCATGTTGAGCACATCACACAGAAATGCAGGAGAGGTCTAGCGGCCCTGAAAATAATGGCCGCGGCGCGTCTGGAGCAGAGATTTGTTACGGTGTTATTTTAAATGACGGCGTCTGCTGGGGTTTAGCCGTGCGCAACGTTTAGGGGTCATTAACATTTATAGAATATGTCGATATTTTACGGTACACTGAACGCGTTCCTTCCAAGGAAAAAGGCTTAGTATATAGCCTATATTATATATATGAACCAATGTAAATAATGGAAGGAGAATCGCATTATGATTCAAATTATAGCTGTCAAGAACTCATGCGCTCATTTCTGGCTGTTGACTACAACAGCGCACGTATATAGCCACGATGTTCATCTGACATATCGTTTTGACACGGACGGACATGAATACTATGCATGTAATTTCTAATGAACTATATCTGAATGTATACCAATGTGAACTGTCTTCGTGCGTCAACTTGTAATAAATATTCGACTCGAATCGAAGGCTTACCCACATTCCTTTGATTACGTTTGATTGCTTCAACTTGCATTGTTGATGGTCCTTTGACCTGATGAACTCTTTCTTGTAAGAAGTTTATAGTAATAATGGATCAGTTCGTACGGAACCGGGGTTTGCTTGGACTCAAGTTGTGTAATGATAAATAAGCAAGCATCCCAACTAAACTTATAATAATCGAACGAAGGACCCTCCAACACCAGTAAACCACCCACGCAACAAGATTACTATTCTTCTTTATCAACAGCTAGTCACATCTGTCATTGAGTATGGGCTGTGAATACTCACGCTGTTAGTAACGCAATGTGAACGACTAGAACGCATTCAGAATGAAGGGATGTGCATGGTCTTGGGCTGTACGCGAGATACCCCCATTGTGACAATAAGGTATATGCTTGGAGTGCTGTCGATTAAATCCAGATATGCGATGGCCCAAGCAAAAGCCAATATGCGAGTATCCACAGACAAACGGCACCCTCTGCATGGTAACATAGCTGACATTAAGGGAGCAACTATAAAGAGAGGAATGTCATGGATGGCACAGGCAGAAACAACGATCAAACAGGTGGCCACAGTCGACAATATATTCAAGGGGGAAGAGTGGAGTATGTCAGATGAGAACTGGATTAACTACCAACATGTCATCATTAGCCTTAGCAGAGAGTGTAGAAATTGGGGGAATGGAAAAGCAGAATTGGAAATTAATCAGCTGATACATGATCAGTCCGGCGATGAAGATGCCGTTGTGTTTACAGATGGGTCTATGATCCGTGGTGAGAAATCCGGTTGGGGCTTCTCTGTGCGGGTGCAGGGCAGAATCGTCGCCCAACATAGTGGGGCTTACAAGATAACAGTTCCAGCATGAGAATGGAGGTCGAGGCTGTTACTGCAGCCTTAAGGTGGATATCTGAAACTTCATTAACAAAGGCTACCATTGTGTCAGACTCTCAGTTCACGCTTCGGACGGTTCAAAGTGGTTGGTTGCGGCGTGAATGGAATACATTCATAGAAGCTTCCAGTCTACAAGAGCTGGTGTAGGTATACTGTCCTGGTCATGCTGGGGTATGTGGTAATAAAAGAGCTGACAGACTAGCATCAAGAGCACCCATGGTGGGGACACTAGATATGCATAAGGGAGATATACTTACTTACTTACTTAGTCGTTCCCCTTCTACCGTGAGGTGTAGAGGTTTGGAAGAGAGAGCGCCAGACTATTCTATCGGCTGTCTTCCTCCTGGCCTGGTTCCATTCTAGTCCTCGGTCCTTCAAAGATTGTCTAATGTTGTCCTCCCAGCGGACTCTGGGTCGTCCTCGGGGTCTGGATCCTTGGCTCTTTGTTTCCCATGCTTGTCGTGGTAGCCGATCTTCTCCCATTCTGCAGACATGGCCAAACCATCTTAGTTGGGACTGTTCTACTTGGGTCTGTAGGGGTGGCATTTTAGGCCTTGACGTATCGTCTGGTTGCGTACCATGTCTCTTCTTGTTACTTCAACCACCTTCCTCAGATACCTCATTTCTGAGGTTTGGATCTGGCTTTTATGGGTTGTAGTCATTACCCATGACTCGCATCCATATGTCAAGACTGGGACATAGGTGGAGCGGTATACAGCCATCTTCGTTTTCTTACCAACCTCTCTCTTGCTGAGGAATCCTCGATTTATGGCCTGAAAAAGTCTCCCAGCTGCTGCTTTTCGAGTGGCCAACTCTTCTTTGATGCCTCCCTTTCGGTATATAATAGCTCCGAGGTATTTAAAGTGGTCGACCTGCTCCAGGACCTGTTCTCCCAGCTTAATCTGATGTCTTCTTTCTTCTCGTGATATTACCATGGATTTTGTTTTAGAGCTGCTTATGACCATCCCTCTCTTCTCCAGCTCTTCCTTCCAGACTTGCAGGTTGGATTGGAGATGTGCCTCTGATTTAGCAATCAGGGCAACATCATCAGCAAATGCCAGCTCTGAAATATAGACCTGTCTCATCTTCCAGTACCCCACTGAATACTTTCTTGTTCTCTCCTTACATGCCTTGATGACATCGTCCATAAGGAGTATGAAGAGGTAAGGTGATAGGATATCACCTTGTCTTACACCACTGGTGGTCCTGAACTCTTCTGACTTATGGTTTGCTGTCCTCACATAATTTCTGCAAGACTTGTAGAAGCTCTGTATAGCATGAATCAGAGGTGCTGGAATATTCTTCCTTGCCAAACAGTCCCAAAGTTTGCTCCAAGGGACCCTGTCAAACGCCTTTTCCAGATCTATGAAACAAAGATGGATCTCTCTCTTATACTCAAGGGCCTTTTCACTCAGCTGTCTGAGTGTGAAGATTAGGTCTTGAGTACTTCGGTTTGCTCGGAATCCGCACAGGACCTCATCCAATTGTGGCTCAGCTAGGCGTCGGAGTCTCTGCTCTAGGATTCTAGAGTAGATTTTTCCAGGGACACTGAGAAGGGATAAGCCTCTATGGTTTCCACACTGTCGATTGTCACCCTTTTTGAAAATTGGTGTTATGATGGCGATCTCCCAATCCTTTGGTATGGTCTTGTTGCACCATGCTGCCTGTAGGACCCTTAGGGGTAACAGGTCGCCTGATGCTCCCATGTACTTAACCATTTCTGGTGTTATACCATCATGCCCTGCTGCTTTGCCCATCTTGATTTTCTCCAGTGCTGCCTTCAGTTCTTCCATCTTTATGTCATCTTCATCACCATTGGTTTCCTCTTCTGTGCTAGTGGTTATCATTTCTGATGTTTGACCTTGCTCACCATCAAGGAGTTCTGAGAAATATTCTTTCCATCTTTCCATTACTTCCTTCGGGGCAGTAAGCAATTTGCCTTGCTTGTCCTTTATAAATTTGAGAGGGCATTGTTTTTTCCTTCCTCATGTTCTTTAGGGTCTTATAGAACAATTTCTGGTTTTCTTGTGCATCTTTTTCTAGCTTTTCTCCAAATTCTTCCCAGGACTTCTGTTTTGCTGCTAGCACTTTGTTCTTTACTTCTGTTCTGAGTGTCACATATTCTCTATATTTTTCCATTTGTCCTGTTGTGCTTTTAGCTCCTAAGTATTGTTTCCATGCCATTTTCTTCTCTCTTATTTTCTCTTTGACTTCCTCTGTCCACCAAGGTGTCCTCTTTCTCTGGTTCCCAAGTCGGACTTCACCACATGCTTCTGCAGCAGCTGTCTTTATGATATCCTTGAATTTAATCCAGAGGGTTTCCAAGTCATCAGGTTGTTCTTCTGTGTTGCTCACCGCTGCAGCAATAAGCCCCTGATATCTGGTCTTAATTTCTGGCTCTCTCAGCTTGTAGGTCCTAATGCTCATTTCTCCTGCTCGTTTACTTGGTTTCTTGCGTGATGTTGAGCATTTCCAGGCTGAGCAACTCTTTCAGTTGTTCGTTTGATTGTTAGCAGGTAGTGATCACTTCCAATCTCTGGCCCCCTCCAGACTCTTGCATCTCGGACATATTTGAATGAGCTTCTCCGAACAATGGCATAGTCGATCACTGACTTCTCATTCTTTGTTGGTTCACATCTAGTGTATGCATGTATGCGCTTATGGGGGAACTTTGTGTTTGTAATGATCAGATTCTGCTCACTGCAGAATCTAAGGAGTCGCTTTCCATTGTCATTGAGAGTATCTTCTCCATATCTTCCGATAACTCCACTCCATCTAGCATGGTCATTTCCAACTCTGGCATTAAAATCTCCGATCATGATAACTTCATCTAGGCAGTCATCCACTGTCCTTTGAAGCAGCTCAAAGAATTCCTCCTTGACCTCTGCTCTCTCATCCTCATTTGGCCCATACACTATGACCAGGTTGACTATGGTTTCTCCTTCTTTTAGTTTCACAACCATAATGCGCTCTGAGACAAAGTTCCACCCCTTGATACTATCTTTTTGATTTTGGGCCACAATGCAACCCACACCCCCTTTAGCTCTTTCGGATATGGGTACACCACTGTAGAGCAGCGTGTTGCCATTGAGATCCATGACTCCTTGTCCTTTTTTCTTTGTTTCCGTAATAGCCAGGATTTCTAGTTTTGCTTTCCTCATCTCTTCCACCAGCTCCTCTTCCTTCCCATTTATACTTCTTGTGTTCCATGTTCCATAAGTCGTAGTCCGTAGTCCGTTCCAGTTCGTCGCCTTTAGAATCAGTCCGGTTTTCTCTCTTTTGTTACTCGTAATCGTGGTTTAAAGCAAACAGGTGATTGGCCTGTTGTGCCTTTGCATGGTGGAGGGGCTGCCTCCTTACGGCCTCCATGCAGGCCGCCCTCCTCCTTTTTCATCCGGGCTTGGGACCGGCATTGGCGGAGTTAGGGAGATATACTAAGAACAATTAATGATCGCCTGATAGAGAATGACACTGCAATAGATGAATCATCAAGGTTAAGACTTTTGGAATTTGGCATCAAACGTAAGGCTAGTAGAGATTGACGCATGAGAGGATGCATTCGTCGTGTTTACAACCAGCGAGCTACGGGAACAGTTAGCATTCACACTTTTCGACATATACTGGCGGAGACTGAGCACCTATGGGTTTGCCCGGAGTGCAATGATGTCAATTCTGTATAACAATATATATATATATACGAGGGGCGTTCAGAAAGTAATGCACCACATCGTTTTTCTCAGGAGCTGTTTATTCAAAAAGCATGAAATGTATACACAATATACATGGATATGTCATGCAAACATCGGTATTATTCAACATAATCCCCATCAACTTGTACGGCTCTATGCCAGCGCAAAACAAGTGCATGTATTCCAAGCCCGTACCAGATTTTGTCTTGATCATGTAGCCATTTCTTCGCTGCATGAATCACTCCTTCATCATCTTCAAACCTTGTCCCACGGAGTGCATCTTTAAGTGGACCAAATAGATGAAAATCAGAGGGTGCCAAATCCGGACTATAGGGTGGATGGAGTAGTACAGTCCAACCCAATTTGGTGAGACCTTCCCGTGTTGCCAAACGTGTGTGAGGTCGCGCATTGTCGTGAAGGAGAAGCAGGTCTGCTGGATTCTTGTGCGGCCGAACTCTGCGAAAACGTTGATTGAGTTTTTTCAATGTCTTAATGTAAGCTTGCGAATTGATTGTCTCTCCTCTTGGCATAACGTCCACAAGAATCACACCTTCAATGTCCCAAAAGACAGTGATCATGACCTTTCCAGCCGAAGGAATTGTCTTGAATTTCTTTCTTCGTGGTGATTGCGGATGATGCCACTCCATTGACCGTCTTTTTGTCTCAGGTTCAAAATTATGTGCCCAGGTTTCGTCACCTGTAACGATCTTAGCCAAAAAGTTCTCTCCATCAGCATTGAAACGCTCCAACAATTCAGAAGAAATTGCTTTCCTTTGCAATCGGTGGTCATTTGTGAGACTTCGAGGAACCCATCTTGCGCAAACCTTAGAAAATCCGAGAGTTTTTATAACTGCATTTGCACTACCAATGCTGACTGACAGCTGTAAGGCCAATTGTTGAGTAGTGATTCGCCTATCAGTAAGAATAATGCCCTTAGCGCATTTCAACATTTCTGCGTTGGTGGCTGTGGCAAGACGTCCACAGTGCGGCCGATCAAGCAGTTCCATATCTCCACTTCCTGATTCTTTGATTCTCTGAACCCAGCGACTGACTGCACTCCTGTCGACTGCAAAACTTCCATACACATCACATAGACACTTGTGAATGTTCACAACAGTTTCCTTCTCTGCAACGAGAAATTCTATCACAATTCGCTGCTTATAACGCAAGTTGCTAACACGCTCCATTTCACCGGTTTATGGCAGCCGCATTATTAGGCCAGTTCGCTGCAATTTGGTGCACACAATTGGCACATGCCATATTTGAAGTGTGCAAAATGTCATGCTTTTATCTTCATTATTAGCTGAGAAAAACGATGTGGTGCATTACTTTCTGAACGTCCCTCGTATATATATATATATATATATATATATATATATATATATATATATATATATATATATATATATATATATATATATATATATATATAGATATATATATGTATATATATATATATATATATATATATATATATATATATATATATATACGAGGCGTGTTCAAATGAAACCCGACCGTTTTGCGCCAAGAGGACATTCGTAGGAGGAGCATGATGGCGTCACATCTGACGTAATAAGCACATACGAATGTACAAGTGTGTAAGTGTTCATTCTCCTAGTATTCATTGGTTGTGCTGCAGACCGTTAAAATAATGGCCGGTGTGATAAGGAATCCGTCCAAAAAATTCAAGTCACAGATTTCCGCCGGTAAAGTTACGCTGACCGCATTTTTTGACCATGAAGGGCTTCTATTGGTAGACTTTAAAGAGCCTGGCGTGAACATCAATGCCATCCGCTACAAAGACACACTAGACAACCTGCATACAGCCATCAAGAATAAACGACCCGGCATGCTTTCGCGTGGTGTGATTCTGTTGCACGACAATGCTCGTCCACATGTTGCGAACATTGTGCAGGAAGCGTTAGCAAGGAAAAGGTGGGAAGTTCTGCCACACTCAGCCTACAGCCCCGATCTGTCACCATGTGACTTTCATTTGTTCGGACCCTTAAAAAAAATCTCTAAAGGGACAACGATTCGACTCCGATGCAGACGTCAGGGCCTCGGTGACCAAATGGTTCAATATGCAACCAAAGTCATTTTTCTCGGACGGCATCCGCCGTCTACCCAAGCAGTGGGATGCGTGTCTGAATACCTATGGTGACTATTTCTAAAGGACCCCAGTGAGTAATTGCTTCATAACAATTGCTGTATTTAATTCTACTACTCCTGCTGATGTACCTTACATATATTTGTTATAAAGCCACTGGGACGGGTTTCATTTGACTACAACATTTTAGCTGTCTTAATTTGGATCTCATTCATGTGCAGATTACACACAAAATGATGCATACTACCAGCTCAGCAGAAGAGAACAAGTGGTAATCTTGACTCCGCACGGGTCACAACAGATTGGGATACCATCTTTTCAACAAGCTAAAGATAGGAACTACTGATGAGTGTAACTGTGGCACTGATAAAATCACTGCTGAATACCTGCTTCAAAGATACCTAACATATGTGGAACAGAGAAAGCGCATATGGCAGTCAGTACCATTCGTGGAAATTAATAACACATAAGGAAGGGAAACCCGAGGCCTGTAAACAGTAAATTAATATTAGACAAACATAAAGGTATGTTTTCAGGCACTCGTAAGAAATAAAGAAGTAGAACACTTAGACAACAGAAAAACAACAGACGTGAGTGGTTTACCCAGGGTTTGAACCCCGTACCTTCCGTACGACAACACCGCCTAGCTATACAAGCGAATCACACTAACCTCACGGCCAGCTAGGCATCCCCCAAAAAAGGATGCTTTACTGACCGGTCATCAGTGCAAAACACAAGACAACACCGGAAGTTTACAATGGGCACCTCAGCCTATTAATGACGCAATCACTTCTGTTGTTCCTCTATTCTGCAGTATATGTCAGTCCAAACAAGATAAAGACCTTGATACTGTGTCCAGTAAATGATAGAAGACTTAAGGACAGTAGTATAGAACAGAGGGTAGGTTTCTGGTATTTGTATGAACATTAATAACACATAAGGAAGGGAAACCCGAGGCCTGTAAACAGTAAATTAATATTAGACAAGCATAAAGGTATGTTTTCAGGCACTCGTAAGAAATAAAGAAGTAGAACACTTAGACAACAGAAAAACAACAGACGTGAGTGGTTTACCCAGGGTTTGAACCCCGTACCTTCCGTACGACAACACCGCCTAGCTATACAAGCGAATCACACTAACCTCACGGCCAGCTAGGCATCCCCTAGCTTGTATAGCTAGGCGGTGTTGTCGTACGGAAGGTACGGGGTTCAAACCCTGGGTAAACCACTCACGTCTGTTGTTTTTCTGTTGTCTAAGTGTTCTACTTCTTTATTTCTTACGAGTGCCTGAAAACATACCTTTATGTTTGTCTAATATTAATTTACTGTTTACAGGCCTCGGGTTTCCCTTCCTTATGTGTTATTAATGTTCATACAAATACCAGAAACCTACCCTCTGTTCTATACTACTGTCCTTAAGTCTTCTATCATTTACTGGACACAGTATCAAGGTCTTTATCTTGTTTGGACTGACATATACTGCAGAATAGAGGAACAATAGAAGTGATTGCGTCATTAATAGGCTGAGGTGCCCGTTGTAAACTTCCGGTGTTGTCTTGTGTTTCGCACTGATGACCGGTCAGTAAAGCATCCTTTTTTGGGGATGCCTAGCTGGCCGTGTGGTTAGTGTGATTCGCTTGTATAGCTAGGCGTTGTTGTCGTACGGAAGGTACGGGGTTCAAACCCTGGGTAAACCACTCACGTCTGTTGTTTTTCTGTTGTCTAAGTGTTCTACTTCTTTATTTCTTACGAGTGCCTGAAAACATACCTTTATGTTTGTCTAATATTAATTTACTGTTTACAGGCCTCGGGTTTCCCTTCCTTATGTGTTATTAATGTTCATACAAATACCAGAAACCTACCCTCTGTTCTATACTACTGTCCTTAAGTCTTCTATCATTTACTGGACACAGTATCAAGGTCTTTATCTTGTTTGGACTGACACATACTGCAGAATAGAGGAACAACAGAAGTGATTGCGTCATTAATAGGCTGAGGTGCCCATTGTAAACTTCCGGTGTTGTCTTGTGTTTCGCACTGATGACCGGTCAGTAAAGCATCCTTTTTTGGGGATGCCTAGCTGGCCGTGTGGTTAGTGTGATTCGCTTGTATAGCTAGGCGGTGTTGTCGTACGGAAGGTACGGGGTTCAAACCCTGGGTAAACCACTCACGTATGTTGTTTTTCTGTTGTCTAAGTGTTCTACTTCTTTATTTCTTACGAGTGCCTGAAAACATACCTTTATGTTTGTCTAATATTAATTTACCATTCGTGGAAAGCTCTACAGAGATTTCATTTAAAAAAAAAAAGATAGACAAAACAAAACGAACACCGGAATTTCACATGATCCCACCGTGCCGGAAGTTAAATTGAACCTCTGCTACCTGACTTCATATTTAGCGAAGCAGACGACCCATTTGGTTTGCTAGAATCAGATTTGAATAATATCTGCTACCGATAACATGACAGTTTGCGTAAGTGTTATGACTCAGTTAACATTTTGACGCTTGAAATTTTATAGTAGCGTGTCTGGCGATGCTCCAAACACATTCAGTGCTTTAGCCAAACAGTTGATTGTATAAATCCATGGCCGTTCTCAATCCGTCTGACGTCACCGGTAACGCCGAAACGCATCAGGTCGCTCACTGCGACCTTCGTAACGCCAGCTCATTAAATGTCATTTACCATTCGTGATGGTATCGGGAAAAAAACCCCACTCAAAGTACTGTTTGTGAAAACCAGTTTGTAATTTCGTAGACGCATTTAGTTATCCACCACATGTAATAACAGGCAAATAAGAGACTCATTTAACTCTTAGTATACGAGATCAAAAACCACGTTATTACGAGCTAATTTCAGAGAGTAGCCTACATTTTTAGACATGACTACATTTACAGATTTTGCATTAAAAAATTTATTTATAAAGATAACATAAAGTGTTATAGGCCTATATCAAAATGTGAAGAAATAAAACCCCTATATCATGCACTTAACTAAATTGTTCAGTGGATTTAAACATGCATTCACCATATACAGTAATGAGTGCAGAAAAAATTTAAAATCAAATTGTACTTATCAATCAATATGTGTAATTAATTCTGGTAAACTTCAACTCCTAAAACTACTTTTATTTTAAACTACATCCATTTTCACATAATGTAGGAAAGTTGCAGTTGTTTCTGAGCACAAATAAAGTTTTTATAACAATTTGAAATTTTTTGATATATTTAGACAAAGTGCACAAATATTTTAATCCTATAGGGCCTATTTACAGACATGACTACCATTCCTGATTTTGCATTAAATACTTTATTTATAATGATAACATAAAGTGTTATATATCAAAATGTAGAGAAATGAAACTCCTTTGACATGCATCTAATTGAATGGTTCAGTGGTTTTAAACATGCATGCAACATAATAATAATAGCCCCTTCAGTCATAACTGACTATGGGAATGCGCCCCTGAGGTGGCAGCCCTCAGCTGCTTATTTTCCTGGTGCTCCTTTCGACGTTTTCTCCTCACCTCTGCTTCTTGTGTGAGCCTCTCTTTGCCCAATCTGAGGTGGTGCCGATAGGGTGAAGCTGGAGTGTCCTCTCCAGGGCGCAAGCTTGGGCACAGTTATATGGAGATCAAGCTGTTGCCCATGCAGCATGTTCCCCCTCTCCACACAGCCGGTAGATCCAAAGGAACGGCAGTAGCCGATACAGTTTGGTACCAGCCATGTCGCAGGAGTTGCCAGAATAATGTCGAATCGAAACATATAGATTAATGAATGAAAAAAACCTTTTTAATGTAAAAAAATGAAAAACAATTTGTACGAGGGGCGTTCAGAAAGTAATGCACCACATCGTTTTTCTCAGCTAATAATAAAGATAGACGCATGAAATTTTGCACACTTCAAATATGGCATGTGCCAATTGAGTGCACCAAATTGCACCGCAACCGGCCAAATAATATGTCTGCCCTAAACCGTTGAAATGGAGCGTGTTAGCAACTTGCGTTATAAGCAGCGAATTGTGATAGAATTTCTCGTTGCAGAGAAGGAAACTGTTGTGAACATTCACAAGCGTCTATGTGATGTGTATGGAAGTTTTGCAGTCGACAGGAGTACAGTCAGTCGCTGGGTTCAGAGAATCAAAGATACAGGAAGTGGAGATACGGAGCTGCTTGATCGGCCGCGCTGTGGACGTCCTGCCACAGTCACCAACGCAGAAATGTTGAAATGTGCTGAGGGCATTTTTCTTACTGATAGGCGAATCACTACTCAACAATTGGCCTTACAGCTGTCAGTCAGCATTGGTAGTGCAAATGCAGTTATAAAAACTCTCAGATTTTCTAAGGTTTGCGCAAGATGGGTTCCTCGAAGTCTCACAAATGACCACCGATTGCAAAGGAAAGCAATTTTTTCTGAATTGTTGGAGTGTTTCAATGCTGATGGAGAGAACTTTTTGGCTAAGATCGTTACAGGTGACGAAACCTGGGCACATCATTTTGAACCTGAGACAAAAAGACAGTCAATGGAGTGGCATCATCCGCAATCACCACGAAGAAAGAAATTCAAGACAGTTCCTTCAGCTGGAAAGGTCATGATCACTGTCTTTTGGGACATTGAAGGTGTGATTCTTGTGGACGTTATGCCAAGAGGAGAGACAATCAATTCGCAAGCTTACATTAAGACATTGAAAAAACTCAATCAACGTTTTCGCAGAGTTCGGCCGCACAAGAATCCAGCAGACCTGCTTCTCCTTCACGACAATGCGCGACCTCACGCAAGTCTGGCAACACGGGAAGCAATCACCAAATTGGGTTGGACTGTACTACCCCATCCACCCTATAGTCCGGATTTGGCACCCTCTGATTTTCATCTATTTGGTCCACTTAAAGATGCACTCCATGGGACAAGGTTTGAAGATGATGAAGGAGTGATTCATGCAGCGAAGAAATGGCTACATGATCAAGACAAAATCTGGTACGGGCTAGGAATACATGCACTTGTTTCGCGCTGGCATAAAGCCGTACAAGTTGATGGGGATTATGTTGAATAATACCGATGTTTACATGACATATCCATGTATATTGTGTATAAATTTCATGCTTTTTGAATAAACAGCTCCTGAGAAAAACGATGTGGTGCATTACTTTCTGAACGCCCCTCGTACTTATCACTATGTGTAATTAATTCTGGTAAACTTCAACCAATAAAACTACTTTTATTTTAAACTACATCCATTTGCACATAATGTAGTAAAGTTGCAGTTGTTTCTGAGAACAAATAAAGTTTTTATAACAATTTGAAATTTTTTGGTAATTTAGACAAAGCGCACACATTTTTTAATCCTATATTTACAGACATGACTACCATTACTGATTTTGCATTAAATACTTTATTTATAATGATAACATAAAGTGTTTTATATCAAAATGTAGAGAAATGAAACTCCTTTGACATGCACCTAACTGAATGGTTCAGTGGTTTTAAACATGCATGCAACATTTAGATTAATGAATGAAAAAAACCTTTTTAATGTAAAAAAATGAAAAACAATTTGTACTTATCACTATGTGTAATTAATTCTGGTAAACTTCAACCCATAAAACTACTTTTATTTTAAACTACAACCATCTTCACATAATGTAGGAAAGTTGCAGTTGTTTTTGAGCACAAATAAAGTTTTTATAACAATCAGAAATTTTTTGGTATATTCAGACAAAGCGCAAAAATATTTTAGCCTATATTTAGACATGACTACCGTTACTGAATTTGCATTAAATAATTTATTTATAATGATAACATAAAATGTTATATATTAGAATGTGGAGAAAAGAAACCCTTTTGACATGCATCTAACTGAAATGTTGAATGATTTTAAACATGCATGCAGCCTATACAGTACAGAGTGCAGGAAAGTTTAAAAATTTGAAAAAGAGTTGTACTTACCCGCAAAAATAATCCAATTTGAAGCCAGAAACTCCTAAAACTATTTCCATTTGAAAGTACACTCACACAGTGTCGAAAAGTTTCAGCTGCTTCTTTTCATAAATACTATTTTTTATTACAATTGAAAATTTTTTGGCACATTTTGAAGATGCACTCCAAATCTGAAAGTATACTAGGTCTATATACAATGTAAATTTTCCCTTCATTCTTAAAATTAAACTACTTTGCCTCATGGTATTTGGCAAAGCAGTCATTTGAGTGAAGGTGTGGATGATCTGTGCACCCATCACAATAAAAAAATGTTCTCACTCTAACTTGAGGGGTGCTACAAATGACGCACCTGCGCAGAAATGTCGATTTTTTTACAATGTGTCTGGTTCCACACAGACGGTTCAACGGATTGTTGTGTTGATTTGCATGAGGTACTCTGTGTGGGATATTCTGGATAATATCAGAAGCAATACGACAAAGTTCTGTAATTAACTCATTCTTGAACTGCAGTAGGGTCTGCTTCTTTGAATTATTTGATCTGCTGAGTGCAAACAACACAAAAGCATTCAACTGGGAAACTTCAAAGATCCAAAAGAAAATTTTCTTCCACCACTTTCTGGTTCTTCTGTTGAGTGTTCCATAGGTTGTTACACACTGGTCAACCTTGTCACATCCATTCATTTGTTGGTTGTAGTCATCAATCAAAGCGGGTTTGTGCTTTCTTTCGCCAAAACGATTTGTGATTTCTTTGGTTTCCACAGTTGCAGAACTTGACACTAGAATACATGACTTTTTTTGCCGTTTTATCTCTAAACATTACACAAAGAAACCATTTCATCTGGAGATGCATCAGTTGTGTAGTCTTCAGCGCCTTTGGAAATTTTTACGATTTATATTTATAATTCCAGTAAAATACTGATTGTTGTCGGTAAGATATTGCAGCAATGCAAAACTTGTGTAGTAACAATCTGCATAAATATGATGACCTTTTCCACAAGGTTTTAGCAGTGTATCAAAGGCTTTGATGGCTTGTTGGCTCTTTACATCTAGCTCAGGACTGTATGATGTATTGGCACCGAAGTAAATCAACAAATTGACAACGTAACCAGTACTACTATCACAAAGGCCGAAGGTCTTGACATGATATTTCTTAGGCTTTGAGGCATTGAACATTTTATGTGCCCACCTGCCTTTTCACCCTATCACCATTTCATCTAAAGACAGCTCTTTGTAGGGATAAAATGCCTCCTGAAACCGTGTTTGGAGTTTCTGTAGAAACGGCTCAATTTTTGCTTTTCCCTGCGCGTCAACATCACTTACATGGAACATTGTGTGATACAATGCTTGAAACCTGTCCCTTGTAAATATCTGCCTGAACCAAGGAGTCTGTATGTAAGGCTCCTGAGACCAGTAATCACTCATTTTTGGTTTTTTGACAATGCCCATGGCTATGATAACAGAAAAAAACCTGTAAAGTTCATGTAGTGTTATTGGATGCCAGTTGCGATAAACAGACCTAGTCCTCGCTGTTGCAGCTTTTGACTGACAGAGGTGATCAGCATAATCATTGACAGACACAACAAGTTGTTCCAATATTTCCTCTGTAAAAAGGGCTTTGAGGCAAAAAAGTGCTGGTGAGTCTTCGGGGACAATATCTGGATTCACACCAGGAGTCCTGCCCTGAGGTGGAGCAAAGCGAAATGCATTCTGAGTTGAACCCTTATCAACTTCATTCCATTCAACCTCCTGTTCAAAAATATTGTTGTTCTGAAGCTCTGCATTACCAGATTCAGTGATTACCAATCTCAGCTGTGATCTAGATCTATCTTCTCTTTCGTTTTTATGGCATTTACCTTTCCTTTTTAGCAATCCCGTACCAGTTCTATAACTAGGTCCACCCAAGGGACACGCCCCCTTGTCCTCAGAATCTGCTAATGTATCGCTAAATTCAGCGTCATCTGAACTATCCGAAGATAGTGCTAAGGAGGCACCGAGTTTTGAAGGCATCATTCAATTGCAGGATATAGCAAGGAAGGCCCATATTCGTGCAGAAATACCCCTGTAATTAAAACCTAAATGAAAATTGCGCTGGTTTATCAATGCAGAATATAGATTTAAAAAAAAAGAAAAAAATTCAATATGCAGTTTAAAAATAATCATAGCGCTTTAGCTGGTATATGATAGGAAACTCTATACAGAGCGATACAACAGGAGGCAATCTGATCATCAGAAGTAGTCCCCCCATCGAACAAGTGTTTCGGCCCAGTATACTCCTTTACACTCTAAGGGGGGGTCATGACTCCCAAGCGTCTCAGCCTCCTGTTGTCTTGTATCGAAAATGAACCCATTTCACTTGGTAGCAACTTTAAAATCCACAACTATGCCAGCCGTGGAGGCAATTGTGAAAGCAACAAAGAGAAGACAAATTATTCCGTTCGTTCCACCGCACACCACGACTAGGGACATATTATAAACAGGCCCCTATAATTTAGTATTAACTCTTTGAGGACGTAGGGGTTTTCCCATGTTTTAGGCAAGGAATTTTTTGCGACTCAGGTTTTTCTTATAGCCTAGTGTTACCATGTAAGGCGTTCTTTCAAAGTTTTTAACAAATATGGTCATGTTATATATATTTGGAAAGGAAATTGAATGAGAATTCTGAATATGTTCAGTTTATAAATTTAAATTTTTTTATGAGTATAAAGTAGAGACTAGGAAGAATAAAAATTGACAAAAAAAAAAAAAACATATCAGAATTACCCACTGAAGACAGCTAATCCATCAGTTGTGTTATCCAAGATACACATTTTTGTAAACTACATCCATTTTGGAAATAAAACAAATATGGTTCAAGTTTATACTCTATTTACTTTTCATTTGGCATCAAGAAAAGGAAAGACACTCAGTTGTCACAAATTTTCTGCGACTCGAAGTTTTTCATAGGCTCCTATAGTGTTATTAGAGACGAGACAGAAAATTTTTTTACGGAACAAACACATATCAGACTTAACAATTGAAGGCAGCTAATCCATCAGTTGTGTTATCTAAGATAGAAATCATTGTAAACTACATCTATTTTGGAAATAATTCGCACATCATGTTTATACTCAACTACTTTCCATGTGTCATCCAGAAAATGAAATACACTCTACTGTCATAAATTTACAAATAATTGAAAAAGAACACAAAATGTGATATATATGCTGAACTGCTCTCACAAAGAACACACAAAATTAGAGATATTTACAACTTAACTTTAGTGTGCCATTTCAGGAAACAATTATCTCTGTGCAGATGGGGGTGGCAAGTGCATCCTGCACAATAATAGTTTGTCCTTTTCCTGTCATCAGGTTTACTGCAAACTTCACACCTCCTGAAATTAGTGCTTCTTTGCATAATATCCAAAAGAAAATCTTCTACTACTTCAAGAATTTTCTGTTGAAAAAGCTGTAATACCCTATCATCTGATATGCCTTGTCGCAACCGTTCAATTTATGATTATATTCATGAATGATAAGAGGTTTCTCCTTTCCATTCACCATGACAGGCGCAGCAGACCCATTTGTGGTAATAGATGTGACAGGTTTTTTAGCTTTTTTGTCCTTCCAAGCAGCAACCAGCATCCTTTGCTCTGAATTGATATAATACTCAGTCTCCATGTGCTTTAGGTTCAAAGACCTCAGCTGCTGTGGGAATCCGACTGTTTGCTTGAAGTGTTCCAGTGTAATATTGCTTCCATTTAAGCATTTAACTTACTAACAGTTTTGTAGTATACCACCTGTCAGTATAAATGTGATAGCCAGTTCCCAGACAAGACAAAAGTGTTCTAAAAATTTTTACAGAATTGGCACTAGCAGAGTCCCTTTTGACTGAAGGATCATAGGAAGTGTCTGATCCAAAATATGAAAGCAAGTTTAGCACATAACCTGTTTCACTGTCAACATGACAAAACTTTTAATGTGGTATTTGTGTGGCTTTTTTGCATTATATTGCTTATATTTCCACCGACCTTTCCATCCTATGATCATCTCATCAATAGCTATGTCTTGGTTCAGAGTATGTGCCACAACAAATTTAGAGCATAACATTTGAACGAAGGGCTCTCTTGTTTTTCCCTTCTGTGAGAGGCTCACAAATATGCAACATAGTTTGCAATATAGACAAAAATATGTCTCTCCATCATTTGGGAATAAAATGGAGTGTGAAACATAGGCTCTTGTGAGGAGAAATAATCTTTTATACTTGGTCTTTTGTAGATACCCATTGCTTGAAGCAGAGCAACAAATTTTAGCAGCTCATAATCACTTACTGGGTTCCACCTAGTATATCTTGATCATTTCAATATCTTCTTCTTCTTGCGATCGCATCTTTGATGTTTACACCGTCAGATGAGTTCTCATGATGAATTCGACTGTTGTTTGAAGTTCCTCTTTAGCTCCATATAGCTTTGAGTTTAGTGTTGAGTCATTGGGCCAGTATATCTTTCTTAACTGGTCATACAGAGGACAGTCCTGTAGAACATGCTCAGCAGTTTGTTCGTTTAATCCACATGTGCACAGTGGTGAAGCAGACGATCGTAGCTTGTGCATGTGTTTATTCAGTTTGTTATGCCCTGTCCTGAGTCGAAAAATAGTTATCTGTCCCTGCCGGTCGAGAGTGTGATAGTCGTCTTTGGGTTGGTTCTGTTCTCTTCTGATAGTCTGGATAGCTCTCTTTTTCTCAAAGTATGTGACTTCATTATCTTCTTGTTCACATTCTCCTCCCTTTTTTGCAAGTTTATCTGCCTTTTCATTTCCGGGTACACCACAATGAGATGGTACCCACTGAAGTATGGTTCTCTTTTTGGCAGCTACCTTGTTTAGTTCATTTCTCAGATGCGGGAGTTTACCACCCTTGAGAGCTTGCAGGACAGACAGTGCATCTGTGAGGATGACTACCTGGTGGCAGTCAGAGTTGGTGTTATAAATCATATTTGCAGCTTGCTCTAGAGCTTGAACCTCAGCTGTATAGTTGGAACAGAATTTACTAGTGGGAATAAGCCTAGTCTCATAGTGGTTGTCAGGATATGAGATAAAGATACCGGCACCTCCATTCCTAACAGCATTAGTTGCTGATCCATCTGTATAGGCATGTATCCATGATTGATCGGGATAGCTTTCTTGGATCATACTCAATGTAGCAGTTCATTTTTGCAGATCATTATACTCACATCCACTTGTGAGACCACTGACTGATGTATTAATTTGGAGGGCATTGCTGGCCTGCTCCCATGGTATAGGGTATAGGGTGGGCTTCAGTGGTATTGTCTTCATGGATAGGTCTTCTTGATGCTGTCTTATAAGTCTTTTTCCCCGATGCACAAAGCTGCTACGCTTTAGACGTCCCAATGCCAGATCATCTAGTCTTGCCTTCATTGGGTGCGTTGGCATACTGTTGTACTTTTCCATCTGGATCATGGTTTTTGTGTCTCTTCTATGGGACAATGTCTGTAATCCAGCAACCTTCTGCATCTCTGATATTGGTGTAGTTTTCATGGCTCGTGTAATGAGCCTGAGAGCTTGATTTTGCACTTTGTCCAAGGACTGCAGATGTGAGTTAGCAGCTGATGACCATGCTGCTGAGCTAAACTCTAAGTGTGGTCTTATTACTCCATTATAAATCTTTAGAGTTCGTTCATTTGCTCTCCAGTTGGTACCTGCTAATTTTCTGAGTATGCCTAGTCGTCTTCGGGCCTTTCCTTCTGCATTTTCAATATGCTTATTCCATGTAAGCCTTTGGTCAAATGTCACCCCAAGATAGGTGGGGTAGCTTTCTTCCTTGATCACGGTTGTCCCTAGGTGTATGTTAGCTGCTTTGTCCTTGGGGGCGAGGGAGAACAGTGTTGTGGAGGTTTTGTCTGTGTTTATTGTGATATGCCATTTCTCTGCCCATGACACTAGCATGTCTGCTGCCCGCTGCATTCTATAATTTGCTGTGGTGACATTTTCATCAGCGCACCAGAGTACTAGGTCATCTGCATATAAGGCAGCTTTCACTCCTGCGGGGAGATCTTTCACCAGGTCATTGATGTAAACAAGGAAGAGTGTTGGGGAAATTACTCTTCCTTGAGGTACCCCCTGATAGAGCAACACTTTTCTGCTCTACAGACCGTCAAGAGTGACTCTAGTTCTCCTGTTATGCAAATATGACTGGATCCATTTCATCATGTTGCCTTGGATTCCACTTCTCCTAAGTTTTGCAATAAGGCCATCTTTCCACACCTTGTCAAAGGCCTGCTTGAAGTCGACCCAGATCGTTAGGACCTTTTTCTTCTCCTGGAAGGCATCTTCTATTGCTTGGGACAAGTAAGTAACTTGGTCTTCTATACTGTAGCATTCTCTAAATCCAGCTTGTTCCGGCACCAGGATCTGCTCAGACTCTAAATACCATTTCAATCTGTGGTTGACTATTCGCTCCATAGTCTTCCCAACACAGCTTGTGAGACTGATTGGCCGGTAACTTGCAGCCTCGGTCTTACATTTCCCTTTCTTTAGTATGGGTATTGTGATGGCTTCTCTCCATACTTGGGGTACCGTTCCTTTCAACCAGTTGTGGTTGAATATCTCAAGCAGTTTTGTCTTTGCTGCTGAGCTCAGATTTACTAGCATTTCGTTGCTGATTTTGTCTGGGCCGGGTGACTTTTGGAACTTAAGCTTGGAAATAGCGTTCTGTAGTTCTCCTAGTGTGATGGGTTCCCTCATTGGGGCAGGAGTATCTGTCTGTCCCATGGTTGCCAGTATTTCTTTTCTTATCTCTCTCTGATGGTCTATGTTAATGGGTAAGTTGCTTTCTGAACTGTATCTTCTAGCAAACAGGTCTGCAGCTTGTTTTCCTCTGAAAAGTTTGCCACCTTCATCCAATGTGATAGTCTGCCTAGGTGAGGAACGCTCTTCATTTAGAGACTTGACTAATCTCCAAAGTTTCCTGCTGTCTTTCTCAAGGTTCAGCGATGCCGTTTTAGTTCTCCAGCTTTTCCGTTTTTCTTCTAGCTTTGTTCTCTGAAACACTGCTACAGCCTTTTTCCATTTGTTGTGAGTTTCAAGTGAAGGCTGAGACTCTGCATCCTTTCTAGCCCTGTCCATAGCTTCCTGACGTTCTTGGAGTGTGCTGGACCAGTATGGTATGTAGTTACGTCGGCATCCTTTGGGAATGGTTTCTTTTGCAGCTTGTAGTATGCATCTGTTGAAGTCTTTTACCACTTCTTTAATGTCTCTGTTCTGTACCTTGAGGGTAGACAGCAGCGTGTTCACCTGATGCCTGAATAAACCCCAGTTGGCTTTTTTGTAGTT
Source organism: Oreohelix idahoensis (assembly GCA_024509875.1). Taxonomy (NCBI): domain Eukaryota; kingdom Metazoa; phylum Mollusca; class Gastropoda; order Stylommatophora; family Oreohelicidae; genus Oreohelix; species Oreohelix idahoensis. The sequence continues at coordinate 467,617 of JAMPIV010001570.1, read as the reverse complement.
CCATCTTGTAATGGCTGGGCCTGTACTGAGAGTTGCACTCTGGACAGTAAGAAAGATTGGGCGATGGTCGCTTCCCCCCTAGTTGGTCTCCTACTTCTCTACTAATAGATCCAGCTATATCTGGGGTGGCGAAGGCAAGATCTGGTGTTGAAGTTGTGTGCCATCCTCTGGAGTAGAAGGTAGGAGTATCTGTGGCATTATTGACTAGGATTAGGGAGTGATCATCTTGCCATGTTTCAACCTCTTCACCTCTGTGATCTAGATGGTTATAGCCCCAGCTCTGGGAGTGGCTATTAAAGTCTCCAACTGCTATAAAGTTGGTGGCTGGTACCTGTATAGAGCTGAGACTCAGGGGTTTGTTGTTTGGACAGTAATAGTTCAGGAGTTCTATTTCCATCTTGTCTACCTTTATCTGCAACAGCTGATATTCTGCTCCATCCATGTAGGTTTTCCTTTCGTGTGCATGAATGTTATTCCTCAAACACTGACTTGTTTCTCATACAAGATGTTTTCCAGCTCTGTCTTTTTGCTGTATCCAGCCTGCTTGCTGTTCACTCCCTCTGCATTCCAGTGCATCATGACAAGTGGTACTCTGGGTTTCTCTTTTTCTGTTTTGTTTCGGTCAGTAGTTCTCCTCCGCTGACTGCTGACTCCACAAGACGGTCTAGAGGGTCCTCCAGTAGCTGAGGGTGGGCTCTGTCGAGGCTCAGAGCCCGGCACTGCACCTGCCTGGTGGAGCTCCACAGGGCGAGCACCAGTACGAGATTTATTTGACGGTGTACTCATCCATAAAAAAAAAAAAGCGAGTTGCGTGATACTGTGGTTTCCGGTGCGTCTTCTGGCCCAGTATCTACGACTTTAGCACCTCTTCAACGGGAGAGTGGGCTCATCCCTAATCTGTTTGTTCCCAGTGGTAGACTATTCGCAAGCAGCCTGGGGGTGTCACTGCTCTGCGCGGACCTTGTTTACCGAGGCGGCGTCCGAGCTCGTATGGTGAAAATATGGTTGCATTATCTTCAAAAAAGACCTGTCTTTCCCGTGGCTTTTCTGCCATCCTGCAACTTTGAGCTGGGGAGTTCTGAGCTCCAGTCTCTTTCCCAGGCATTTTATCCTGGCCTGGCATGCATACAGAGGACCCCACTTCTGGTTCTAAGTTAGCAGTTGGGGATAGGTGGGGTGGCACACTGTGCATTCCCCGTCATCCAGGGGGGCTCTCCAACTATGCAGAGCTTGCACAATGCTGTGCTCTGGTTCTGGGCTCTCCCAAGGAATCCTCACGTCCTGCACAGAGCCACTTCCAGATACCCACCACCTGTCATCTCTCCATTGTAGAAATCTCCTGCATGCGGCCATCCAGTCAAGAGCCAGTATTAAGTCTGGTGCCCAAGTGATCCCGCCAAGCTTAGTGTGCAATGCTGGGTTCTCAACATGCTGCAACACAGGGGGGATTGTGATGCTCAGCCATCTCTCTCAACTCTGCACCGATAAGTGACATATCATTTCAATGAATGTGTATGCTTCTGCACTTCAATTTCTGCAAAGCAGTTTATGCTTTTTAACATTTCCTCCCTTACAGCTGATGATACAAGGCTTTCAAAACACTAGATTGGGGTAGATGATTCATTTAAATTTGCTGACACACCCACTGCTCTTCCATCTATGGGTTGGAATCTAAAGCTATTCTTTGTTAGTGCACCCACATTTGCCTCCTGCCATTCTATATTTCCGACACATTCCTGATTTCACCTTTTCCCTTGTAAAACTAAATTCGGTTTTACTGGATCTGATATTGAATAATCAATGTTAGGTGATGGAACCACGCCCACTCTTCCTGACATAACATCTTCCATTCTCTGAATCCACATTGCTGGAAGATGAACTATAACTAGAATTAACACTTAAGTCGCTACTGCTGTACCCGTCTTCAAGTTCGCTGAAATTTTCTTTCAAACGAAGAGCATGCTGAGCACTAAGACGAGTAGGTCGCTTGCAAGAAGATGAACTAGACGCCATCGAAAATAGGTAACACAAATTTTGAAAAACTTACACGAGGTGGCTGATGTAAACGTGTTCAAAGAACTCGAAAGAGTAACGCTATAACTTTCCCGCGTTTAGAATAATAATAAGAAATGGCTGTACTTCTAACTGGGATGAAACGAAACAAAAACTTAGTTCAAAGAGAGCGACCCTGAAAACTGGCCTCCTGTCTTCTGAGCCTAGATTTACCTACCCCAAATAGTGGACGCTTGTCCTTTAAGAGTTAACAAAACTAATGCTGTTCTTTGGTTGAAATGATCAGTGGGCTGTGTGTTCAGTATAGCCTCAAAAAAATAATTCAGAGGTGCAGTAATAAGGGGTAAGAGTTTAGAAATCCTAACGATGTAGGCAACTTATTTGTATGGCTTCAAAGAACACAATCCACTGTTCTTCATTTCAACTGTTTTCTTTGGTCATTTCTTACTTTTATACATGCAACAGAGTATGTTCCATTCATTTAACCTCGTCAAACTGTAAAGTGATGATGTCTTTGGGTTGTGATGATCACCAAGAGATTCAGCGCTACATAATTAACAACATATAGTTTTTTTCTTCTTGTTTTTTCAGAACTTTTCTTACCCTGAAATCTTGTGAGGATTACCAGTTTGATCCAAAGATTAAATATTGTTTACAGGCCTACAAAATTGGTTGAGTCATACTCACAATCCAGTGTGTGTCATGTAGTTCGCGGGAGTTTAATTATAGTATGTTTAGAAATTAAGGCCAAGAATATGAAGAATAACATTGCTGAAGAGATTAGAGTAATCAGAATATTTTAGTTCAATCGCATACCATGGGGATACATTTGTGATTTCACCCAAATGGCTATCAATGCATGAAACATAGCCAAAGTCGTTTTTTGTGCGTGCATTTTTTGTGTGTCTGCAGTTACAAATTGCGTTACAGCGTTATGATTACCAAGTTAGCATATCCGAATTCAGTTTTGCCAATGCATGCTCTTTAATATCCGCAGTTACAGCTCTCAATACAGTGTAATGATTACCACATTAGCATTAGGATCCTCGGTTCATATTTTTTCATGTCACCAGTTAATTTTGAAAAAAGCTCTGCAGAAGGTAAGGGTTAGGTTTAAGATAAGCATTAGCTGTTGTTTTAAGATTTGTAAGCCCATCCCTTTTATTATGTCCAAAGAGAAAACAAAATGTTGGAAGCAGCATTACGGTTTCGTACCTCTTCAGCAGGTATTTGCAAAGCTTTTGCTTGCTTAATGAAATAATCGAGTGAATACATTATTCTATATAAGTAGTCACAGTACTCTAGATATATAAAAGGTTAGTGGTTCAGTATCATGATTTAGGGTCAGGCTTAAGATGCAGAGACAAAGAAATACTCTGTACCGCTAACCCTAAACTATTTCGAGCTTTTTCAAAAATAATATTGTGCAAATACAATTTATGCCATACGGTTTTAAAAATACATACGTTACAAAAAATAACTACAAGATACCAACTCACCACTTATTACTGCATCTCCGAATCCATATGACATGCCATGCCGATTTGGTCAAATTATTTACAGGTGCATCTAAATCCATTTGGGTGAAATTGCTCGTAATTTTGCCATGTGAAAAGAATATAGTTGCAAATTGGACAAATTAAACGTATACACAGCAGATGGAATCCCTAGTAGTAAATAGTTAAAATGTATCAGTTCAAGGAACCAAGCTGTGAAGATCAACAGTGGGTACAGTTGGACCTGTAAGATTTGGGGCTTGAATGTTGTGATAAGAGCATAAAGTAGAGAAAGTTTATGCATGCTGTAAGGAACTGCAATGATTTAGACTCCAGAAGAACAAATGGTAAATTAGACATTTCAGTGATATATGAATGAATGCTGCAGTCACTGAAGTAAAACGTGAATATGTGGATTGATCAGCAAATAGTTATTACATGCATTGTATATGATTTGAATTATAAAATTTAAGGGCAATTCTCTACAATTAAATGATTAGAAATCGCGGCATGTTTTTGAAAATCAGATTGCCCTGTGGGGGTAGGGGGTGTTAGGTAATATCATTATTAAGCTGGAAGTTTATTTTTGCAAATGATATGGAAGTTTGATTCCATTCTGTTCTCCAAAGTCAGATTTTGTTTGCGCTTCAGTAGCACCAGACTCCATTCTTTGAAATTTTTTTACTAAACCATAATTAAAATTTGGAAAGTGCTAAATGTATGACTCAACCTTCCTTGTCGTCTCCTTTTATTCTTGTTTGTCCTCTAGATCAGTGCCTTTCAATCCATTGATATGAAGAAGGTCTTCATGCTGAGAAATTTTATAGTTTTTTCCCCTACCAACATACTGAAATGAAAAAGTCAATAAATTGTTGTTAGTATTTCTTCAGTGTATTGTGTGTATGCCGTGGTATGGATAGGTGTATTATGTGTTCTTTGTGTCATGTGTAGTCTTGTATTTATGTAGCAGTTTCTGTGGATGTCTTGTTTGTGTCTTTTAAACTATAGATATCTTACATTTAGTGGTACTCATAGGTGTCTTGTATCTAGTGGTGCCCATAGATGTCTCGTATTTAGCAGCACCCACAGGCATGTTGAAGAAAGTCCTCTGGTAAGGAGGCAGGGAAATGATACAGAGAAAGGAAAATCTCTAGAATGGGCACCTGGAATGTTCATAAATGAAATGAACTAGGGAACACTGCACAAGTGGCAGAAATGAGAAATTACATGATTGATATTGACAAGATCACTATTGTGGAACTGATGACAAGAACCAGACAGGTGCCTGTGGAACAAGAGATTGAGGAAACCTGTTGATTGCATTACAAGGCAGTCCGTGCTCTGGAATCCCCAGGGTTAGAGAAGTAGAGGGAGACCAAAAACACACGAAGAAGAGAACTTGAGACAGACACGAAAAGGATAAAGGCAGGGAAAGTCTTGAGCTGATGGTACATGACAGGAATACAACTAATCATAAGTTTGTTGAAGGCTTATGCTCCATGCGGAGCTGAAAGGTGATGATAGATGTCTTGTATTTAGTGGCGCCCATAGTCTAATATTTAGCAGCACCCATAGACTTTTCATAAATAGGGGTACCCATAGATGTCTCGTCTGTAGCAGCACCAAAAGGATTTTAATATTTTGGGCACAGATAGATGTTTCATATTTAGCAGAATCCATAGATTTCATATTTAGTGGCATCCATAGATGTCTTGTATTTAGTGGTAGCTGCAGATACCTTATTTGTATAAAGTGGTAAGTAGGTGAAAACAGATTGAAGAGTACTGCTCTAGATTATCTCTTTTCTCGTCTACCTCTTATAATATATAGCTTTCACTTACATCACCCTTCTACCTTTCTGAGGTCCATAAGGACCACAGATAATTGAAGCACCAGCCATTTTCTCATTTTTAAAAACTTATTATACCTATATGTATTGCCACCATTTGAAATATCTGTTTTTCCCAGCAGCGTTTTGGAAAGTTTGTCCGTTGAGGTTTAGGTGTTAAACAACAAGACATTCTCTTCATCTTTGGCAGAGATCTCTGAATCTCTGTATCCGAACAAAGTTGGGATCAATTCGCCTGTGCTGCCTAAATCTGAATTTTAGATTTTGGTAGTGCAGCCCCCATTTCAACAGACACCAGACGATATCAGATTCAAAGGTAACATTATGATAGCGATTAATTCCCACAAGTGAGTGTTAAGGCAGCATTAAAAGGACAAACTGATGTACACGTTTTATTTGTTGTGTGGCAAATAAAATTGTTTGTACAAAAGATGAACACAAGGTTCATCTTTCAGGTTAGGCTAAGGTTAGAAACAAAATCATATCTACCCGTATCAAGTGATGTTAACGTTAAGGTCGGCCAGTTCAAACTTGAGACGGGTATGGTTGCGTACTGAAATGATTAAAATCATTTTATTTAGCCCGTGATTTATTTCAGTGAAGTCCTTTTCTTGCTGCCTACTTGTGGTCTTCCATTATTGTTAAAAAGATATAGAGGAACTTTTCTTGATTTGCCACTGTTTGTGTCCTTGAAAAAATTACAAAACAAAAATGTGTTACCTACTCCACAAGCTTAGTCTTCTTCTGGCCCCTCTTATCTACTGAATAGCTCTACTTCAAGGCATTATCCAAAAGTCTATGAGATTCATCTGTTCCCTTTTGGGACATGTTGCTGCTATGAATGAACTGGAAATGAGCATGCAGACCTGTTGTCTGCACACTTTTGATTATGCAGAAGATGGTGATGATGAGAGGTGAAGAAAAGAAAGAAGTCCACATTAGATTAATGCACGTTTAAGTACCATTGTGGTACATGTAGCAATGCTGAAAAAGTTTTTGAAGATAGTCCGCAGCTTTCTTCACTTTTGGGTTTCCTAAATTACTTTTCTGTCGTGTTATCCAGTTCCGTATAATAGCAGTAGTGAAGCTTTTACTTTATTTTATATGTAGTTTCTAAAATGGGAAAACTCTTTTTTTTTTAATTCAGGGGATATTTAATTGTTTAATTATATCAGGCATCATATGCAAAAATGGCGTTATCCTCGTGGGTAGTACTCATGTGAAAAACATGAAATATGTTTCATTGTTCACTGTAAGTTAAAAATTAATGCAGATAAAATATCCTGTTGATTTTACATTGTGGCATTTCAAGAAAATTCACTCCATTTTACCTCAGAATGTGCACTGGTTTAACTAGTGCTGCGCCTCAGCTTCATTCCTGGTTTTAAGAAATTTTTTATTTTAGACATCTGTGATCACTTCTTGTACCTATAAGTGATGAACGTGGTGATCATACATGTGAATCGAACACCAAAGTATAATCTAAAGGAACAAGATCCATTTTAATTTAATGCAGTCAGATAAATATATGCACTATCGCTATACCTGAGTAGATGTTCATTTCTAGGATTTAAAATATAAATATTTGGAAAAAATGGTAATGAATGCATTTTTCTATTGATAGTAATTTTAAAAGAATACATTTTGAGTAGAGAGGTGTTTTTTTCCTTAAATTTTTGTGCTGAATGGAAAAGTGTCTCAGATTTTGTTAGTGAAGAGACAGTGGCAGCGATTCCAAAGGTCATGCTTGCAGCTTTGAATTGTTTAGTGATTGCCTCGTGAGAGTAAATCTAGTTTCTTTATTGATTAAAGACATGAGAGGCCATCTTATTTCTATAGGGATAAATTAATAAAAATGATTGATTTAATTATGATGAAATAATGTCAGCATTATGGTTAAATTAATTATGAAGTGCAGCAGCATAATTAACAAAAACTGCTAAAATAGACTAATAATGTTTTTATTATTATTTATTAAATTCTTGCATTTTTATTTTATTTTGAGTTTATTTACAAATATATTTTGGATTACATGATCACAAATAGCTCATTCTTATATATTATGATCATAAATCTTTGCATTTAGAAATGAGTATTGTATTTGCAGTTTCTTTTTTTTTCCCCGAATACTGGTACCTGTTTATATTTTAATATGGTTTGGTTATATTTACTTTTGCCAGGGATCTGTAGGAAGGGTTGGACGACAGCTCTCAGCACCACTAGACAGTTATCTGAGGACGCAGTGTGAAGAGCTCCATCATGTCTTACATAAGGGACCAATATAATGTGAGAAGCTAAATTGTAAATTTTGTGTTATCTGTGCACCATTTCGATATTCAGATAGTATAATAGTAATAACAGAAGTAAATCAAATGATAGATCTGTCCATGCACCCTGAACACATATGGTCTACTCCCAACGAAGTGATCGATTTGGGCACCCAAGGATGCAAAGCCCAAGACTGAATTATAGGAACGGATATTTTCCTTAAAATGTCGATGTTGTGGATGCGCTGGGTTGCTCAAAAGATCCTTGAGATACGGAGGAAAAGGATGTCCTTGCTCTCTTTCTTGCTCCAACAGCAATTTTCAGACATCATATTTCTTGAAATACAAGTGTATGGCTTGTTATCGTTAATCAGAAATTCATCTTATCGTTTGCACATTCATGTTTTTATAAACATTACGACAAATTACTGGTTATGAAAATTTATTCTGTGCAATTGAATATATGGAACATTTATTTTCTGTTGCTGTATTTTTTTTTTTTTACTTCATTTGGTAACAATAATAAGTTTCCTGAACCCTGTTTTTTCCTTTGCTTGTTAGTTAGTTGTGACCATTCTTTTATGTTGAACACACATTGAGGAACTCTGTTGAAATTATTAACCGGTAGTCCTTGTTCTGGAATCCCTGGGGTAAGAGGAGTAGAGGCAGACCAAAGAACACATGGAGAATAGATGAGGCAGACCAAAGAACACATGGAGAATAGATGAGGAAGACATGAATAGATCTTGAGTTAATGGCATGCGACAGGAGGACTTTGTTGGGGCCGCTAAAGAGGATTGATTGAATGTTGGTAGAGCCATTGTTAAAATGACCTGTCTGTTTTAAGAGCTGTGTTTGCACAAATAAACTGGTAAATTTCAGTGCCAAATAGGTCAGGTTGGGAAAAATAGTGACAATAAGAGACCATTAAAAAAAATTATTGTCAGGTTCAGCATATTTTTTATTTGTTTTGCCACTTAGGAAACTAGTTTATGGTTTTATGATATTGTTATAATGTCTAAACAAGTCATGTAATTAGTACTGCTGTTAAACTAATAATGATTTAACATAAAAGGCAAGTAAAATTTATGCTGAATGTTGAAGACGTTTTATATTATCTCATACTGGCATTATCATTGGTGTTAGAACTGGAACGTATGAACACTGCAACGTGTAACACGAATAAGTGAAGTTCACTTCGAAGTAATTTTCATACATTTATTTGACACTGGACAGACGATGAGCTCCATGTTAATGCAATATGCTGGCGTGTGATTTCATATTAATGAGCGATCAAATACAATGACTGGTAGGCAGAAGTACCGTCAGTAATAGTCATGATGTCCACGATTTAAACTGCATGTCGAACTCATCGAAAAGACATTTATTCTCGTAATTAATACTCCCCTTTAATATCCAGCCATTACAGGGACACACAGAAATATATTTTTCAGTGAATCTGTAAATCATGCAGAGGACATCTACACATAATCGGAGCTCTCACACATGCTTCCGAACACCTTGAAGTACATAGTCGAAAGAGACCATTACAAGTCTTTACTGAAAATTGACGTCACTAATAATTACAATGGTACGGTTTCACCAATGGTGCATCTTGGTGTCGCCTCATCCGTTCACAGCAATGCCTTTCCTTAGGGAATGCACCGATGTGTATAAACACAGGTGTAACACTGGAATAAAAATACAAATAACAGAATTTTTGGTCGTTGCATTTCTGTCATGGCCGTTTTTTTAATATTTATGACAGAGTAACAGTAAATCAATGGCCTGGTCTGTGTGTGAATTAGCATAGGCTTAACAATGCCTAATGGTTCATTTGCACTGTATATTAAAGGGGTTTTTCAGTGGGGAAATGTCAGTGCTCATCAGCAGAGCTTTTGATAGTACAGGTTACCAGCACCATGGCTAGAATCTTAAATTATTGATAGTCTGGAATATTCAAATGCGAAGTTAACAGATTATCAACATTTTAAAATACAACACCATGTTTGAAATGGTTGATAAGTTCATGATTATGTTTCCCCCAATTAATTAAATACTCTTCATTGCTGCAGAACAACGGAGAAGGCTGCCAGTACCACATAGAATTTTAAAACTGCATTACCATTTATCCCAGTGTTAAACAGAGTAATCCATTCAGTGAATAGTCGCTGAGATCTCTTGTATTTTGCTTTCAGACGTCCTATGGCAGTTTATCACAAAGAGGATATAATTCACAAGGTGAGTACTAGATTACCTGTGTCTTGCACGGGCCTGAAAGCGAAGCAAAGAGCAGTAATACTGTAACCTGTTAAGCTTGTTATTAAAGGTGCCTAAGGAGGGTTGGGCATGGAACCGGCTGCTCCATTGTGTAGAAGCTTTGAGCCACAACAAACTCGACAACAATATTGACATGTCAGTTAAATAAAACAGTTCAACTTGGCCATCCTTCTTCTTCCTCGTTCGTCCTGAAAAGGACGTTGGTTGCGTTGTGTCTGTTTATGCCGGAGCTGTGATATCTGCGCCTTTCAGCCGACACATCCGACTTCAGCACAGCATTTTTTGGGACCAGGTTTGCCTTCCCTCTTCGATCCCTACTCTCTCAGCCAGACTGCAGTGATGCAGCCTGTTTCCAGGACCACCAGTGGAGGTGGAGTAGGGTCTTGGTCAGCTCTGGTTCACTGACCCTGATGCAAGCAGTCAAGCTATGGGTTGCTGACTGCATTCTCTATTGCTACATCTTTGGGTCCCAACTTGGCCATCCAAGACAGAAGAATGTCCTCTGGTAAGGAGTAGTATGAAGAAACTCGGAGAAAGCCAAATGAGGGATGTGTTACTGACTCACTTTTTGTCTTTTAGGAAAAATCTGGAATGTTCGCACATTAAATGAACAAAGGAAAACTGCACAGATGCCAACAGAAATGATAATTACAAATTAGATATCCTGTGACTGCAGGGAACAAGGTGGAAAGGAATAGAAACGAAGAATCTGAACACATGAGAAATGGTGCTATCCTTAGGACATGGAAGAAAGTGAAGGTCTGAATCTAATGCAATCAAAGGAAATGCAGAAAGCACTCACAGAGTGTGAAGCAATGAGTTCTAGACTATTATCATGAACATTCAAAACAGCTAAGATAATAAAAATATTTAAAACACAGGCTTTTAATGCCACAAATAATTTTTTAAAGAGTTTATAGCTTGCAGTAAAAAAAATGTAACATCAAATTGACAAAAAGCGTGGTGTGCTTAAGCGCTTATCATATATTTTATCCTTAAGTGTGTAATGAAATATAAAGCGGAAGTTAATTTCATGTAGAATCAGCTCCCCAGGCTTTTTGTCAATTTGATGTTACATTTTTTTACTGCAAGCTATAAACTCCTTGAAAAATTATTTGTGGCTTTTTAGTGAATTAAGGGAAAGAACTACAGTGAAAACTAACTTTTGTTCTAATAACATTTTCAAACTTTTTTATGTGCTCAATAGACACAGTGTATGTCCATGAACCAAATTCCACAGTTTATTTTGTTAAAAAAAATGTGGTTACCATGGTAACCAAAAAAAAACATCCGCCATATTGGATTTTCACCACTTTTCGAGAGCTAAAAACTTATGTTTCCCATTGACCAAACTTTATCAAATTGCACACACATGTTGTGACTGACAATTAAAACAATTTGTCACATGCTTTTTTTGATAAGTTTAAAATTCTATTTTTAATGATTTAAAAAAAAATACACTTTATTTGTATGAAAAAAAATATTAAAAAAAATATATCAAAGCAAATTACCAAAATATCAAAAAAAAGCATGTGACAATTTAAAGGTATATATGTGTACTACATGCATGCCAAATTTCAGACTGATCTATTAGATAGTTTTTAAAAAAATAACATTTTTTGTTAATAAAATGTTAGTTCTGAGAAAAATGCATTTTAGTCACCGAGTGACTTGTCTTGTCCAATATGCTTCATTCTGGGGGGCTGAATGTGTTTAAAATCCTCCAGGACTATATGCTGCACATCCTTCAGCTTCTTGCAGCTCCTCCTCTCGCCTTTATCTTGCCTAATTTTTCTTCTTTCCTTCTACATGGTAACCCAAAAAAAAAAACAACCGCCATATTGGGTTTTTCACCAATTTTCAAGAGCAAAAATCTTATGTTTACCATTGACCAAACTTTATCAAATTGCACACACATATTGTGACTGACAATTAAAACAATTTGTCACATGCTTTTTTTGATAAGTTTAAAATTCTATTTTTTATGATTTAAAAAAAAAATGCACTGTATTTGTAAGAAAAAAATGAAAAAAAAATATTTAAAAAAAATATATCAAAGCAAATTGCCAAAATATCAAAAAAAAAAGCATGTGACAATTTAAAGGTATATATGTGTACTACATGCATGCCAAATTTTAGATTGATCTATTAGATAGTTTGTTAGTAATACAATGTTTGGTTAATAAAATGTTAGTTTTAAGAAAAATGCATTTTACTCACCGAGTGCCTTGTCTTGTCCAATATACTCCATTCTGGGGGGCTGAATATAATTAAAATCCTCCAGGACTATATGCTGCACCTCCTTCAGCTTCCTGCAGTTCCTCCTCTCGCCTTTGTCTTGCCTCTTGCCTAATTTTTCTTCTTTTTACAAGTTTGTCAGCCTCATGTTTCTGGCTGTTGGCCAGACGTTTCCTCAGTCGCACCTGTCCAAGGCGTATTGAGTTTGTTCCAGATGCTTGACCACACAGCCTTTTTATTTCTGCACTGGCTGATGGACCAAAGTTGAACTCTCCAACGGCCACAAGGACACTGAATTTGGCTTTTTTTAATGACACAAATTTCCGCTTGCTGCAACGACTCCATATAACATTGTGTAGGCTTTCATTTGCATTTTGTGTAGCACCTAGCTGACATCGCTTCAGCAAATGCTGATCAGTAAGACGCTCATAAATAGAGGCTAAGTGCTTATGGAGCAGGTTGTAGTCTAGCGGAGTGTGAACCTTGGTCTCGTGTGGTCCGGCAGCTTCTCCTTTGGCGATGGAAGCCTGATAGAAACACCAGGAGTCTTTGCCTGGGGGATACAAATTATGTTGGGGTTTGTCGTTTGTCGAATACCCATGGTAGAGAGAAGCCATGATGGCTTGTTTCATCTCTGGGGCTGTACTATGCTTGCGGATGGCCCTGGTGTTGTAAATACACAATTTTCGTATGGCATTTTGGGTTAGACGACCACGGCCATTTCCCCCAAGGGTGACTTTTTGTTTCCTGCAGTCAGTAATCAGTGTCCTCAGTGCAGTGCCTAATCGCTTTGCAACATGGTTGACGCACTCTTCTTTGGTTATGTCAACTTCTGGTCCATACGGTTTGATGTCGCAGAGGCTGTTGTAGGCCTTGGAATCGCCATCTGATAGCAAAACAGGGTAGCATAGCTTGTGATTTGCGACTGAACGAAGAAAGAGAACTTCACAGGCTTTTACCTCCATCATTCCGGCTGACCCTTCGTAATTACGGCAGCAGTCCTTCTGATGCTCTGCTTTCCATTTTTCAAATTTGTCAGGCTGATTTTTCAGTTGCCACTGTCCAGTAGTCTCACAGGTGTGACAGAAGGAAGACATAACATGCGTATCGATGACCATGCCAGTCAAGATGTCAATAACACTGCCAACACCTATCAGTGACTTATGACCTCTAGTTAGCCATGTTGCATCAAAGCTGACAGCGATGTCAATGACTTCTTTTTTATTAATGGTACGATGCTGACTCTTAGCGTGTTCAGCTCGGACGATGCTGACGGAACGTTGAAATACTGTAGAGTGCATGGTATCCAAATGATAAAAAATTTGATCTGCATATTTATGAAATGTTTTCTGGTGCAGGCCAGGGAGGTCTAGGTTCTCACAGAAGAGATTAAATGTATATGGGCCCATTCCAGACATGAGGGCACCAAGAACAGCAGATTTGTTGATTGCATGTCCACGAGGGTCGCGGCCTGCTGGTTCCCTCTCGGATGTGTACGTTCTAGAAATTGCTTTTTCACATGTGTGACACACAACTTCCAGGAAGAGAGAGAAACCCTTAGACTTGGTGTTGTCAGTTCTTGTTTGCAATGTGCTGTGCTTACAAAAATTGCAACACACATTTTTAAGAAGGTTGTTGAAGAAAGAAATGTCCACAATGGTTTTGTACGTAGGTTTAGGCTGGGCGCAGAAGACAGTATTATGAGATGCAACGTTCTTGCTCGTGCTCAAGTTAATTTTTATATCAGATCGACTTGGGCCAGGCACTACTGGATCTGCAATATTAACCATAGGCCTATCGGATACTGGTATGCAGAAATTCCATGTTGTTTGTGTAGGCCTATCAGTTTGTGTATTATTCACCGCTAATTCTGTCTTACCTTTACCACTAGTAGAAATCACATACTGTCGACACAACCTGGCAGCAGATATTTGCTTTGATCTCTTACTTATTCTTCCCATTTTGAAGTAATAGAACACAATTCACTGAAATTTAAACAAGAAAAATATCGAACATGCAGCAAACAATAATTGTTGACGGGCGGAAATGGCTGTTGCTTCTTCCACATTTGCGCACGCAGCCAAAATGTTGTTATGACCAATCAAAACAGTTTACGTTTGTGTCTTCAATGAGTCGGGAATGAGGTTACCACGTGACCACTCCTTATAAGGCAATTAGCGTAAAATTACGGAAATTTTTAAACACAATTCACTCAGAGCTATGAGAAAAAATAGTTTCGAATTTGCAATATTACGGCAGACAATGAAATTCCCTGTGTATCGATACCAAATAGTCCCCGATATGGACAGGGTAACTAAGGTATTATTGAGCGACAAATCTTGCATTTTCGGCACAAATTTGCAAATCATAGCTGGGGTGGGTACAGAAAATATGCTTTTTGATACATCAAATGCATTTTTTATGTTATAAAACCTTGCTCATTCGATTCCTCGATGATTATTTAATAAAATAAGCTCAAAAGTAAAAAATCGATATTTTGTACGTAAAATCCAGTTTTCAGTACCGTCCACCTCCTTAAAAGCCTGTGTTTAAAATATTTTTTAAAAATATTTTTTATTTTCTTTTTAGTGTTATTTTGTTGTTGTTTTTAAATTTAAGTCAAATGTAATTGATCCGCTAATGAAATTATCAGTTTGCCTTAAATGAGTCCAGGGGGAAGAAGTTTCAATATTTCTCTCAAGAGAGACAATCTTGTTGGAAAGAATACACCTAGATTATTTGCAGTTATCGCCCATGTCACTGATGATACAATACAAAAAAACAAAATTAATTTTAATTTTATTATTTTTACGGCTGATTATTGTATTGTCATGGGGAATAAACAACTATGCCAAGTTTCAGAGCTATTGCTCATCTGGAAGTGATTGAACAATCGATTGCAAGATTTGAAGGTGACAAGAGAGTAACATACGTTGCAAGATAAAGAAAAGCCTGTAAAAATACAAATGAACATCATCCAGTGTTATGCACCAACTGACAAAAAGAAATATTTTTTGCTGTACTACAAACTGTCATGGATAAAGAGCCTTTAAAGATGCCAAAAACCTCGAAATTACTGCATCGGCCATAAAACATGAGAGAAAGAAGACTTGAAGTTGGAAATATTCTTGGTTGTTGGTTTCAAGATAATTAGAGGCATTTTTTGTTAGACACTATTGGTTACTGCAGTCTGTTTTCTTGGAAATCACGCCTGGTTATCGGTTTGAAGGTAAATGGTTAGAAATGCCAAATTATAACATTTGGTTATCACCTGCAAAAAGCCATTGTGCAAAATGTAACTGATGTTTATAAAATAAAAAGGGGATGAAAAAACACAAATCGTTTTGACAAGAATGAGCGATGAGATCATGTTTCTGGACTGCAATGAAACATGACGTGCTTGCTTCAGCACACACCCACCAGCATTAACGCATTCATTTCAACCGAAGTATGTAACACATTGAATTTTCTTACCTGCCAGTCGTAATGTGTACGTTTACATCTAAGAAATATGGTTGTTAGTAAGATAACCAGTGTTTTCTCTTGATGATTAACTCAAATTAACTTAATTGTTATTTCTAGTATTTGTGATTGCATTTCCAGCTTGTTGATGCAAAGTGCTTTTCACTTACATTTACAGTTAGTCCTCGCTATTTGTGGATTCGTTCATTCACACGCAATAAAGTGTAACCCATGTTTTGCCAATCGCTAGCATCTCTAATGTATTTGCGGGCATGCGCAGCAGGCAAAAAATTCAAGCACGGTATACGAAATGACGAGTTTATGGAGATCGGTAGCAAAAGTGTATGGTGAACAGGGTCCCACAGGAACATTACCCCCCCCCCTTTTTTTTCCCCATAGGGTCAGTGGTTCTATATTCGCTGAGTTTTCAGGGAACCTAACCCCAGTGAATAGCAAGGCTTGACTGTATCTTACTTATAAAACACATGAAATAAAGGTCAGGGTGTTAGTTTATGGATACATCCTGCTGTAATTCACAGTATAGTGTATAGGTACAGTTTTGTTTTTCAACGTAGCCAGATCCAGAATTGTAATTTAAACAAATTAAATTTCTTAGTTTACGGCTGCTGATGGGAAAGAGACAAAGTAGGGAAACCAAAAAGAACATGGAGAAGAATGAAAGATGAAAAAGTCTCTGATTGTGACTGCTATATCAAAGTGCTCCTTCTTTATCCCCACTGTAGTGGAGTATTTTGTTACTTTAGTTCCGATGTAATTGTGTTGTATTAAATGTTTAGTGTACTTTTTTTGTGTGTATACTATAGTGGACTGTACATCAAGTATAAAGTCTGTTTCTAATATCCTTGAAAAACCGTATGCTTGGACCTTGAACATACAAGAAAAACACTAGAAAATTTTGCAAGAAATTTGCTACAAGCTCTGTAGATCACTTTATTTTAGTTAGTTGCATAGAAAGTTATATTATAAGCCACTTTATGATTCACCATTTATATTTACTGCATGTGATATAAAGCATTTATCACATTCACAGGTGGATCTTCAGCTGTTCAGTTTAATCAGAATCAAGCAGCTGGTGCTTATCCTTGGGGGTCTACTAGTGGACATGCAAATTCAACTCCTGGGCAAGAGAGTTATGGGGAATATGATTACAGCTCTGGATATGGGAAGGATTATAGTGAAAGCAAATATAATGAGGATGGCACTGGTGGCTTTGAGTCTAATTATGAGGATGGTTACGGAAAAGAATGGCAAGGAGGGGAAAATAATAGTAGCATGCAGTGGCAAGGAGGGGAAAATGATAGTAGCATGCAGTGGCAAGGCAGGGAAAATGATAGTGGTATGCAGTGGCAAGGCAGGGAAAATGATAGTGGTATGCAGTGGCAAGGAGGTCGGGGCAACGGTGTTGGTAGTGGGATAGGGAGGGGAGCAGGTAGGGGAATGGGAAGTGGAAATGCAAGCACCATAGGAGTTGTTAATACAAGGAATTGGACAGTGGGTGGTGATGGGGGCAGGGGTGGAGGTACTTCTTATGGAAGGGGAGTGGCAAGAGGCAGCAGTAGTGGGATTTTATTAGTGGGCAGAGATAGTGGGAGGAAAGATTCATTCACGAATAGTAGGGGGACTGGAAGAAATGATGGAGTTGACAGAGGCAGCAGCGGATTTGGTAGGGGTGGGAGAGCAGGAAACACCATCGGAGTAGTTGGCAGTGGTGATGGATCATCACAAGACCTGTCATCACTTGACAGCTTTGGTCAGAGTTCAAAGAGCAGCAGGCCCGTGATCAGTCCATCTACAAGCCTTCAGGTTTTAATTGAAAAATGGCAGGCATTTGCAAAGGGATTTGCAAATTGCGGGAACGCTATCTCAAATATGGAGTGTTCTCTCAGAGCTTCAAAGGTATTTTGTTTTGTTAAAGCTGAGGGCTCTTTCTTTTCACAACTACTGTTGTTTCAGCTTGTGTGGTAGATAATCTTATTGTCTTGAATGTTTAACACATTAACTACCGAATTGGAAAACACGCTGTGGCGTAATTAAATTTTGCTCCCATTTTAACCCTGTAGGAGTATGCACAAATTAAGCTGCACTTTTCGTAATTGCTTACAGATTGTTTTTAATTATACGTCATTTTAAAGATAAATGAAGTTGAATGGGACGCGCCTCGCCAAAACGAGGCAAAAGTTTTACATTAAAAAAAAAAAAATGTACTAATTATTTCCTGCACCATTTGTAATTCTAATCGAGGTCTGCTATTTTACAGCTCTCCGATGGCCGGGTACTTGCAATATTTTCACTATCATTACTGCTTGCACTCCACTACTATCAAAATCACTATTTCACTCAATGTGAACACCGTTTTCACTCTTGTCCTCGTCGCTAGATTTATCAGTCAATTGTTGAAACAAATTTCTAGCTTGTTCAGCCGTTATTAGTGATGTACAAGCATTTTTTGTGGTGCTATGACTAGTTGCTACGGTAAACAGTTTTACACGATTTGGTAACTGACCAAAAATGTTGAAAAATATGAACATAATATCAATTTTCCAGTGTTCTATAACAACCATGCTTTGGGAATTTGTTTTCCCGTGGCAACTTAAAATCTCGAACCAGATCAGAATGAGTTTCTGTACATTTTTCATTCGTTTTATTACTAAACATAGATCGACGCTATGAGCGGCATGCGGTCCAAATTATGGGATTTCATATGCCGGTTCCACCGGCTCGCAGTAGTTAATGTGTTAAGTTGCTTTCCTAAGATAGCTTGCATTGTCATGTCATGTGATAGAAAATTTGTGATGCTGATTGATCGTGCAGAATGAGCAGGTTAGATTTATTTTCCTTTTCTTTTTTTTTTAAGTTCATGGAGAATACCTCATGTCCGAACAGGATATAATCAGGCTGTAAAGTGTCTAACATGATGTAACTCAAACAGATTCTCCAATGTGAGAACACACCTGATTCTGTAAACTCATATTCTTATTCAGGTCAGCCTTCTCCAGCTTAATTTTGACTGCAAGTTCCTTACCAAATGTAACAATTACAACATTTTCACTGGCACCTTGAATGTCAGCAAGCTAGTAAACAACACCCCAAAAGAGACAATCTTTCTAGCCAGAGGTCAGGGTGCAAACAAGAAGGGTGCCAAAATGGACTGCTATGAAAAAGCCTACGATCTGTTGTTGAAATCCAGTGTAAGTTGGAAGTTAAGACATTTTACTAACATGTAGAAAGTGTCAGATTGATATTACTGTATGACTAATTTTTCCTCTCTCACTGTCTCAAACACATTACCTTTCTGCGAACCATTTGGTTTTCTCAGAAATAATTCATTTCACATTCCCCCTTTTGGAAGTTGAAAGCTGTTGACCAAACACCTTGTAACTAATAAGTCTGCTTTATTTTTGTATTTATTTCTTCCTCTTTTCTTTCCATTGTTGCTGTCAAGCATCATGGAAATATTCAGTGCCACTCCAGGGCAACTTGTCTGATAGCAAGAAATATTTTTGTTTGAAGTCACATGCTCTGAGATTTTTAGAAGCATGGTGTGCTGCTGTGGACCACATTTTAATTGAGAGCAACGAGAGAGCAAAATATTTTTACATGCTTGGTCGTAACATTTTTCCTTTGGTGTATTTTGAATTTTCTTTTGAATTAAGCTTTCTTTTTAAGATGATACATTTTCTTATCTTAGTTGCCAGTACCTTTACTGTTGTCATAACATGAACAAAGATACACTGAAATTACCTTGTAAACTAATGTCTCTTTATGATAAATTGTGAATTGCAGAACAGAAATTCTGTAATAACGTTATGGTTAATGACCCAATCAGGATAATTCTTTTGGTATTTGAACACAATACAATATGGCAGTAGGAAATCATTATCTTTGGTAATTGACAAGGAGATTATGATTGTGTTAGTAAATTCGTACAACATCATTGAAATCCCACAAAAGTTTACAAGAAGCAAAATGAACTCAGGTGCAGACCTTCAAGAAAGCATAGGTTAAATTTATATTGAGTATATAATAATAATAATAGTTGCCCGTCGCAAGCGAAGATGGCGACAGCTTCAGACTTGAGTTGTTGTCACGAAGTGGATTTAAGTATAGAGATGTCTGCGTGTATAGACAAGACCCTGGTATGAGAAAGACTTTGAAGATAGATTTTGATGAGAATGACAGTGAATGTGGAAAGATGAGACTTATAGCTTCGAGGGTGAGAACCTAGATTGACTCTCCGTCGCCACTCGTGACTATTTAAGAGCTAAAGACTCACCACCGCTGACTACCAATAAAGGAGATAAGGTTTCACTAAAGTTCCACAGACACAACTATACAGACAACATATACGTACAGTATAGTTATAGAACCCCTGTCTATGTAAAAAAAAAAATGAAGTTACGGAAACAACAACGAATAAACAAACTTGGCTGTGGGACGGACATCCGGTGTCTGAGGCTCGTATGACTGTCAGTGGTGAAAGCCGAAAGGAAGCCACTGACATGAGAATGGACATCCTGACCGCAAAACATGATATAAGAATAGGATTTTGGAATGTCAGGACAATGAATGAGACGGGTAAACTAAAACAGGCCACGGCAGAAATGAGAAACTATAGGTTTCACATTTTAGGGATAAGCGAGAGCAGATGGACAGGGGCAGGAAAAGTTAAAACAGCAACAGGAGAAACAGTACTTTACTCTGGAAGAGAGGATGGACAGCACAATGAAGGTGTAGCCATTATTCTACAGAAAGGAATAGAAAGGACATTACTGGAATGGAAACCCATCAACAACAGACTGATAAGATTAAGATTGAGAAGTAGATTTACCAATACTACAATAATACAATGCTACGCACCAACGAATGTCAGCGATGAAGAGGTCAAGGATGAATTCTATCAACAACTGCAGAAAGAAATGGAAGACACACCTAGATATGATCTTATTATAGTAATGGGAGACCTCAATGTGAAAGCTGGTACACACAATACATATAATGAAAGAGTAATGGGGAAATGCGGCAGCGGAACAGCAAATGAAAATGGGGATAAATTAATAAGTTTCTGTAGTATTAACAACCTGGTCATTGGAGGAACACTTTTTCCCACATAAAGAAATTCACAAATTAACATGGGAATCACCAAATGGTCGGGACAGAAACCAGATAGACCACATTATGATTAACAGTAGATGGAGACATGCATTACAAGATGTGAAGGTAAGAAGAGGTGCGGATGTGGGAAGTGATCACCATTTAGTAGTAGCAAAACTGAAAGTGAAACTAAGAAGGGCCGGACCAACTGTAACTACACAGAAAAGGTCTGACATCAGCAAATTGAAGGACCCCTTACCAGAAAAGCTTTTGCGGCTGACATAAAGAAACTATATCAATTTGCCAAAAGTCAGGAAAAGACATTGATGATATAGACCAGAAATTCAACACCATTTCAACAAAATATAAGGAAAGCAGCAAAGCATGCTTGGGATTCCAGGAAAGGAAGAAGCAAGACTGGATAACACCAGAAACATTAAACACCATACCACTGAGAAAGGAAATGAAAAGAAAGAAAACAGAAGCGAAGTCCCCCAGGTTAAAGCAACTATATAGCGAACAGTACAGTCAGCTGGACAAGGAAGTTAAACGCCAAACCCGAGCCAACAAAAGGAATTTCCTAGACGATCTTGCAGAAGAGGCAGCACTGAGAAATGAACAAAGCACAGTATACAAAATAACTAAATTCATCAGCGGAAAAAGAGGTGCAAACAATATTACATTAGTAAGAGATAAGCAAGGAAATCTCAACACGACAGCAGATGGACAGGAAACAAGATGGGCAGAGCACTTCAGAGAAACTCTGAACAAGGAACCACCAGAGAGACAATTGAATGTTCCTGAGGCTGAAAACGATCTAGTTGTAAATACAGACATTCAACGAAAAGAAGAAATCATCACAGCAATCAAAGGGTTAAAGAACGGAAAAGCTCCTGGCCATGATAACTTAAATGCAGAGCTATTTAAGACAGACCCTGAGCTAGCAGCAGAACTATTAGAACCACTATTTGCACAAGTCTGGAAAACGGGGACAACACCATCAGAGTGGAACAACGGAATAATTGTCAAATTGCCCAAGAAGGGAGATCTTGCAGACTGCAATAATTGGAGAGGAATCACTCTTCTCTCAGTTCCCAGTAAAATACTAGGCATGATAGTTATACAGAGAATTTCAAAAGCAGTAGCCCACAAACTGAGGAAAGAACAAGCAGGATTTAGAAAGAACAGAAGATGTGTAGATCATATATTCACTCTCAGGAACATTATAGAGCAGTGCTCAGAATGGCAAAGACAGCTGTACCTTAATTTTGTTGATTTTGAAAAGGCTTTTGACAGCATACATAGGGACAGTTTATGGAAAATACTGAGGGCTTATGGAATTCCAAGCTGCATAGTGTCAATCATAAAAAGCCTCTATGCCAACTTTACGTGTAGTGTTGGGCAGAGCAACCTAACCTTTGTGGTGAAGACAGGAGTACGACAGGGATGCCCCTTATCAACCACTCTATATTTAACAGTCATAGATTGGGTGATGCGCCAGACAACAGAGGGCAGTCCAAGAGGAATAAGATGGACTACATTTTCTACATTGGAAGATCTGGAATATGCAGATGACATTGCACTACTAGCACATTCACATCAACACATCCAGGAAAAAACGGACAGACTTAATAAGTTTAGCCAGCAGGTGGGCTTGAACATCAATTTAAAGAAGTCAGAGGTCATGACGCTCAATGTGAGCAACCCTGAGCCCATATCAGTAAGGAATCGCCGACGGAGCAAAGTGGAATCAATTTGTTGTTGCCCTACAAGACGCCACTAGGCGTGATGGCCACTGACTGCTTTGACGGTCGGCGGCTAAGGATCAAAGAAGAAGAATAGTTATAGAGACTGATCCAGTATACCGTTTATAGTATTTACACAACAAAATAAATAACACATCAAAATAAATAACGTGCGAGGTCGCAATTTGCCTTCGGGAAAAGTAATGTTGACCACTTTGCTCTTAAGCACGAGTTAACTGACTGGGGCTGTACCTGCTTCACTGCTGATGACAATTCTTTTAATTGCCCCATTACCCTCTCCGGGTTTGGGACACACGACTTTATTATGGTCGTGGAAAACAAAAAAACCACAAACACCAGGCAACGCTCCTATATGGGTTGTGAGAAAGAGCTCAGAGCTCTGGATTTTAAAGATGCACCCATTCCCGCTGAAGCATGGGGCTTCACTGCATGAGAACTGCTATCCTTTTCTGGTATAGGCGTACTTGGCGCCAGTAACTACCGCGTCACCAATTTTCTTTCACCTCTGGCGATGCCTCGACCCTTCTACTCCTGAGAAGGCCGAATATCTTGGCAAGCTGTAAGGCAAATTCGCACCCCTCCCTGTGTGCTGTGAAAAAATGCTGTGAAACAAATAACAACAGATATACAACACATCAAAATTTACGCATCTCTAACACTCAACTCCCTTAAATAAATACATCTCCCGTCTATCCCCTACACACCTCTATGCACAAGCGATAACAAGTACTCCTACCCATCTCCCACCTCAACGTAAATATCTGTCTGGTAGGGACCCCCCCCCAGACACGGCTGACCAAATCTTTTGGCTAGGTGCGCCTCAGCATCAAAACAATTCATTCACTGAAGGAAATCCCCTGTACTAATTACTAGGCCCTACTTTATATTACAGACGGACCCTGGTGATTCGTCGATTAACACAAAATAAAATAAACCTCTCTAGGAATAATTTAATCCCATCTCCGTAAAATTAATTACACCCCTCACTTCCCTCCTGACTACACAACAATTTAATGCACAATAAATGAACATACACAATTACGCTAGCGTATTTACACTGCAAATATTATAATCAAATCGAGGTTATATCTATATCGGACCTCACAATTTCAGTATGGATATAGCCTAAGGACTTAACCGTATACAGTTAATTTCACAAACCCGTTACACAAACGATAGATATTGCTACTAGCCACAGAAAGTTATAAGCACAACTACAGTTTTATCCTAAGATAGCAATGGATGGCACTTTCGTTTATAAAATTTAAGTTAACTTCCCGAAGAAACTTTACTTTATCGTGCTAAGATTCTATTAAGAAATGCATTATCTACACCGCTAAATTAAGATGCCTACATACCCAATTCTCAAATTTCTCACTTAAGAGCAGATGAGTATGACTTAGATTCACGGCTGATATTTCTGGAGACAAAGAGAGTGCTACTAGATTTACTCTGTTATTTATAATTGGAATACCCACACCAAGACCCACGTCATCGCATCGCGTCCCTTTGGAACCAATAATTTTGCCAGAATTTGTTAATAACTTACCCCGGCCAATTAGATTGTAAGCAAACTCATGAGTCATGTTTATTCTGATCACGCGCATCTTTCTTGCGTCATGTTAGATAATGTTACTACCGTTGGCGTGAGCAAAATTAACTTTGATTCGTTGTAGCACCCGGTTTTACGTACCTGGGTAGAGGTTCAACACCCACCCATCGATTTACCGGGTAGGGGTTACTAACGTCGGAAAATTTATACCCAGCCTAATAATACTCAAGCGCCTAATACAATAAAAATTTACCACAATTATTTTACAAAGAAAAGCCTACGTGATCGCAATTACTTTAGAGAAAAGAAGACTGGTGCAAATCTTAAAATTAAAACCGACAGTAATCCCTCCTGAAAACCGCAATTAATTACCTAGAGAAAAAGACTTAACTCAAATAATTACAGGGAGAAAAAGAATGGGGCCTATGGAAAATAAAATCACAGTAACTTCTCACAGTTGTGACACATCTGTGCCGTGATCTCATGTGGCTAATTAGTCCTATTTTGGCCCTACAGGCCCTGCCACATACAGGGCACACATGGTTAGAGTCGATAGTAGTGTTGCTGTGCATTCTGACCTTTCTTGCAGCAGCTAAATTCTGTTCTGCAATGCGAGCGCCTTGAGTAATGTTTGTCCCCCAGGCAGAGCGATCCTGTGCGAGTCTCCCAGGAGGAGACATCAATTTTGAAGCTGCTCAACGATGCTTTCAGTGTGTCTTTAAAGCGTTTCTTTTGTGCCCCCTACTGTTTGCTTACCCATGGAGAGTTCGCTGTACATCAACTGCTTTGGGAGGCGTTTTTCGGGCATGCGAACAACATGTCTGGCCCATCTAATTTGGGCACTCTGCAGCAATGTGTAGATGCTTGAGATATGTGCTCTGTTGAGGACCTCAGAATTAGATACTCTATCATGCCACTTGATCCTGCGAAGACAGCTCATGTGGAAATGATTAAGCTTCTTGGCATGTCTGCTATACACTATCCATGCTTCACAGGCATACAGGAGGGTAGTGAGCACTATTGCATGATACACTTTTATCTTGGTGGCGGCACTAATTCCTTGTCGATCCCAGACATTTACTCTTAGTCTTCCAAAAGCCAGATATTTATATAAGCCTGTCTCAGACGCAGTTGCTTACTTTCCAAAATCACTTCAAGATCTGACAGAGCTGAAAAGACATCCAGAGGGCTGTCGTAGATTTCGATAGGTGATTAAGAACAATGTTAGGTCCCTTCTGAATAGAACTGACAAAGGTGATGACTCAGTGCGAGATAAGGTAAACAGATAGATTTCACTAGTGAGTTGGTAAAAAAGTAAAGTCTGTCCCTGGATATGAGAAAACTTCTCTAGCCCAGCCTATCGGTTACGACTAAAAAATATTGTTGTTCCGACAGTTCCCTTTCTATATATTAATATATATATCCACCACTCACATACACACACACAGATAAGTGACGACAATTAGACGCACAAACGTGAAAACTATACTAATGGAATGTGGATGTTGGGACGAGCAGACCAACACAGTAAATACAGTTTATGTAAATTTTATTTACCATAAGAAAAACTTCACAACATATATATTATCATATATCGAATATAAAAAAACATCATATGGGTACAGAATTAATAAAGAAATAGATCCATAAGTACTACAAGGGAAGGTCAAAAAGTAATGCCTCCTATTTTTTATGTATGTAAATACTGCATCGGTGTGCAATTTGTAAATTTAGCAGGATTCCTCAAACACTCTTCTGCACTGTATAGCATTACCAACCTGTTTCAGTAACAGGTGGCACCACTGTAACAGTTTAAAAATGGCTGCCAAAGTCATTCGGTTAAAACAACGTTATGTCATAGAATTCCTCAATGCTGAAGGCGAGACCCCAATTCGCATCCACGAACGTTTGAAGAATGTTTATGGAGATTCAACAGTGAATGTTAGCACTGTCCGACGTTGGGTACATCGTTGTGACGAAGCTGAAGTAGAATCCAAGAGGCAGTCAATGGAATGGCATCACACAACATCGCCGACAAGAAAGAAGTTCAAAAGTTCACCATCTGTAGGGAAAGTTATGGCCTCTGTGTTTTGAGATGAGAAGGGTGTGATTCTTCTCGACTTCTTGTAACAGGGAAACACGGTGAATGCAGACCATTACATTGAAACTTTGAAGAAGCTTAGAGGTCATCTTTGGCGACTTTACCCATTAAAAGATCAGAGAACTGCACTACTGTTGCACGATAATGCCACACCACACACTGCTAAACGCACCATTGATGCGATTGCAGAATTTGGCTGGACATTATTACCACATCCCCCTTACAGTCCAGATCTTGAACCTTCTGACTTCTATCTGTTTGGACCACTGAAAGAAGATCTTCGCGGACATCACTTTGAGGACACCGAGACCCTTAAACGCGCCGTACGCCAGTGGTTTAGGAAAAAGGACACAAATTTTTACCATGCGGGGATACATGCCCTTGTGAGAAGATGGACAAAAACTGTAACAAATAATGGAGACTACATTGAGAAATAAATTTTTGTAGTTCACACTTGGGGCTACATTTCAATGTGAATTTTATGTTTTCTTGCCTATTGAATGAAATTAAAAATTACGAGGCATTACTTTTTGACCGTCCCTGTTGAGACAAGATCCTACAAAAGAGAAGTTAATTAACCCCCAAAAGGTCAAAAGATTAGCACTATGGTATAGAATTTGACTATACTGTAAAGAACAGAGTATTTACGTTATTCTATTCTGAAAATTGAACAGTATTAGCAAAAAAAAAGAAAACACAGTAAGAAATATACAAAGTGAGTACATGGATTATACAATAAAAGAGTTAATCATTCCTGCTTTCTTTCTTTCCATACAACCGTGGCCACGTTCATTCGTTCTTACCTAATACTTGATTTGTCACTTCTGGAACAATCTTTAGGACACACGCACACAGCAAATCCCGTGTTATTTTGGCAAAGAAAACCCCCAGCTCCTCAAAGACAGATTAAATTCACTTCTCCAGGGAACGTTCACTTTGTTACTTTTATTTAGGATTTCTGTTTATGTCACATTAATTAGTCCAGGTAAGAAATTTAACAGTGCTCACAGTGTCAGTAGCTTGAGATTTCCAGTACATAGGAATGTCAGGTCGGTAACTTCTCTCAGTATAAAAATTCCTTGTCGCACCACAAATGGTCAAATGTCGGGAAATGTTAGAATGTTGGTGATGTCGCCACAAAGGGCTGAATGTAAATGAAATTGGGAAAAATAAATCTGGATCTATAGGCCCAGTTACAATGTCACTCTTAAGGTTCTTTGGGTTGGTACTCTTTCTGGGTGTAAACACAAAGCCAGACATTTATCTTGAAGACCCAGATACTAAGTAAAAAATGTTCTTTATATGGTTATTCTCAGATTTATACGGAAGCCGTAGGCTTAGACCGCAGGTAGGTTTTGGGTTTGACCCAGTACTGTGTATGGGAAGAAAAAAATACTTAACCATAATATAGTATTCTCAATCCTATTCTAAACCCGCGTAAAATGTAATATATTTATCCACTTCGGTTATTAACTTTAATTGAAACAACAAGCCTAGAGCTTATATGATCGTTTAAAAACTCCTGTGAAGTAAATTCTAGTCATTTACAAAATTAATCATCATGAATTAGAGATAAATATATATTTTGTCAATACTCATAATGAACAGTGCATTTACTAGTTGGTTAAATCAGTTAGTTAGACTAACGCTACAGCTATAGATTATATTTAGTTCGCTAGTCAATTAACACGCAATAAAATCCTGGTGGAATATAATTGATGGACTCGACGGTTAAATCACTCTACACAGAAAAATCTTAGTGAAATAAAATGACGGACTTAACAATTAAATCACTCAAACTTCTAGTATAATATTTACCGCCAACACAGAAATTAAAACAATCTCCAACGAAAACTAAGAAACTCCATTAATACAAATGGTTCTAGAATCAGAGCTAGATGTTCTGAAATAAATCTGTGGGTACTGAATAATGGATTTTAAAAGCAGAGATATATATATTAAAATGGTAGAAATTCACTCGCACTTGCTAGTGTTGACACCTTCGCCCAGATTCTGAATCAGAGGAAAAATTCACACTTTTACCGCTCGCAGACCCTGGCAACGAGCGAAACCCGTCCTTTGATCTGGCGATTCTCACCGTTTTTAATTACGTTTGGAGCAAACGGAGGTAGGGGGAGATAACCGTGATTATCTGCCCTTGGTTTCAGATTATTCCCCCCTGACCAATTACTAACAAAAGTACGTCCTATAGACTAAACGTTCTAGATTTCTCTTCATGAGCTTATCTCCCCCTGAGCCAAAAGTACAACTTTTTGAAATAGTCGCCCCTTTGTTCTCTACAAATCTACGACCCCGTCCCCTCTCTACGCGTTCCGTCTATGTGTAAGACAGTAGAGAAAGAAAAAAAAATAAGGCGTGGCAAAGATATGAATGCAACAAACATCGAACAACCAGGGGTTCTGCGTTTAGCAAATAGGTCTGTTGGTAAACATTCCTAAGGCAAATAGAGACAAGAAAATAAAATAGGCGTGCTAAATTAAGAAAGAGACAGATATCTGAGTGTAGGAGGGTTTTACGTTAACAAACCGTGCATGGCTCATAAGGAAGCCGGTGAAAGACAGGTGGGAGAAAATGTAGATGTATGAAGTCTATTTTCATAATATCCTCTGCCACAAGGGCTGACTCTTATATATTAGAAGTCTTAACCCATAACACAACAAGAAAACTGAAGAAACCACATCTGACCGCATTTGTGAGCGATTTGTAGATCAAAGCCTCTAACAGCTGCAGATTCAAAGTACCGCTGTTCTGAGGGTTCAACTAGTGGTGAAAAACTTGACACAATTTTGAAAATTGTGAAACTGTTTAACAGTGGACCAACATTGTCCCTGGCATAAGTATAGTGTCTTCAATGTACAGATGTTTAAACAACCGAGGGATATCAATTACTACGTAGTCACTGTCAAGCATGTTAAGTAAAACTTAACGTGAAAACAAAAACCAAGACACCCACGCCAATAACATGATGACTGACAAAACAGTGACTATATACTTTTTTTCAAATTGTGTGAAAATTTGTTAGATATGGATATACCAAAGTAATAATGTTTTACTATTCATCATTAGTCAATAAAGTGCATTGATTTGTTTATAACTGCAGCTATTTAATTATTAAAATTTCTAGTTATAATGTGTTGTCAAGAAAAATTTAAAATTGGTAGGGAATAAATAGAGATTCAATCACATATTTATATAACACCCCTGGAGCATAGGATACGTCTGGCAAGAAGGTGACATACTTCACAGCTCTCTTCTACAGCTACCATCTAGAACTAAGCAGTTAACTACCTGACTTGTCCTGTGCCATCCCTACCACAAGTTCACCAGTTCCTCTTCTCCATTTCTGTGGACTATACTTTCTAATTTTCTATTCAACATCCATCTCGCCACTGCAACATGGAGTTTTTTTCCATGCAGTGATAAACAAAGATAATGTGACTTCTTACGTAACAGCTGACATTTGCTTTAAGATGCGTTGTGAACATTCTAGAGATGAAAGTATACACAAATATTAAAGTATATTTGTGAGACTGAAGACAGCAGCATCAATATTCTTGAATCTAATAGACATATATCATCCAGAAATATGCCACCTAATGGAATGAAATAGCAGTATTTGGTTGATTGTTATTTGTGTTCGGGATAGGGAAAACAAGCAGAGAAAGAGACTTCTTAATGAGGACTTAGGCGCTATTCCAAAGAAAGAATTCTTCAGTTTTAATGGACAGTCTAAAAATATCTGAGGCTGAAATAACTTTTTATATTTGAATACAGTTGTTGCTTAATCAATTGATACCAAGCACTCTGAGTTCATCTGTACATTGTTTTAGTGCTCCAGGAACTCGCAGAGAGGAGGAGACATTTTTAAAACAACAGGGTTTCTTTAATTTTCCTACCAGCATCAATGGCAAAGCATTAATCCCACAGTTATTAACACAAACCAAAGCTACAACTCTCTCTTTACTCACTTTAAACCTGGGAGCCCTTGCTTAACGGTAGATGCAAGAGAATTTTGAGGCAATAACTGAGTTAATTCCAGCGATGTCAACATTGTATACATCATCTTTGGAATCTTCTTCACTTTTTCATAAGGTTGATAAACCTTTTAACAATGATTTCCGCTGCTGTAAAATCACCAGATAAAATTTCCCTTTAATGTGAAGTTTCTGTGCCATGATTTCATTTTTTTTTCTAGCCAGGTTGTTTAACTATGGCTGCTGAGCTTCTCACTCTTGCAGCCAATACCAAGTTGAAGAATCCTTGGTATTATCTACAATGTTGATCTAGGCTTTTCCTGTATCGTTTCTGTCATTCCAAAACGTTTTGAGTTGTAGTCATGATCTCCATTTTCTCTACCTTGGCTTGCATTTATAGGATCACTACATCTGCTCCCAAGCTAGGAGGAAGAGGCATGTGGCATACTGTGCTTTCCCTGCCATCCAAAGGACTCTCCAAATGTGCAGAGCTGAAATACTGTGCTCTGGTGCTGGGCTCTCCCAAGGAACTGCCACATCCTATACAGTGACTCCTCCAAGCTTAGTGTGCAATTCTGGATTCTCAACATGTTTCATCTCAGGGGGAATTCCTGGAAATATGTTGGGGATTTCAAGAGTCAGTGAGGGTGTAATGAGTCTCACAGACTGAGGTTCACTTCCACATATGTATACTATAGCATTGTGCTTAGCTGGTGGTCATATGACTCAAGAGTCAGATACTCATTTACAGCTGGGTACACTGGAGTATGACACCGTCGTGTGTTGAACCCAGTACTTTTGCCGCAAGGGGCCAGCTCTGTAACCACTTAAGAGGCCATTCAAGTTTTTGTTACAATCCAGCACCTTTCTCTTAACAGAGGTTCAGATGTGGGTTCTCCTAAAATTTGTCTCTTGTGTGAGCCACAAATAAACAGCATCTTTGAGGCATGAATCATTAGCTGTTTGTATTTAAACTATACCCTAAATCAAGTTTTGGTGCAAATTTTAATAGTTTTTCCGTGCTGTTTTTAATATCTGTTGTGGTTCACTTTTCATCATCGTAAAAGAAGACCCACATTTTCCGTCTGAAAGTCTGTTTAAAATCTAAATCTTCTATTCAATTTCTGCTTGTTTAGAAGATGAAGGAACGCCATCACTACAGTACTATAAAATGAAACTCTGTAAATACCAGAGAATCACAGTCTCACTAAGCAAACTAACGTCTCTCACTAAGCAAACTACCGTACTGACTGGGAGCATGCAAGTTAAAAATAGACACTCCTCCCCCCCTCTCTACAACTCACCGTCAACGTCATAGTTTAACTTAGCCCAGCCATCTCTTTCATAAACTGATGGGTTTTTTGTGTCTTTATGGCATTAAAGTATATACTTTCTTTCTGCTTCCAAAATCTGAGACAAGACAGGTATATCTTTTAGCCACTTCTTAACCTTTAGCACGCTGCATTCTTTGGCGAAAATTGTCGCCTACAGCTGCATTCTTTTTCACAGCGTCCCGTTTTTATAGTGGGTGACTTGTAATGTCTATAGTTTTTGTGTTTCTTGGTCAATTGCTATAATTTTTGGAATTTTTATAAATAAATGAATGATAAATCTGATGATATAAAATTTGTTTGTGTACATGTTAGATGTGATAGGAAGAGAGGAAAGGAAAGATGAAAAAAATGTAAAAAAAAATAAAAAATTTTTTTTTTTAATTTTAAAATAAAAAAAAAAATTTAAAAAAATAACCAACACACGAAGAGTCCATTTCCCTTGCATCTCAATGAAAGTCATTTGACCAATAGACCAATAAAAATCAAATGACGATCTTTTCGTTACACCCATCATCAGTAGCAAAGGAATAAACGCTCTCGTCAGCCGTGATATTCGATCGTAACCCTAAACCTTTCCGACACACTTAATCCTAACCCCTAAAAGAATACATACCAGGAAAGCCATTCTACTTTCGTTTCCATCTCAGCCATCAAACATATTCTGAGAACCGATATCAGCGCTTATAAAGACAAAAATTTCATCCTTACCTCATGGCGTCAGAATCCAATAAAATTATAACGAAAATGGCCGCTTGTTCGATGCCGATTCATTTCGATTTTAAAAATTTACAAAAAATAAACGCGGATACACCCATCACTTTTGTAAGATCGGAAATGGAAGCTAACTCTTTTGCAAATAACATTACAACTTAACATCCGGGGCTGAAAATCACGTGTATACAAGTCATGTGCTAGAAAACGATGATAAACGCTGTCGACATATGTCGACAACAGCTGGGAGAATATAGGTTGCCTTCGTCGACATATGTCGACGGCAGCGTGCTAAAGGTTAATATCTGATATTATTGATCATATTTCCCTATGAAGATTATAGTGTGTTCAAAATCAACATTTAAATTGTTGTCTGTGTATCATTTCATTCTCTCTCTGTATGTTGTATGTAAACTGTGTTCTGTAAACATGCAACCACTGTAGTTAAGAATACAATCTACAAGAACTGCCTTTTCTTCAAGGTCTCACATGTATTCTTCTTGTGCAGTCTTTCATTCAATATCAGGAATGTCATCCATTCTTCTAGTTGTTGCTTTGTTCTTGTACAATTAATTGTTCATTACACACTTTCCTGTTTGTTTTCATTAGGTTAATCATGTCAACACATTATAGCTTTTTAAATTGATGACATATTTTTAGTTATTAAAAAATGTCTTTTCAAAAACATTTTTAATTGAGGTACTTTAACTAACTTAAGTCATCACAGATCTGACCTGATCTAACATAATTGTGATTATTAACTTTCTGCCTCATAGGTTGAGACCATTATGTCACAGAAGGATTTTAGTGAAAAGCTGGTAAAGCAAGATGTTCTACTCCGTTACAAAAATAATCGAAAAGATTTATTGGACTTTTTGAAAGTGAGATCCTAAGTCATGTTTCCATGTTACATGTAAACACTTTTCACATGTTTGATCCATTGTCCATCATTTATACATGCCCTAATCATTTGCGAAAATAAGAATCTTCAACTCAAATGTGAAGTCAGTCCTATTGTATGGCTCTGAGACATGGAGAACAACAAAAACAACAACCAAAAAAGGGAAGAAGAAGAATCAGAAGCAGCCATATTCAGTGCTAAAAACCACTTTATTATATTCATCTAAATGTCAGCCACATTTAAATATTTACAGATTGCTGGACAGTTGGCTGTAGATCTTGTACTATATTTCAGTTTCTGAATACTTTTCTGTTTTGAAGCGGTTAACATCAGTGGCGATAATGCTTTATCCTGTCTGAGACTAGTGACATGAAAAAACTTGAATTTCTTTTGTATGTTCAGAAACTGTTTAGCATAATACTTCATGTTAATAGGTTATGCACTAAAGTCCTCACATGTATTTATAATTCTTTTCTATATGAGTTTTATTTAAAAATATTTTAGACTAACTGTTATGTTCATTTAAATATTTAGTAAAGTATATATCTGGCCAGTTCAAATTAAATGAGTGGTTCTTAATAAATTCAAAATAAAGTACATTTCTCACAATCACTTTTATGTGCCACTTCAGAAAATGTGCAGATTAAAAGGTTTGAAGAGACATTGTATTTACACCAGGCATTCGCTATCACAAGTCATTTATTCCATTTCAGAATAGCTGCAAAGCTGAGGATACTCCAACCAAGGGAGCAGGGCGCCCATCTCAGGCGGAAGGTCCATCGGGTATGCGGGGATCAGCAAGCAAGCGAAATAACACTCGAGCAGGAGGACCTGTTCCAAAGAAAGCTAGACCAACATCAGCTTACGGTGAAATGATAGAAAATAAAAATTTGTCATTGGCTCCCACCAAGAAAATAGATCTCTTGATGAACCCGGCTGATCCATTGAGTGACAAACTTCAAAGACTGAAACAGGTACTGTATTGTATATAAGTTTGTTTATTTATTGATATTAGTATCAGCTAGATACTTGTGCATCTTAATGGAAAAGGTATGACAGTTTATCTCATTCTTATTCTCTCTCTCCCCCCCCCCCCCCCCCCCCCCCCCCCCAACCCACCCCCCCCCCCCGCCCCCCCCCCCCCCCCCCCCCCCCCCCCCCCCCCAAAAAAAAAACTTGATAAAAACAATACAGGAGTGTTTACATTGAGCATTTGAAAATAAAGTTATACTTTTTATTTGATTTTTTAAATAGTTATTTCAGTATTTATGAACGGCTGAAGTAATCTTTAATAAATAAGTTATACAGGTAAGATAGTAAGATAACCAAAAAATGTAGCTCGTGAATAAAGTAAGAATTAGGGTTAAATCAGTAAAAAATAAAAAAAATAAAATGCAAAGACAGTCTTATAACAGTTTACATCAGAAAATAAATGATTTACAACTGCCATTATTCATCGTACTCATTGATAAAGAAAATACAACAGTAAAGGTATCTTGGGAAAAAACAAAAAACTGAGAAGGCTGTAAGTGAATAACATGTGGCTATGCTGCCAGTCAAACAGACGCAGGCGTGAGGGGGCTGTACTGCATTATTCCTAACATTTGCTTGCATAAATTTGGTTTGATATCAATTTAAAAAGTGCGTCCTTCCAAACATGTCGATATCAAACACATTTAAAATGAGAGGTGGATGTACATGATTATGATGGCTCTCTTTGTTGCTTTTTTTATTCCTACTTTTTTAATTTCAATTTTTGTCTGCTTCCATGAAGTCATGCCATTGTATAACCTCAGTTTAAGGTTTCCAGTTCTTCTACTTGTTTTTTCTTTGGGACATTGACTCTTAAACCAGCAATTTAATGGACATTTATTGTGAACCTTCAAATCTTTTTAAAATGAAATGTAATAATAAATATGAGGTGTAATTGTACTGAATCACAGAAACAAAACAGCTGCCCAACAAGGTCTTCTTTAGGAAAAGTACATAAAGTGCAGGAAAAATGCATATAACCTACCTTCTAGAACTTTTCAGTCTGATAAAGGATACACAGTGTGTAGGAAACATTGAGGCATTAAATATAATCAGGGTTCGTAGCGACCTGGAAAACGAAAAAAAAAATTACAGGCCTTGAAAAGCCTGGAAAAATGGCTAAAAGCCTTGAATTTCCCGCACCGGACCTGGAAAAAAAATTACAAATCGAAAGTTGTCCATTTTTCGGTTATTGATGGTATTTTTCGTTAAACTTCAGTCACCGCAGAATTTTTACTTCCCTTTGCGCTCTAAATCCATTGCCAGACGTTTTCGGGAGTTTGCATTTTCGTCGATTTGCGTTTATGACGTGAACGCAAAAATTTATTTTTAGCGCTCGCGTCTGCTATTCGAATCAAGCATCGCCACCTTTGAAATTATTATTTAGAAACATGCCTGGTTGGTCACTTTCAGTATAAATGGCTAGAAATTATAACAGAAGTTATAAAACATGGATAGCGCCTGGAAAAACTGCAAATTACGCAAATTGCACCATGTGTAAAAAAGAAATATATTTGACCTGCATGGGAGAAAGTGCAGTAATTTTTTAAATAAAGTTTTGGCGAGGCGCGTCCCGTTCAACCTAGTCGGTTATATTAGGGTACGGTTATATTAGGGTGCATGTCCAAACATAAAAGACCCTGAGGTCTGGTTACTACTACAGAATTGAAAGTGCAGTAAAGTCGCATGCTACTGGAAAAAACTTGTCTGCGCATTCAAGTTGTATTAAATCGTTCATTTCAACTGAGGTAAGTAATAAATTCATTTATAAAACATATTTAAATGTCCAGTTTATAGATAGGCCTACTGTACTTGCATCTGTAATTTACAATGTATTTACAGTTTTATTTTTAACCATAGCCAAAATTATAGTGTTTGAATGAAATTTCTTGGTTTACAACTGCTTATGGGAACATGTTTGACACAGTTTAAGATGGCGAGGAATAGAAATTGATGGGGATTCCATATCCTATAGCCTACCCTGTTATCAGACCCATGTCCCACTGTTCATTTCACCACATTTTTTGGAAATAAATATATTTTGAATGCTTCTTTTTATATTTTTATTTATGATGAAGAGACCTGTGAAGGGTTATAATTAGGATAGGCTAGGCCTACATGTTTTCATTTCCAGATAACATGAATAACCGCCGATACATGAAAGTGGCATCACATCTGTAATATCACTGTAATTAGGATAAATGAAAATTACCAATTTTGTGCTTAGGCCTATGTTATTTTAAAAATAAATAAAAAAATCAAAAATCTGAACAAACAGAAACGAGATAACACAAAACAAAACCCAACAAAAATAGTAACGATGAGTTGGGGGGGGGGGGTGTGTACAGGCCTGCTGTTTCCGGTTTGATATTTAATAGATTTTCACTTATCAAGTATTATAAGAATATCATCATACCTTCACCCTCCCAATTTCTATATATTAGCTTTTGTTCAAGTTAAATATTGTTTGACTATATTATGAATGCATTTAGAACTTTGACTTGGTAAATATACATAGCTTAGGCCTACTCATAAGTTATTTGTGTGTTCCATTTTTTTTTTTTTTAACAGAAAAGAACACAACCCCAAGGAGCAGTTTTACCCTCAGAAACATCAAAACTGTCTAACACTAAGCCCTCGGACAAGTCAAAAACGACCAGAAAACCTACAGATGTGACATCATTTGTGACCAAGGAAGAAACTCTCAGAGCTGAGATTATTTGGACTCTGTTTCAGTCAAAAGTCACCATAGTTTTAATTCAAATACAGGAATTAATAAAAAAAAAGTTCACAAAATTGTTCCTGATAGTTCTGTTGCCAGACAATTTGGTTTGTCTGAAAGGAAAACTTTCTACCTGACCTCTTTTGGACTGGCTCCATATTTCACCTCACTTCTTGAGAGCCAGCTTAGCAAGAACAGTTACATTGTTCTGTTTGATGAAAGCATGAACAAATCAATGCAGCAAAAGCAAATGGATTTCCATGTTCGTTTCTGGGATGTAAATGTGATAAAAACACAATATCTTACATCAAAGTTTCTTGAACATGCTAGAGGTAATGATATGCAGACTGCATTTGATGATGCATGCTCATCGTTAAATTTAGGACATTTGCTCCATCTGTCCATGGATGGACCTAATGTAAACTGGGCTTTTCATGAGAAAATTAATGTGCTACTGAACTAGAACTATGGCATAGAACTAATGTTGGAAGCTGTGGGCTGCACAAAGTTCATGGTGCCACAACTGAATATTTGGCCATTGATTTTTTCAAACTTTTTTCCCCCGACACTGCCATAGCTCTGACCACTGATGAAGTGAATAAGTACGGAGAAAATCACCTCGCTCTGCACACAGGCAGGAATATATTTCAAGCACTAACTGCCAAAAAGTGGGGATTCAAACTATCTGCTCTCACTGATGCTAAAACATAATACTGCATGAAATTGAAAATTGATACTGGTGAGGAAAATTATGAAGGTTGTGTTGGGGCAACTTTCAGGGTTGTGAAAGATCTTCTTGATGGATAGGCAACAAGGGACATATTCTCTTCTGTGGTAGTTTTTATTCAGCCTTCAGCTTTATTTCAAGACCTGAAAGAAATTAAGATTGGTGCATTTGGAACAGTAGCTGAAAATAGGAAGCATTTTCCTGGTGCACCGAAGAAAAAGCAACTCAAATTGAAAAGGGCAAATCATCCTGTGTTTTGTGCGACGGAAGATAAGGCATGCTGACAGTCACCTGGCATGATACGAAAAGATTTAACCTTATATCTACTGTTCACTCCAATGATAATATAAACAAGACAGAAAGACAAATTCTTTAGGGCGGAAGAATTCAGAAGCCAGTGCTTGCAGAAAAATATAGCAAAAGTATGGGAGGTGTCGTCCACTTCGGCCAACTAGGTGCAAGCTACCCCTACCCACACAGATCCTGTTTTTATATCAGAGAACTGATTTCGTTGAACAAATTCACTAAAAACTGGGAAAAGATGTTTTTTTTTCAATCTTTTATGAATTTTCAACCAAAAAAAAACAGTTCTTTTTAAAGAAATCTGCAAACACCCTTGGTAATGGGAGATGGTAATGCTCAGGATTGCTGGTCAGCAAAGTGATAATTATATCTGAGAAAATTAGATGAGGAAAATATTAGAGTTTCCCATCCTTGAAAATCATGTGCTGGACCAGGAAAGGGCTGGGAAAAGCCTGGAAAATGCTTGAAGAAATTTGCTATGAACCCTGTATAATGCATTGCTCAAAATAAGTTGATTTGCTTTAACTGCTCTTTTCTATGCTTTAAATACATTTTAGCTGTTTGCTTGTTTTTTTACCCTCAGGAAGGTATTGTTGACCAACACATATGTAATTTTTTCCTTGTGATTCTGTAAAACAGATTCTATTCTAGCATTTCTGTGCAAAACTTTATCATTGTTATATTTTAACTGCTACTCTTTTAAGACTTTTTATAAAGTGTTAAAGACTGTTATCCTTGTTTGATGAGTCTGAACTCTTGGGTTCAGCAAAGCATTTACTCTTGACATCTCTTACTTACACTTTTTGTATTTCAGCTGCTGAAAGAAGAAGGCATCACCAAGCTTCACATTGTGCCAAAAATTGACCAGCTGGCTCATAAAGTTGCCATGCATATTCAGAATGTTTATCGGTTTGAGGATGTAAGTTACTTGAAAGTTTTAATCTCAGTAATTTTTAAACATTGTAATACAGTATATAGTGTGAGAGTGGTGGCAGGTATTCAAACAGTAGTCCAGATAAATTGGTTTAATATTTGTGTTGCTTGTACAAAATCTGTGAAGATAAATTTGTTCCAGGTGATAACTTTGATTGTGATCTTTGATATAACTGATGTAGGGTGGGGATAATTTTCTTCGGTAATTAATTGCCAGTTCTTTTCACCAGAGACCGATTCTTGAGTTTGAGGGCAGGATGCCAGTTTACTGTGAGATCTACTTTGATGATGTGTTCATGTCCAGAGGTGCTGCAGACTTCAAAAGAAACATTGCCATGCAGAATGCTTACAACAGTCTAGCCATCCTTCTGTATAAGCAGCCTGTGGAAGTCTTAGCCAATAATCCAAGGTGGGGAAAAGTGGAAAAATTTGACCATGCTGTTACCAAACCCAGTTTAAAACTATTCCACTGTATACTAATGTAGCAAGTATCCAACCAGTAAAGGTTTTACTTTTCTGTCATCGGTGATGAGTAGTTGGTTCCAGATGTCGTCTTAGCAAGAATTAATTGGAGATAACTTTGGTTCTACAATACTAAAATTTACTCAACAGAATCAATTAAATTCAAGAAGTTTCCACATACTTGAAATTCACAGTGTAATTTAAAATGTGACATTGACATATAGTGCATGCAATACTAAGTAACATTTAAATTGCAGTCACTAGTATGTAAATGCAGTTAATTTTCCCAGTAGAATACTAAACACAAGGATTCATACAAATTCATCACTTAAGTGGAGGTTCCATGCCCCATAAGGAGTGCAAAGGAAAAGGAGGAAGGAAGAAATTAAAATTGGATAGAGCTATTGGATTTTTATCTTGAAACCACGAACATATTTATATCAGACTCACAATCCATGCTTCAAGTGGTCCAAAATGGCTGGCTTCGACATGAATGGAAAACCTCCATAGACACATTGAATCTTCAAGAACTGATATGGATCTACTGTCCTGGTCATGCTGGGTACGTGGCAGTGAAAGAGCTGACAGACTAGCTTCAAGAGCACCCATAAAAGGTGCATTGGCCATGAATAAGGAAGAAATACTGAGGGCAATTCATGTTCGTCTATTAGAGAATGACACTACAATCGATGAATCGTCAAGGCAGGGATGGATGTATGAGAGGACGCATCCGCCGTGTATACAACCAATGCACAACAGGAACAATTAGCATTCATAACCGTCGAAATTTGCTGAGGGAGACTGAGCACATGGGTTTGCCCAGAGTGCAACAACGTCGATTCTGATTAACATTAACATTCCCCTTTTTGTGGAATCGAATTTAATTTTGGACTTCAGTATCTGTTGAAACACCAAATGTTCTTCTTGAAAACAACGAATATTTGAATAGTCAGCAGTTGTAATTGCTCATATGGCCTCTTTCATGTTGATGAGACAGCGTTACAAAGTGGATTCATGAATTCAAATATTTTTTTTTACACTCTTACCATATTTCATTCTTTCCTATTGTCTGATTTTGTTTATCTTTCATGTATTCCTAATCATTATTCTCTGATTTACAATCTGGAGTTTCCAGTTTCACTAAGCATTAGTTGTCTTCTCAAGTGTAAGTCTTCATCAGAGTTACCTTCCCTGGAGATGCTTAAGGCAGATTAACCCTTTCGCATGCCAGTTCCTTGCACTGTTTACCCTTTAGAACTCTCCCTCCTGAGGGAAATGGCAACAAAATCAGGTAGTTGTAGAACTGTCTCAATAACTTTCTTATTTGGACACATAGATTGACAAAACACTACATTTTCTTAAACGAAATTGAATGATCTTAACAGTGACAGATGTTTTTGTTTTAAAATATGAAATTTCAATTTGAAAAATTTGAGAAAATTAAGAAAAAAGTGAAAAATTTCATGTTTACCTTGATTTATTCTTGTTTGTGTCATTAATTTTGCCTATAACATCATTGTTTCAGGTACAGCATCAATGGTGCATAATAATACAGCAACATGAAGTCATAAAATCCAATAATATGAAGAAAAACTCACATAATCCAAAAAGGGGAATTTAAAAGTTTCTTAAAATAAAAATGAAATTGTCAATCTACACATGTCTCTGCCACCACAAATGTCACATAGCCTGCTGTAACACTAGGCCAACACTCCTGCCATATTGATCACACAGATCTATCAAAAAGTTAAGAAAATCATCTGAATAGAACATTTTAAAATAATCAATAGAAATCATTCAATTTGAGAAAAAATTTGAGAGAAAATAAAGAACCCCTTTGTTATTGGGTTTGGTCATGGTGTGAGACGGTTCATCCAATTATTTGTAATATTGAGCATGGTAACATCGTCATAAATTGTGTCACTGTCTTCGGCCAAATCTTATTCATTCTGTTCACAACTACTAACATCGCTGCTTTCCAATTCTCGCTCATTTCTATTCAAAATAGAAGTCCATGAGTCCTCGCTACCCGATGTGTCAACATCGTTTTCGACAAAAATGTCCATCTTGCACAGTTTGTAGGAAAAAAATTCACGAAAAATCACTAACAACGTCTTTCAGTTTCAAACTACGTGTATCGGAAGTGTACACCAAGTTTTTAACGGGAGGTATTAATTGTACGGAAATATACAGGGAGCAATCAATATTTTTCATTCGCTTTTAGAGACGTCCCTCTGATTGCTGCTGTACTGGCGACAGGCATGTTTGGGGTAAAAATCAGGATCTCCGGTATACAAGCGACAGCCACGTGAAAGAGTTAAAAGTTTCTCCATCCAGTCAGATCCTTAGCTCTTTCCTTATTTTCTGTTTGTTCTCCATGTTTTTGCGCCATGCAAGAGATAGGCTCATATGCAGGCTACGTAGTTTTATCTGTATTTTTATACTGTAAATTTTTTATCTCCATCTATGGTATCTTAGGGTGGGGGTGTTTAAAGAAACAAAAATGAAGGTAATACCTCTGACTAGGACAAAGAAAATTAACTATGTTGCGGCCACAAGCTCTTCGACAGAGACATGTCACGAAATGGCTTAATTAAGAGTCAGTCTGAGTAAAGAGACAAGACCC
The DNA here is from genome assembly GCA_024509875.1 of Oreohelix idahoensis. Taxonomy (NCBI): domain Eukaryota; kingdom Metazoa; phylum Mollusca; class Gastropoda; order Stylommatophora; family Oreohelicidae; genus Oreohelix; species Oreohelix idahoensis. Next base: position 425,735 of record JAMPIV010001570.1, on the reverse strand, counting down.
CCAGTTTTGAGGAAAGTCTGAGAAGATAGATCAAGATGAGAATTAAAGTGACTGTGGAGGATGAGACTTATAGTCTCAAGGGTGAGAACCTAGATTGACTCTCCCTCGCCATATGTGACCTGTTTTATAGCTACTGTCTCTCCACCTCTTGCTCAGCTGAGATAAAGTTTACACTAATTACTAGCCACAGACACAACTGTACAGTTAAAGAATACAGGTACAGTATAGTGAAAGACAAACTGATCCAGTGCACATTTTTATAGATTATTAAAACAAAACAAACCTATACCACAGCGAAAAACAACAAAACGTGCGAGTTCGCACAACCTGAAAAAAAAAGAAGAAAATCAATGAATGACACAATTATCAAATTAGCACGTTCTCTTCCACATCTACACGAAAAACAACTAAGGTTAAAGAAATATAACAGGCGGGGTGGGGTCTCTAAGTAAGAGCCACCACCACCTGAACTCTGCTATTACTAACTAACTACACCGTGGAGTCCCACACATCACAAGACCTCTCCACTAGTTGTCACTCTGTCCCGTTTAACCAGTCAGAGGAAAACTTATTAACTAATCTGACTAAAATGTCTCAAAGGCATTCCAACACAACTAACTTATACACCACTAAATCCTAATCTACTGAATTCTGCAGAACTACTCAGAGGCTCCACTCTAAGTATTATCTATCTAACTCTACAGTTCCTGGAAAAAACAGCTAACTCCACTCTCTCCCCTCTACTACAGTTCAGTGCCTTCCTGATGCTATCATCTTCATCTGAGGCTCAGATGCGTTACCCTTCGTCAGGTATCTCCTCCAGTTAGCATTTAGAGAGGTATGATCTCTTTCTCTCCTCTCCAGAATAACTGATGAAGGGGCCCTTGGTGACTATATATATATATTTACTTCTGGCTGTAGATCAAGCAATGATGATGGCATTCAATTCTTCACACAACGACAATTTAAACCGCTTCGGGTTTTGGTCTACTGCTTTATTGTGGCAGTATGTAAACAATACCAGGCAACGTAGCCTGTCATGTATTGGGCCGTAGGAGCTAAGCGCCTCAATTTCTAGGCAATTCCACGCTGAGGTATATGTTTCCTCATGTCAGGAGAATTCCTAATGCAACGTAACTAGGGGCGCCTGTTACTTTGCGCGTACCCAGTTTTTCAATTACAGTGATGTCTCTTGCCTCCCTCTCCAAGAAGGCAAAGTCCTTTGCAGGCTTAGGGTTACCTACAATGCAGTGAATCGCTGTAAAACTTATATACACCAATTCGCAAAATCATAATTCAAACACATTAACAACCAAAGATTTACATAGACCCCGCTTTCCCATACCATAATAAAACTCCACTTAATAAAAGCCCTCATGCTTTACCCTATTTCTGCCCTAGGGTCAGACCTAACAGCTCACTCCTTCCCTTCTCTTTCACAGACAACAGCTTGTCTCTTACGCTTAACAGAGACGCGGGCTGACCTGATTGCTTCTGAGGCCAGCTCGTGACCTAGGCAGATATGCGTCACAACACCGCTTCACTGTATCCTGATAGTACAATTTACTAAATAATTCCCCAGCACTATTCTTATATTAAAGGCAGCCCATGGAGGGTTATCAAAATAGCACAAATATTTCACAAATAGTTCTATAGTCCTTGTTTACTAAAGTGATTTCTGAATCTTTGATTCAGCTGGCTTGATCTTTCCTGAGTTCCCTTGATTGTAATAACCAAAGAAATATAGCATGCCACCCTGCACTGCTCTTCTTTACATATAAACACTTTTATCCTTTCATGAATGCTTGATCCCCACAAAATGCTTGCGCTGTACCTGGAGCTCAATGGAACAACACAAGACCTTGCTGTAGAGTTGGTTAACTCTCCTAGTAGACCATTATTTTGAACGATGACTTATAATAACCATAGATGGGATTCATGAGTTGGTCGTGCTGTTGCCACTGACGGCTGCCTTCCCTTATAGGACGTATATACGTCTGTATGTTGGTACGTGTGTACATATTTGGCACAGTCTGTTGGGTTTTGTGTCGTTTTATGTGGGTTTTGGATTACCCTGTTAACTTCTAGCTTCCATTGGCCATCTCACGTGCCTCAGGCCACTTACGGTGTTCTTGGCGGGTGTAGTAATTCACCTTGCCCCAAGCTGGGTTTGCTGTAGCCATTTGTCTACTCCGTTTCATTGTTAATTGTTCGACTGTTATTGTAACAGAGTCGCACAGTCTCTGTGTTAATGCGAACCTGTTGTCCCATCAAATACTTTCTCATTACTTGTGAAGCTTGTCGGCGACTATTAGACAATAGATCTAGAGAATCGAAATTCAAACTCATTCGCCCCTCGTTACAGTCCTGAAAGATGCCATTTTTTTTTTGTCAAAAAAAATTGTTTTGTACTAGACACTTACTCTTCTATATTCTTAATGTTTTTTTTTGCACCACAGCTATGCGAACTTGATATTATAGAGCAGATATTGTATTTCAGACACTTTGGTGATAATGTGAATGTGGCAAACGCAGTCACGTGTTTTTCTTTATTGAAAACCCTGTACAAAGACCCGCAAAACCTGTACAAAGACTAAAAAAAAACATATCAAAAGAGTTAATTCGTGTAAAAATATGTTCAATTACAGTGGGCTGTATTATAAATGAGGCATGGGGACTTTGCCTTTTAAAGCAGGTCTTCACTTATTTTAAAACCCAAACAATAAATGTCTGAGTTTATTTTACACTGTAAAAATAATGTGATGGTGTCATCATTTAGTCTATTTCTGTGTTTAATTATCACTAACTGACTGGGAAATCCTGTGTTCAATAGGACCTAATAAAAGAACTCTGAGACACAGTAATAAGGGGAATGGGTTAGAAAACCTGTACAGAAATTATGTACAGGGTGTACACATCTGAAAACGCAAACACCTTGTACAGATTATGGGTAAACCATAGCATGTGGCATGTATGTGTATGTCAAGCAGGTTCAGAGTACAAAACCAATGGAACAATAATTGTTTAAAAAGGGGGGGGGAGAGGCTTACAACTTGTACCTGAGACTAAGTGATTGAGAAGCTGAGGATTGAAATGGCTCAAGTTCCACTTCTCTCATTTTGGTAACAGTGAGTATTTTTTTATTTATTTAACAAACTCTGTATAAGCGTGTATGTAGTGGTTTACATTACTGTGATGCTAGAGAATATTTCGGGTGTATTGTAATAGTTGTGAACGTTAGTTAGCATAACATGATTCAGTTCTGAATTTAGACTCTTTATTCTCACATGTGGATTTAAGCTTTCTTAGTGTACACAGTTGTTATTTCACTTTGTTTGGTGTTCATTTTAAGATGTCAGTTTAGTTTATAAAAACAAGTACTTAAAGATGCGAGGCTGCGGGGTCAGTGGACTTTCCTTCCAACCCGGTCAGGAGCTTCGCTCCTTCCCATCCACAGGGGGTTTATGTGCAGGAGCCGTTCAGGTTATTCAGTCAAATTCCCGGTCGTAAACATTCTTTCAAACGCTGACGCCCAGGCTTTAGAGCTTGGTATAGAGAAGTAATCCAGGGTAAGAATGTTCGTGATGCAAAATATAGAATGACAAGTCAGGAACCCAATTATAGCACGTTTCACTAGCTTTGCCCTCAAACAAATGTAATTATCTGATTAACCGTCTAACGTATTAATGCCATTTTTTGCATACGATGTTATATTGGGTTAGACCCAACAAATATATACTTTATATCTGTGCATCTTGTCCAGTTCCCATAAACGGATGAAATCCTTTGATCTTTGTCGGCATACTAATGAAGTAACAAAGTATTGAACAAGTTCTATGTGTCTATGACGAAATTTCTATGTTTTTCAGGTATTGTGCATCGAGAAAAGAAATTTTACCACTTCATGCACAGATTCTGTGAATTGATTAGGCATAGGCGTGTCTACTATTACAATAATGTGGCCATCACGTTTGCAATTGAATACGTGTTGAAGATGATTTCTTAAATGATCTGCATGCGAAATACTCGTGACATTGTTTGTCATTGACATTTAATGCGCTACCAAACTGGACCTTCCTTGATCTAATTATTTCAATGGGTATCATCTCTTTGCGGTTCATAAATATCATAATGGAACGTTGCTCCTCTAATGTGCTTGTAAATAACGGTAAGGTCATCTTTAAAGAAATTAAACTTCATCCGAATCTTAATCAGATGTCTCTGAGAAATTGAAAATCAATCTCGGCTGAATGAAGGACAAACCATCATTCTTCCAATATTCCTCTTCCTCTTGTAACACATGGTTCTCACTTTTCTTCCAATAATCCCTGGCTATATTGGAGATGGCGGCTTTTATAAGTATTTCAACATCTTTTAATTTGAACGTTCTATTTTCTGTTGCTACCTGTTCCTTAATTTTAGCCCATACTAATTCTATTGGGTTTAAGTGAGAATGGTAAGGAGGTAATCTTAAACATCTGTGGCCATGTTCATAGATTGCCTTGTCTATGTGAAATATCTTTGTATGCTGTGTCTTTTTTTACAATTCCAAGTAATTCAGGTTCATGGACATTTCGTTGAATGGAATGTTGTTTATGGTCAGCCAAATCTTTATTACATCTTTAATACTTGGTGAATTAGAAACTTTATCTTCTGGTGCCACAACGTTGTGATATGAGGCATTGTCCATTATCAAACACCACGGTCTATCCAAGGAAGGAAGTACATGATTCACTATCCAATCTTGAAATATCTTGCCATTCATCTCTGCATGGTAATCCCTATTATCTGTGGATTTTGAAACAAATATGAGTTCAGTATTATTTAGAAGCCCATGATGGCTGCTTCCTGGATGTGCAATTATTAGGCGCTGTCCTTTGCTGCTTGGTACTAGTCTCTTAGTTGTTCCATCAGATGATTGCCATTCTCGTTCATTACTGTGGTGCGCATTGATCCAAGTTTCATCTAAATACACAAAATCATAACAATCTCTTCTCATTTCTCTGACCTCGCGTAAATATTTGCTTCTCATTGCAACTATATGAGGCTTCTCACAAATAAGGTTTCTACCACCAACATATTTTCTAAAAGTGAATCCCAAACTCCTAATAGTCCTCCATAGCGTAGATTTGGAAATATCAATGTCATTATTCTTTCTTAACCAAATTTTCAATTTCCTTAAAGTCACTGCCTCATTATTGTGAAACATATTGCAAATTTCTCTGCGGATCAATTCTCTGTCAAAATTATCCACCACTCTTGGCCTAATTTTCGTGTGTAAAACACTGGAATTAGACATTTCAGATGTCGCTATCCAGCGGTGCAATGATCGTTTGCTTATCCCCAAGGTGTGAATAGTCCTCTTTTGTGGGTTTGAAATAGAATGATATAGTTTTCCTCGAGTAGCTTCATTGCAGAAATACTTAAAAATCCTATTTGTGATTTGCTGTAATGTCATAAAATGTACTCACAGACTCATTTTTCCTTCTTAACCACACAATAATTTTTGTAGACACACCTCTGATTGACAATGTGTGCGTTGCACCGGATATAAACTGTTTTATGTTCAAGAAGTGCGATTTCACACAATTTCACTCAAAAATCATGCCAATTGCTTGATAAACAAAATGTGCAAATGAGGTCGTATAATTTACTGTAGACATTTCAATATGTGTGCGTGTGATGTGTGTTGGCAAGTAGGATTTTATATTATATCGCAAAGAAACGAAAATTGAAACGAATGGCCGCATTTTAATGAAAAATTTAATTCATAGGGTCTATACCATTTCAAATTCACACAAAAAATTTCACTTATATGCGTTATATATTCGCTGAGATCTAGCATTTTGAAGTTGGGCAAAGCTAGTGAAACGTGCTATAATGGTTTTTATGAGTATAAAAACCAGTTAGCTCATGTAAAGAAATGTAGGAAAGAGGTGAAACCCAGAAAAAATCCAGAGTTTCGAAAAAATCACCCAGAAAGGCAGTTATAAAGGTGAAAAACCAGTTAGAAAAGTTTAAGGGAAAAACACAGTGAAATTATTTAAAAGGAACAAATAGGGAAGGTCAGTAGGAAGAAGTTAGTTTAGAAAAATTGTTAAGAAACACCTTATGGAAGGCTGTGGATAAAGAGATGAAGGAAGCATGGTACGTTTAACTAGGTACCACAAACTGATTTTTCATTTTGTTTTTACAGTGTCTTTGTTTATAGAATTAATAAGGGAATAATCACAGTTTTTAAAAGGAACAAATAGGGAAGGTCAGTAGGAAGAAGTTAGTTTTTTTTTAAATTTTAAAAATCGGACATCAAACAACCGAGTTACAGCATTTCAAAATTGTGGGGAATTACAAAAATTTTCAAACATCTTTGCACCGAACAAATTGCCTGACTTTGCACAATCATAACTACAGTCAACAAACACTTACCAAGTCAATAATGCTTTTTGTACAAAGTCATACAAGTCCTTATTGCAGAAAAGAAACATGGGAAGTACAACAAATCAATTAAATGAATTATGGTCCATCAAAATTGACAAAAGATGCAGTAGCAAGTCTCATTGTTGTGCTCGCAAAGTGCAAATATGCATTTTCATGCACTCATAAATCAAAAACTACACACAGGAAAGCTATAAGATTTATTGAGCTTAAAGAGAGCAATATATACTTGATGCTTAATTTTTTTGAGCCACATGAAATACTGAATACTATAAAACTGCATTATGTGAAAATGGATCGAAGGCTAAATTTGCAGTTCGGAAGAAAAATCTCACGAAATTCCAAATGTTGTCATAAAATCATGAATATTGCAGCTATAGAGCTGAAAACTTCCATATTAATGTAATTTGAGTTGTACAATTCAAATTGATGGTTATTTTCTTGATTGAAACAACCTTTACTGCTTAAAATTTGATTTTTACAAACAAAGAAACATTACATATTAGTCCGTGTCCAACTCACTGTCACTTGAGGTCAGCTGCATCAAAATTCCTCAAGTGAATCTCCTCTCAGGGCACTGGCTTGTTGTACTGACATCTGGCACCTGTATTGTAGCTGTCCTTTACTCACATTCTGTTCATGTAGCACAGAGAAACCAAGAGGTCACCTGAGAGAAATTTGTTGGGAGGGACGGGAAGAGGACAAATTACATGATTGTGTTATTTTATTATTAATACAAAAAATGTCGGCCAAATTATTTTTTCTTTCCCTTTGTTAATCATTAAGCATTTATTGCGGCATTAATTTTTACTGCATTTACCATTTAAATCATTATATTATTAATTATACAGTAGATTGTAAGTCTCTCTTTTACATGGATTATGTCATTTGTCTTTTATGTTTGTAATTGCAAATAAACTCAAAACCTGTAGAGACTTCCAGGAAAGCTTTAACTACATAATTTCATTAGCCTAATGATTTTTAACATCAGAGAATGAGAGGAAATAATATGATATATACACTTTACACAACAAGACGTACTAGCTCCGATGTTGCATTTTCCTAGTCCTTCAGAAGACAGAACTGTGCCAATAGATTTGTCACAGTAGAAATCAGTGGCAGAGCCGGACGTCTGCCTCTTCCCGTCATTGAAAAATGTGCATCATAACGATTGTCCCCTGAAATAATTGAGAAAAAAAAAAAAGGTTAATTATGCGAGAGAGGCAATTTAAAAAAAAAAAAGATTAACGTTCACAAGCTAAATTCTAAACATGACCTTTGACATCCATAACGTTATCGAAAGTAGGTCAGCGGCTTTACAAGCTGTTACTAAGTGTTAGACCTTAATTCTGATACCGAATGTTTAGAAAATGGTGATGGTCCGATAAAACAACCAAATAGCTACATAAACAACAATTCCCCACCCCCAAAATTGCTTAAAAAACGAAAAACTTTCTGTCTAAATGTGTGAATCGAGCAGCCACATTTGGCTGTTCTTTTACTAATACATCCGCCCTCCGTCAATTGCCGTTGCTATATTGCAAATAAACAAAATAGGTCTGAAATGAGTAGAAATAAAACAAAATTCAAAACTTATTCAGAACACATATTAAGTCGACTTCCATTGGTGAAACTTTCATTTCAGCGCCTGAGTCATTTCGTGCTGTGTTTCGTACAGCCGGCCCGTCGTGTCCGGGTTTGTCAGATGGAACATCCGCCTTTATGTTTACACGCCGAAATGTGTTGGAGGTGCTCTGTTTTAACGTTATTTCGCTCTTTGCTCAAATAACGACGGTGTTTAAAACTTTGATACGATTTTAGCAGTATGGCTGCTCGTTTGTTTGATGTAACACAAGTGTAGGTAGGCCTCCCAGATGTGTATTAAAATTCAAACTTTCTCATTCACTTCGAATTTATGATATCTTCCTATACAAAATCTGTACCTTGTGTTACATGTGCGTAAACCTCAGTTTCCGCTCTTCTCAATGGTGAAAACCGTATTAGTGTAGCATTTTTGAGGACATAGCGCGGACGCTATGAATGAGGTGGATGTCCTTTCAAGGAATTTCGATTTCGTGAGCGCCGGTCAGCCAGCGCACGGTAAAAGCGGTTTCGTGGTGTTTTTGTTTTTTGTCTCACTCAATTTCAATGACACGCAGAAAGTTATAATTGACATATTATGAAAGAAGAAAGATCAAGGAACCAGAAGATATAATTTTTATTTAGAAAAGGCAAATTAATTACTAGGCAGAGCGAGGTTGAAAAGGGCCCAAACTGGGCCTCGCTTGCGCGTTACAGAATTTTCCGACCGCCGCGCAAGAGGCAGTTTGTTGTACCTAGTTTAACAAGTTTTGCAGATGTTGTTGTCCATAAACACTTTTTTTTTAATTTTAATTTTTTTTCCTGTAGCAAGCAATTTAGCCAACATGAGACAGATGATGCAGGCTAATCCTGATGTCACACTCTCAATTGACAAAATGGTGTTAACAGAGCATGAATCTGACAAGAACATTGACAATGCCTTCAAATCTTTGGAGCTTAGCGCAACCAGAAATCTTATGCTGCTGGAATGTGAAATTATGAGAAATCAAGATTTGACTTTTACGTAAGTGAAGGAAGAAACTTATTCAGAATGAGAATGTTTTGAATTAAAAATAATGTAAGCGAATGTGCAATACCATCACCAACAATTTTAATGTCTGTAGATTTTCGGAATATTGGGAATACTCATGTTGTATCATTATTTTCCTTTTTGCTCCGTATGGAACATGAAGAATTTACTGTAGCTCTTGCCCTTACAGGAAGGCCACACCAAACATTCACATGCTGGTGCAGCAGTGATTTCTGTAGCAGTGTGTTTTACATGATGAGGTTGCCCGTCCCATGCACAACCTCATAGTACAACATGCCTGAGGGAGCATTAAATCTATTTTTTCTTTGTCTCATAAGAAACCTCCAAAAGCTACACAAAAAAGAGTACTCATGTTATATGCAAGGTTCTCTTAGTTGTTCTGTCTCTCAGCTTTAATCTCTGTCCACCTTTTAAGAAACATTCAAACTGTATGTTACTGACTGGAGTTGATTGGCATATCTTAACTGTCTACTTATCTTCCTCTTTCTGCTCAAGTCATTTCCATTTTTTCTGACCGTCTTCATATTTGGTTTCCTAATGTTAAAATAAGAGCGTTGATTGGCAGGGTGGTTAGAGTGTTTGCTTCTTGAGGCAAAGTTTCTGGGAATCGAAACCTAGTAGCATCACTCCAGTCTACCCAGCTGTAAATATTTACCTGACTCTGCTTTTGAGTTAAGGAAGGCAAAGGCAGCAAGTAAGGGAACTTATCGCCCCCACCTGATGAAGGTGAGAGCTAGTATAGTGTAGTCTGTGACACATCACTCCTCTATGTCAGTATCTGCTATGGGATTACCTTTACCTTATTTATATTAAATGACCTAATAATTTTGACTCGTATTCTTATTCACAGCTGCACACTGTCAATGCAAGGACAAATTCTAGCAAGGCGCATACATTCAACTAAAAATGGAGCTAAGCGCCTCTGTTCAGAAGCTGTCATGACTGAATTGAAAAAGTCTCATGATGTGATTTATGTGAGTTTGATAGCTTTACACTTGAAAACTATTAGGTGTGTGTTTCAGTGCTAAATTCTTTTTTTTTTTATATATTTACGTGATGTTAGTGTTTAGAACAGTCTTTTTTTCTTTTTCTGTAAAAAAAATATACTGGTAACGACTGAAAGCAGATATTTTTTGACTTTTCATGTGTTGGTACCGTGATGCATTAAAAAAATTTTTTTTTTAATTTAAAAAAAAAATAAAGTTTTGGTGAGGCGCGTCCCGTTCAACCTAGTCGGTTATATTAGGGCGCGTGTCCAAACATAAAAGACTCTTAGGTCTGGGGTTATAGTATACCATGATGCATACATTTTTGTTGTTTAGCAATAAAACAAAACATTAGTGAAATCTATTTTCAGCATCCAAAATAAAAATTGAACGTGATTAATATATCTTTCTTATTTTTGTGCATTCACATGTAACGCTAGTTTGTACTTAAGCAAGGTGTCTCCTTCAAGTTGCTAATTTCTGTCAAACATCGATAAATTTATGTCAAAATGGGGACATTTGATACAATGTGGTGCCTAAGTTTGAACCTTGCCTTCTGCGATATATTGGTTTTATTTGAAGTCGGTGTTCGGTAATTCTCTGAATTAATGTGTATATTATTAAAACTAGTGCTCATGTTTGGATTTTGCAAAGTACTAAAGTTGTTGAGTGTAGATTAAAACATATGGCGATTGTGTAGATACCATGGGGCCAGTTATAATAGAAGTATAAAGGTAAAAATATTAAGATAACTTTCTGAGAAAACGCATAAGGAAGTATGAAAGGGATGATGTGCAATTTCCTTACAAAAAAAGCATTGAAATATGAAGTTTGTATAGTAAGCTCCAGTACACACATTCTAAAACTTAGACAGGCTTGTGGTAGCTTACACGGTTTTTCTACACCTTCTGAAAAATTTAATCAAGTAGTTTAACTAAGAGTGTCTTATTGGTTAAGTGATTAGAGCATATTACTTAAGTAGCGGTTACCTGATCGAAACATGATATCGTCACACACCAGTCTTCTTCTTCTTCTTCTTCTTTGATCCATAACCGCCAACCGTCGAAGCAGTCAGCGGCCATCACGCCTGGTGGCGTCTTGTAGGGCAGCAACAAATTGATTCCACCTTGCTCGGTCGGCGGCCATCCTTCGTGCAGTGCCCCAACTGTGGTTCATTCTTTGCATCTCAGCTTCCACAGTCCTCCGCCAAGTTGTTTTTCGTCGGCCTCTCTTTCGCTTTCCCTCGGGGGTCCATAGCATAGCTGTTCTTGTGATGGTATCAGGGTCCCTTCTGAGGACATGGCCAACCCAACTCCAGCGTCTGCCAGCTATGATGGTGTGCATGTCCTCCTGGTTACTCCGAATAAGTAGTTCTTGATTGCTGATGGTGTTTGGCCAAAAGATTCGGAGAATTTTCCTTAGGCAGATTGTGTGGAAGGAGGACAGTTTCGACATTTCCTTCTCTGTTACTCTCCAACATTCCGCACCATAGAGAAGCACAGAAAGTACACAGCTCTCATACAGTCTTAATTTAGTGTTTGTGCTGTACTGGGAAGACTTCCAAATGTTGTTGAGAACAGCAAAGGCTGTTCTCGCTTTATTCATTCTGTTGTTTATGTCCTTGCTTGTTCCGCCGTCAGGTGTTACTATGCTTCCTAGGTAAGTAAATGTGTCTGTCTGTTCTAACTTCTGGTTCCTTACTGTTATTGGCTCAGGCTTGCCCACATTTAGTGTCATGACCTCTGTCTTCTTCAAATTGATGTTCAGGCCAACCTGCTGGCCATACTTATTCAGTCTATCGGTTTTGTCTTGAATGTGTTGGTGTGAATGCGCGAGTAGTGCAATGTCATCTGCATATTCCAAATCTTCCAGTGTAGAAAACGTTGTCCATCTAATTCCTCTTGGACTGCCCTCTGTTGTCTGGCGCATCACCCAATCTATGACTGTCAAAAATAATGTCGTTGATAAGGGGCATCCCTGTCGTACTCCTGTTTTCACTTCGAAAGTTACATTACTCGATCCAACACTGCACGTAAAGTTAGAATAGAGGCTTTTTATAATGGAAACAGTGCGGCTGGGAATTCCATAAGCCCTCAGAATTTTCCATAGGCTGTCCCTGTGTATGCTGTCGAAAGCCTTTTCAAAATCAACAAAGTTAATGTACAGCTGCCTCTGCCATTCTGAGCACTGCTCTATAATGTTCCTGAGGGTAAATATATGATCTGCACATCTTCTGTTCTTTCTGAAGCCCGCTTGTTCTTTCCTCAGTTTATGATCAACTGCTTTTGAAATTCTCTGGATGATTATCCTGCCTAGTATTTTGCTGGGAACTGAGAGGAGGGTAATTCCTCTCCAGTTGTTGCAGTCTGCAAGGTCGCCCTTCTTGGGCAGTTTGACAATTATTCCTTTACTCCACTCTGTTGGTGTTGTCTCAGTTTCCCAGACTTGTGCAAATAGTGGTTCTAATAATTCTGCTGCTAGTTCAGGGTCTGTCTTGAATAGCTCAGCATTCAGATTGTCGTGACCAGGCGCTTTTCCATTTTTTAGCCCTTTGATAGCTGTGATAATTTCTTCTTTTCGTGGAATGTCTGTATTTACGTCTAAGTCCCTTTCAGCCTCAGGAACATTCAGCTGAGTCTCTGGTGGTTCCTTATTCAGTGTTTCTCTGAAGTGCTCTGCCCATCTTGTTTCCTGCCCCTGTGCTGTGGTGATGAGATTTCCTTGCTTGTCTCTTACTAACGTTATGTTGTTTGCACCTCGTTTTCCACTGATAGCTTTAGTTATTTTATAAACTGTGCTTTGTTCATTTCTCAGTGCTGCCTCTTCTGCCTGTCTTGCAAGGTCATCCAGAAATGTCCTTTTGTCAGCACGGGTTTGACGTTTTACTTCCTTGTCCAGCTGACTGTACTGTTCACTATATATTGCCTTTAACCTGGGAGACAGCTTCTGTTTTCTTCCTTTTCATTTCCTTTCTCTTCGCTATGGTGTTTAGCGTTTCTGGTGTTATCCAGTCTTGGCTCTTTCTTTCCTGGAATCCCAAGCATGACTTGCTGCTTTCTTTGTATATTGTTGAGATGGTGTTGAATTTCTGGTCCACATCGTCGGTCTCTGTTCTTTCCTGGCTTTTGGTAATCAGATATCTTCTCTTTACGTCGACCATGAACTCTTTTCTGGTGAGGGGGTCCTTAAGTTTCATGATGTTATATCTTTTCTGTTTGACTGCAACTGGTCCAGCAGCTCTGAGTTTCACCTTCAGTCTTGCTACTACTAGGTGATGATCACTTCCCACATCTGCGCTTCTTCTTACTTTCACGTCTTGTAGTGCATGTCTCCATCTGCCATTGATCATTATGTGATCTATCTGGTTTTTGTCTCGTCCGTTTGGTGATTCCCATGTTAACTTGTGCACTTCTTTGTGTTGAAAAAATGTTCCTCCAATGACCAGGTCTATCCAGCTGTAAATGGGTACCTGACTATTGATTTTGGGAAGGCAAAAGCAGTGAGAAAGGAAACTTGCCAACCTCACCTCATTTAAAATAAATTTGGGCTGTATGCGATAAAGTCTTAAACACTTCACTTCCTTACAGCAGTTTCTGATATGGGACTGCCTTTGCCTTTAGTGTAACTATATTTTAGTACGTGTATACAAGTTACACTGTCCTCATTAATGTTACTGGTTCTTTAACACATCACTTTAAATTGCTCATGAAGCAATTCTCATAACTTTACTACTTGTACAGGTGAAAATGGAGATGGTAGGGAAAGTCATTACCAAAGAAGAGCTCTTGTTGTCAGCAGCCAAGAAAAAGGCTAAAGGCGAGCCACCAGGCAAAATTTTCAAAAAGATAGCAGAACACAGAGGTATGTGTTACACAGAGATGTTTTAAGTTAAAGCTAATTGATTATAGAGGCTTGTTACATTAAACCTGTATGAAGACTAATCCTGATAAATTAAAGGTAATATTGACATAGAAATATGTTGCAATTGTTACACCAAAGGTCAGTTATATGTGTCACACTCTGTGATGCTTTATTTCCAGTTCTGTATGCAGGGTTCTCTAAACTGCAGTGCACTACTTCTGTAACACAAAGCACTGTTTAACGAGTACACTTCTTTAGTCTAATAAGACGCAATGAAATACATAAACAAAAAATTGTGTTTCAAAAAAATAAAGCACAGTCCACAAATATTTACAGATACTGCTGAATATTGATTACCCAGCAGTAAATTTATCAGAAATTTTGCTGACATTTTTATTGATTGTCACGTAAGTTATGTGCTTTAGAGAAATACTGGTAACATCATTTTCTTTATGTTATAGAGCTGGGGTAGTGATAGGTGATTTTAAAAAAAGTATATAATTAAGCATTAACTTAGTATGCAGTGATGTTGTGATAGTTGCAACCCAGGTTCTATGCTTGTGAAGTTGTTCGTTATGTACTGACCCTGTTGTGTGTACGTTCTTAATTAAACCAATGATGATAGTGACCTTCTTTGTTCTTGGGTACGCTTGTCTGTTACGCTAGTTATTAGACTTGTCTTGCTAATGTGACCGCTGAGTGATACTTAATGACCAGACAACTATGATAACTGCAATGACTGATCGACTCGTAGCTGACAACGAAATTCCTTTATTGTTGACTATAACATATTTACAGTTGGCCATCTGATTATAAAGGTAGTAAGAAGACACATGCCCTCTATGTTGACACTTTCATAAAGCATTTAATTCAATGGTCAGGAACTAGTTGATTAACGCTTGACCTCTGCAGACTACAGTAATACTGTCTACTATTCTATACTTGCTAATGGGCTGTTCTCAGTATATTCAATTTGGCTTCCAAATATTAGCTGGGTCACCACCAGTGCTGAAAACTTATTCTTAGCCACTAGAACTGATCTTTATAAAGTCTGCCCTATGCATCTGACACTGGACCTCTGCTTCTAAACACTTGTCCTTGACTATCTGCACTTGATTAAATATTCGAGAGTTTACCTACCAAGGTTTCCTGAATAAGCTGTTTATGACATACTTGGACACAGCTCAACATGGAAACTACTTGTCATGAAAAGTTCTTTTGTCTGTCTTCCTTTCTGCAAACTGCAGCGGCACTGTAAATACCATGGTACCTGAGCTGGCCATTTCTTTATAGATGGTCGTTACGGTTAATCTATGCTAACCTTCTCTCAGCTGACTTTTCTACACACATCCCCTTGAGTGATTTGCATAGCAACCAATGTTTATAGTTGGTTACATTGTGAATAATGACCCAACATAAAGGTGCGTAATTGTAAAACTGCGAAATTATAATTATACTGAGGCAACAGGAGAAAGATATTTATAACTTTTCCAAGAGGAATCACTCAATGATTTCTTATGAATTTTTCAAAAGTGTGTGTCTAGAAAGCTTTGATCGTAAATTTCAGCATTTGTTACATGCATTGTGCATTTTCACCCACATCAACTCTATTTATTGCTAGACCTAGTTTTATACTGTATAATAGTAGTTAGCAGAGCTTCTTTTGTTCACTATGGGAAATAAGACAAAGTACGTTCCTTGGAAATCGGTACACCAACAAACCGTTGCCTGAAAATGAGACACCTATTGTCGATAGTGGCGCTATAAAGCCTCTGTGCTCCTCAGCAAAGAAAATAAAGGTCCAAGAAAGTGAAGGACAAGCTAAAAATGACAACAGAGGAAATGTGTTTATCCTTATGGATGTAAAACTGCTGTTTGGGTTTTTATGCGCTAACTTTAGATGTGACAAATGTTATCAGTACTCACTGACCTGTGAGATCGTCGAAGAGACTCGGGATGGCTTTTGTCATGAAATCAGTATCAAGTGCACAAACTGTGTCGAATGGAATGCCAATTTCAATACTTCTGATGTTTCATCTCCAGCTACTCACAAACACAAAGAAGTAAATGTGCGAATGGTGGCATTTGTGCGTTCTATTGGGAAAGGCCACAGTGCATTGCATAATTTTTCAATATACATGAACACAAGTCAACCCATGGCAAAGAAAGCATACAGGAGAACGCTGCACAGGATCTATTCAGCAAGTAAGGACATTGCAATGGAAAGACCCTAAGAGCACCGAAAAGGGGATTCATAGACACTGCAGCTGCAGTAGAAGGAGACCTTTATTCAACAGGAGCTCATTAAACTTAATTTTGTGAGTTCTTTTTCTGTTTTTCTTTGATTTCTCGGAATTGTCTTTTCAACATAATTGGTGATCTTTGAAACAAGATATCTCTGGATCTGTACATTCAATTGACATGAAAATTAACACAGTTGGTTGTCATATAATCTTACAGATTCTGACCTAAAATGGATACAATTGAATTCAAAGTTTTAGTTTTATGACCATCATGCATATATAATGAGGCACAAATATCAAACATTCCAGAAATATAAATTTTGAAAATTCATTAAAAATTAACCTTTCTGTCAATCTCTGTCATTGTAGGTCATAACCTCATGCTATATATAATGATTCAATTTGCCAAGTTTCAGTCAGATCCTTGTACAAATAACATAGTTATGATGTTTTGAAAAAGGTGTATAATTTATTCACTACGGCGGCCATATTGGATAGCTAATTTGCATAATTAATGAGGTCATTATGTGGACAAAAATTTTAAGTCCATACTAACACTATACCCATGGTTATTTGATTCTGAAAGGAAAATTTGAGTTTTTTACCCTATCAAGGTAGCCTACTACCTTAAATCAAGTTTAATTCATTGAGATAAGTGGATATCAGATCCTGTTTTTTTTAAAGCATCTGTCTTCTTATCATTTCAGATAATTCGCTGACTGCAGAAGAAAGACAAAAACAGGAGGGGAAACTTGAGGAGAGAGAAAATCTTCCAGAAAATATTAATGCTAGACCACTCTTTCCTTGGATAGCTGCAGCCATGTATGACATTTTGGATGAATATTACCAGAAGGTGAGAAAAAGATACAGTCACAAGTACCAGTCAGCTTGTGCAGTTTTTATGAAATAAGTTGCAGCAGCAGTATATGACTTGTATAATTAGCTATGTGGATTACAGTAGTAAGAGGAAGGAGCTACAGTAAAATGCGTTTGTCATAAATATCCAGAAATAGAGATGAGATGGAAGGGTGAGAAAATTGAGGATTATATATGAGAGATTGCATTTAAAAGGAAATGAAGAAAAACTTATAAAATTTTAACATTCAGAATTTTTAATTCAAATATTAAGGCTAAAAACTTAAAGAATAAAAGAATTAACAAATCAGAAAGTTACATTCATAAAGAATTGCTTTTGTGTGACAGGATCAGTAGCGGGAATCGGTGTAAAGAAGCAAATACTCATGGAACAGTTGATCAAATGATTTTTCAGATTACCTTAGAGGACTTGATGCTGGATGTATCAGACATGCCCAAGTCCCAGCGAGATATAGTTTCATCGTGTGCTGCAAAGATGGGCCTTCGCATGGTGACAAAGACCAAGAACTCTTTTGAAGGCCCTATTCTCAGGCGAACTGTGATCGCACAGGACATGACAAAGATACTGCAGCTTCATGGAGGAGAATCAGGACGTTATAAACTGGTTAGTTCTTTTTGTTTCTAGGTTCTATCTGCATTCACTTTAATTGGTCTTTCTTTTATTGGGAATATTTTTTCCTTTTAGTGATTCTGTCCTTTCGGGGGGGGGGGGGGCAACATTTGTAAAGAAGATAAGTGTTATATGATTCTTCTTCAAGTCTTCACATCCCATCCCATCTGGCGTAGGCAGTCTGTCAACTTCCTCTTCTCAGTGCTGTTTAAATGATAAAGGGGGCTGCTATGAACCGGAAACTTGCAAAATCTCAATATGTGAGACCATTGCCAAATGGTAACAAAATAAAGAACATATTACTGGGTGAGTTCGGGCGATAATGCCGGTCCCAAGCCCGGATGAAAAAGGAGGAGGGCGGCCTGCATGGAGGCCGTAAGGAGGCAGCCCCTCCACCATGCAAAGGCACAACAGGCCAATCACCTGTTTGCTTTAAATCATGATTATGCGAACTACAAGAGAGAAAACCGGACTGATTCTAAAGGCGACGAACTGGAACGGACTACGACTTATGGAACTTGGAACACAAGAAGTATAAATGGGAAGGAAGAGGAGCTGGTGGAAGAGATGAGGAAAGCAAAACTAGAAATCCTGGCTATAACGGAAACGAAGAAAAAAGGACAAGGAGTCATGGATCTCGATGGCAACACGTTGCTCTACAGTGGTGTACCCATATCTGAAAGGGCTAAAGGGGGCGTGGGTTGCATTGTGGCCCAAAATCAAAAAGATAGTATCAAGGGATGGAACTTTGTCTCGGAGCGCATTATGGTTGTAAAACTAAAAGAAGGAGAAACCATAGTCAACCTGGTCATAGTGTATGGGCCAAATGAGGATGAGAGAGCAGAGGTCAAGGAGGAATTCTTCGAGCTGCTTCAAAGGACAGTGGATGACTGCCTAGATGAAGTTATTATGCTCGGAGATTTTAATGCCAGAGTTGGAAATGACCATGCTAGATGGGGTGGAGTTATCGGAAGATATGGAGAAGATACTCTCAATGACAATGGAAAGCGACTCCTTAGATTCTGCAGTGAGCAGAATCTGATCATTACAA
The DNA here is from genome assembly GCA_024509875.1 of Oreohelix idahoensis. NCBI lineage: Eukaryota > Metazoa > Mollusca > Gastropoda > Stylommatophora > Oreohelicidae > Oreohelix > Oreohelix idahoensis. The sequence continues at coordinate 407,041 of JAMPIV010001570.1, read as the reverse complement.
ACACAAAGTTCCCCCATAAGCGCATACATGCATACACTAGATGTGAACCAACCAAGAATGAGAAGTCAGTGATCGACTATGCCATTGTTCGGAGAAGCTCATTCAGATATGTCCGAGATGCAAGAGTCTGGAGGGGGCCAGAGATTGGAAGTGATCACTACCTGCTAACAATCAAACGAACAACTGAAAGAGTTGCTCAGCCTAGGAACTGCCCAACATCACGCAAGAAACCAAGTAAACGAGCAGGAGAAATGAGCATTAGGACCTACAAGCTGAGAGAGCCAGAAATTAAGACCAGATATCAGGGGCTTATTGCTACAGCAGTGAGTAACACAGAAGAACGACCTGATGACTTGGAAACCCTCTGGAATAAATTCAAGGATATCATAAAGACAGCTGCTGCAGAAGCATGCGGTGAAGTCCGACTTGGGAACCAGAGAAAGAGGACACCTTGGTGGACAGAGGAAGTCAAAGAGAAAATAAGAGAGAAGAAAATGGCATGGAAACAATACTTAGGAGCTAAAAACACAACAGGACAAATGGAAAAATATAGAGAATATGTGACACTCAGAACAGAAGCAAAGAACAAAGTGCTAGCAGCAAAACAGAAGTCCTGGGAAGAATTTGGAGAAAAGCTAGAAAAAGATGCACAAGAAAACCAGAAATTGTTCTATAAGACCCTAAAGAACATGAGGAAAGAAAAACAATGCCCTCTCAAATTTATAAAGGACAAGCAAGGCAAATTGCTTACTGCCCCGAAGGAAGTAATGGAAAGATGGAAAGAATATTTCTCAGAACTCCTGGATGGTGAGCATGATGAAGCATCAGAAATGATAACCACTGACACAGAAGAGGAAACCAATGATGGTGAAGATGACATAAAGATGGAAGAACTGAGGGCAGCACTGGAGAAAATCAAGATGGGCAAAGCAGCAGGGCATGATGGTATAACACCAGAAATGGTTAAGTACATGGGAGCATCAGGCGACCTGTTACTCTTAAGGGTCCTACAGGCAGCATGGTGCAACAAGACCATACCAAAGGATTGGGAGATCGCCATCATAACACCAATTTTCAAAAAGGGTGACAATCGACAGTGTGGAAACCATAGAGGCATATCCCTTCTCAGTGTCCCTGGAAAAATCTACTCTAGAATCCTAGAGCAGAGACTCCGACGCCTAGCTGAGCCACAATTGGATGAGGTCCAGTGCGGATTCCGAGCAAACCGAAGTACTCAAGACCTAATCTTCACACTCAGACAGCTGAGTGAAAAGGCCCTTGAGTATAAGAGTGAGATCCATCTTTGTTTCATAGATCTGGAAAAGGCGTTTGACAGGGTCCCCTGGAGCAAACTTTGGGACTGTTTGGCAAGGAAGAATATTCCAGCACCTCTGATTCATGCTATACAGAGCTTCTACAAGTCTTGCAGAAATTATGTGAGGACAGCAAACCATAAGTCAGAAGAGTTCAGGACCACCACTGGTGTAAGACAAGGTGATATCCTATCACCTTACCTCTTCATACTCCTTATGGACGATGTCATCAAGGCATGTAAGGAGAGAACAAGAAAGTATTCAGTGGGGTACTGGAAGATGAGACAGGTCTATATTTCGGAGCTGGCATTTGCTGATGATGTTGCCCTGATTGCTAAATCAGAGGCACATCTCCAATCCAACCTGCAAGTCTGGAAGGAAGAGCTGGAGAAGAGAGGGATGGTCATAAGCAGCTCTAAAACAAAATCCATGGTGATATCACGAGAAGAAAGAAAACATCAGATTAAGCTGGGAGAACAGGTCCTGGAGCAGGTCGACCACTTTAAATACCTCGGAGCTATTATAGACTGAAAGGGAGGCATCAAAGAAGAGTTGGCCACTCGAAAAGCAGCAGCTGGGAGACTTTTTCAGGCCATAAATCGAGGATTCCTCAGCAAGAGAGAGGTTGGTAAGAAAACGAAGATGGCTGTATACCGCTCCACCTATGTCCCAGTCTTAACATATGGATGCGAGTCATGGGCAATGACTACAACCCATAAAAGCCAGATCCAAACCTCAGAAATGAGGTATCTGAGGAAGGTGGTTGAAGTAACAAGAAGAGACATGGTACGCAACCAGACGATACGTCAAGGCCTAAAATGCCACCCCATACAGACCCAAGTAGAACAGTCCCAACTAAGATGGTTTGGCCATGTCTGCAGAATGGGAGAAGATCGGCTACCACGACAAGCATGGGAAACAAAGAGCCAGGGATCCAGACCTCCAGGACGACCCAGAGTCCGCTGGGAGGACAACATTAGACAATCTTTGAAGGACCGAGGACTAGAATGGAACCAGGCCAGGAAGAAGACAGCTGATAGAATGGTCTGGCGCTCTCTCTTCCAAACCTCTACACCTCACGGTAGAAGGGGAACGACTAAGTAAGTAAGAGTTCGGGCGATAACTCAGCCTAGGCCGGTCCCAAGCCTGGCTGAAAAAGGAGGAGGGCGGCATGCATGTATTAGCTGTCTGAGGAAAGTTAACCGACAGCCTATCTTGGTTTAGGCTAGATCAGTTGTTTGTGAAAACAGCGCAAAGAGAGCATCCTCAGTGGATTTATAAAATTCCCCCTCAGTTCATGGGCAGAGACATAAAGATACTTAAGTTTTTGTTTTGTAATTTTTCACAATCAGCTGAAGGATTGTTAACTCTCAGTTTATTTTCTCTGTTGGTGTACTACGAGATGGTTTTGTTTTTCTTGATGTATGAATTTATGTAATTGTTGACTTTGATATTTGATCAGTTATTATTTGCTGAGATTTTTATTCTTCTTTATCTATACAACCTTAAAGAATTTTAATAAATTTTAACCTTTTGTTGGTGCGCTATTCAAGACCTTCATCCTTCATCCATATCTATTATTAAATGACTGAAAGCTCTTACTATTTCTCTGTCTACCAGTGAGAAAGAAGAGAGAACGTTTGAGACTTACGAGACTTCATAAGTGAGTTGTGGGGCTTAGAAAGAGAGATAGCTTTAATAGATCTTCTTCCATGCTGTCTTAAGTTTCTCCCTAACTTCGCACATTATCTGTGTTTTCTCTGTAATTCTTACAGTTCAGTCAAATTGTCTTACTCAACAAAATACTTCTAAAATACCCAATTCACGACGCTAGCAGAGTTGGCCTGGTTTCTCTTTAATAGAATTAGGGTGTTACTTTTCATCAGTTTAGAAATTCCAGTGCATATATGTAGTCTAGGGCAGTGCTAATGTGGGGTCTAGATTTGCTGCTTATATGGCTAGTGCAGTTATTTCTGAAGCTCTTAACTTACATAAAATCTATATATATGGGATTTAATTTAGCAGTTTTTTTAATGGAGGTCAGAAGTTTTATTTATTTTTTTTCTTCAGGTTTCTTGCAAGAATCCACTTACTGAAGAAGAGCTCGAAGATTTCAGACGTCAGTGTTTAGAGCAACACAGTAAACTGGTGGAAGCTCGCATAAATGATAATCCAGATGCAGATCTAGAGCCTATTGCTGCAAAGACAGAGCTGTCAACTCCATCTGCCTCACATGACATTTCTTTAGATGACAGAGCGTTTTCTGACGACTCTTATTCACAATATCCAAAAAGCACCGCAGGAATTCCTTACAGAAATCCTCAGATTCCTAGGCCTCCATCCAGTGATGCCCCAAGATTCCCACCAAGAGGCCCAATTCATCCAGCAATAAGACGTGGAGGTCCACCCTCAAGACCTTTAATGGCACCAGGTCCTAGACCCCTAATGGACCCTTACTTTTTTGGTAGGCGGCCATTTAACAGGTATTAAATAACACTGAAGTGTTGATGGAGGGGAATCCTCCCAAGGCTTCTTGTGAGTCAGGTCTTAGATCTCAAGGGCCCTTAATATTTTGTGCAAGCATCCATTTATTACTAAGTCTTGCAATTTGTGGTCCTTGTTTTTTAACTAGCTGACTTTCAACAGACATATGAACAATTTTTGTTTTAATTGATGTTACATGGCTAAGCTCACTTCTACCAAATGACATATAAGATACTAACGAATACTTGCATTGAAACGATAAAGTACAGTTTATTGATTTTATTGTTTAATGATTTTATTGTTTAATGCTTATCTGCTTTGTTTGCAGTAATTGATTAGATGTTAACACTTTGCTGACCAGCAATCCCGAGCATTTCTGCTACCATTACCAAGGGTGTTTGCAGATTTCTATAAAAGTTTTTTTTTTTTTTTAAATTCATAAAAAATTGAAAAACAGGCGTAGGGCTTTGAAATTTTCAATGGTTGCCATATCTGAAAAAAAATATTTTATGCAAATTGGTCACATAATCATGGTTGCCATCTTGAATTTGTGTGGCTATTTATAGAAATTTCAGGAGATGTTTTAAAACAATGATCTTTTTCCAGTTTTTAGTGAATTTGTTCAATGTCAGTGCAATAAAATGTTAGGGACATGGATGGCAATGAATAAAATAAGTTTGAATGATTTACTGATTTAACGATTGACCACGTATTTCAACATAAAAGGCTAACAAAATTGTGAATAAAATGAAAAAAAAAAAATTTAATTTTTGTATGTGTCTTTTTTGAGTGGATTCTGTGTCTGTGCCATCTGAGTGTTTGTGAATGTTTGAATAGTTAAATACGTCTAGTTGGAGTCTGAGCTGCTTCCTTCATTAACTGGGGTTGAAGTTGTAACTGTAGGCCTCTGCAAGAGTCTTTGTCATGAACGTTGATAATCCTCGACTGTGTGGTATAACTTGAAGCAGGGGTATCAGGCATAGAGGTACATTGCAATCTGGGCAGTACATGCAAGTCTGGCTTCTTTTCCCTGCAGCCTTACACTTTACAGTATGGTTTGTGCCTTGCCCTTTCATATTTGGCAATGAAGTGACGCTCAGAAAGTCGTGTTGTTGTGTCAAAGAACTGCAAGCTCAATAATAGTGAGACTGACAGCCTGTCTGAACCTCTTTGCTTTGATCATTTTTTTGTAGAGTTGGCAGTGTTGTAGGATATGTGCCCATTGTCCAGGGCAGTATCAACTAAGAAATAATGGCAGGTACTACTTCTTCTTTGTTCATCCTGAAAAGGACGTTGGTTGCGTTGTGTCCGTTTACAGCGAAGCTGCGATATTTGCGCCATTCGGCCGACACATCCGACTTCAGCATAACATTTTTGGGACCAGGTTAGCCACCCTCTTCGATCCCTACTCAGTCAGACTGCAGTGATGCAGCCTGTTTCCAGGATAACCACTTGGAGGTGGAGTAGGGCCTTGGTCAGCTCTGGTTCGCTGACCCTGACACAAGCAGTCTAGCTATGGGTCGCTAACTGCATTCCCCACTGTTGACGCGTCTTAGGTCCCTAATGGCAGGTACCATTTATAAGGATCTGTGTGGGTAGGGGTAGCTTGCACCCAGTTAGCCGAAGTGGTCGATACCTCCCATATTTTTGTTGTATTTTTCTGCAAGCACTGGCTTCTGAATTGTTCTGCCCTCAGGAATTCCTCTTTTTCTAACTGTCTTATCCATCATATCATCGGAGTGAACAGTAGATATAAGGTTAACTCTTTTTGTATCATGCCAGGTGACTGCCGGCATGCCTTTATCTTCTGTGGCACAACACACATGATGATCTGCCTTTTTCAATTTAAATTGCTTTTTCTTCAGTGCTTCAGAAAAATGCTTTCTATTCTCAGCTACTGTTCAACATGCACCAATTTAAATTTCTTTCAGCTCTCGAAATAAAGCTGGGGCTGAATAAAAGCTGTCGCAGGAAAGAATCTGTCCTTTGCTGCCATATTCATCAAGAAGAACTTTCACAACCCTGAAAGTTGCCCCACACATACCCATCATTTTTCTTATCAGTATAAATGTTCATTTTCAGGCAGTAGGGGCCTATTGTGTTTTAGCATCAGTGAGAACAAATAGTTTGAATCTCCACTTTGTGGGTTTTGCTGGCATGTGCAGCTTGAAATATAATCCTCCCTGTGAGCTGAGCGAGGTGATTTTCACCATACCTATTCACTTCGTCAGTGATCAGATCTATGGCAGTGTCAGGAAAATAAAGTTCGAAAAAAATCAATGGACTTGAATTCAGTTGAGTCTGCCTTGATACCTTCTTGCTTTTCATATGGAGGAAGAATGAAAAGCTCAATAAGTTAATTTTGAGCAAACTTTCTCCATTTCCAAGGATTATTTTGATGTGCAGTCCTGCTATGGTCCCTTATGCCACGCCCATCTCCTGCTTCAGACCTACCTACATCATCTCCAATTTTGTTGTCGCTACTGTGACTAATGTTATTATTCAGTGAGCCATCTCTATTTTGCCATGAGATATCTATTTCAGCCCCAGATTTGCTGCCAGGGTCAGAATCATCTCTGTTATAAATCTGGTTTTCGTCATCACACATGATGAAAATGAAGAACGGGCTCTTGTACGAAAAATAATGGAATTTTAATCAAATTTCCGCTTCTAACACCGCTACACGATATGAATCGTGGGCGCAGCCATTTTAGAATGCTACAAATACCCGGATGAGGCGTATTTCGAAACACTATCGATACGGCAGCCCTGTCACTTTCATAGTCATTCTAATTCGACAATCGTCAAATTTGGTCACCAAGGGTATATAATGAAAATTCGACAATCGTCAAATTTGGTCATCAAAGTGTTAAAGGTCAAAAACATAATGTGTATGTTTTTAGAATATATGAAATGAAATATATGTAAAACAAATAATGTCAAGTATTTTTTGATTAAGCATAATTGAGAATAACTGTACAGTGATATGCATACTTCTTTGTAACACTCAAATGTTAGCATTTTTTCTTTGCAGCAGTCATGTGTAGCAATCTTGGTAGCAGTGGTATGCATTATGAAAAAGTAATAGACTTTTTAAAACTAGGAGAGTTTAAGGTTGGCCATATTTAGGATCTGTGGTGTTTTTGTCCTGTTTTAAATCGTACACTACTTCATTCTATCAGAGTTCATGAGATGAATGGTTAAAATAAGAGATTGTGAAAGAGAACATGTGCTCCTTTGATATTTATTAATTTTTTTTTATTTGTTTCTTTGTTTTGTTTTTTGTAAAGTTTCTTTTTACAGATATTAATATACAGATTTCAATCTTTCCCAGCTTTTTAATGTTACTGATTAATATTTCATTTTTACCCGGGGAAATGAATATTACGTGATTGATCAAGCTAACTGATGTGCAGAGTGAAATTTTTTTTTATCAATAAAGCTATTTGATCTTGACAGAGGACTCTTTTCTTTAGTTTATTGTTGTTTCATGTTTCTAAAACGTTGTGAAGATGGGGATATGGCACTTGCTGCTTAGGTGTGGAGAGTCTGCTATTTTAGCTTATGTTAGTATCGATGATTGACACAGGCATTTTTATTATTATTTTGTTTCTTGCTTAATTTAGCTACTGTTTAATCAATCACACTTTATAGGTGAGGTTAATTATTAGATTTTGATATACTGCAAGTGATGTCTGGAAAACTAACATGTTATGTTTTTTTTTCTTCACTGTCAACATAGCTGAAAATTCATAATGAATAAATAAATACATGTTGTCCAGTGTCCAAATTCATTTTGTCTTACGAGTGCCTGCTTTTTACATGTTTAGTTTCTTATTTGCCACTCGCATGGCTAGGAGTTTCCATCTTTATTTATTTCTTTTATTACACATCCATAACTTATACCAACCAATTCTATAATTTGTTGCTCTATCTACTAGATACGACTATTTCTGCGTTTGTGTTGTTTGGTTTATATTTGCTAATAGAAAAGTTGTATATAGTCTATAAGTGTCTGGTTTGTTTCAAGGCACTATATTCCATAGCTGTGTACAGTGTTGTGAGAATGACCACCATCAGTGAGGCACTTCTTTTAAGGTGCTTAGTTGGCTTACATTTATATCACATCATTGAAATTTCAAAGATACTTTATTTAAATATTGCAATCTCCACAACAGAGGTTATCAGATTATCCTCCACATTCTCAATGAGAAACAGTTAACATGCTTTTTTATTTGTTGTTGCTGGTCAGACAGAGCAGAGTCAGAGGTCTTAAAAAGTGCAGCAGATTTTCTAATGACAGGAAAGCACAGAGTGATAAGCTGTCTTCACAGGTGCATTGTCAATTATTGCAACGTTGAAGAGCCAGAAAAATGTAGATCTTGATGACTGAAGAGTAATACTCCACGAACTATGTCAGCGATTTAAAAGAGTAAAGTGGATCCCATATCATTGTAGCATCCCCAACAATGAAGAGGCTGACATTGGCAAAGGAAGGTGGAAAGCTACCACAGCGTAATACAAGCATAACTTTTGAAGAGGAAAGCAAATACAGGCCACCAGAACAGTGATGCATATTACCAGCTCAGCAGAAGAGAACAGCTGGTAATCTTCAGACTGTGCATGGCCACAGCAGATTTGGATACCATCTATTCAACAAGCTAAAGATAGGAACTACCGATGAGTGTAACTGTGGCACAGATAAAATGCCAAAGAAATGAGGAACAGACAAAGGATGTATGGCTGTTACCAGTATACCATTCCTGGAAAAACTGGAGATACAAATAGTCTCAAGCTGACCACTCCTTTCTTTCAACATATTCAAGCTAACGTCTGAAAGTGTACAATGAAGAAGAAACCCAAAGTTATTTATGTTTATTCAGACACATTCTTGATAAAGGCTGGACAAAAACAATGTGATAATTAGATTGCTGTTGAAAAAAAGTATTAACTTCACTTTTTTCTGTCCGTCCATGTGTCTGAAACTTTAACATTCTTACTTACTTACTTGTTCCTCTTCTACCGTGAGGTGTAGAGGTTTGTAAGAGAGAGCGCCATACTATTCTATCAGCTGTCTTTCTCCTGGTCTGGTTCCATTCTAGTCCTCGGTCCTTCAAAGATTGTCTAATGTTGTCCTGGAGGTCTGGATCCCTGGCTCGAGCTGTTTATGATCATCCCTCTCTTCTCCAGCTCTTCCTTCCAGACTTGCAGGTTGGATTGAAGATGTGCCTCTGATTTAGCAATCAGGGCAACATCAGCAAATGCCAGCTCTGAAATACAGACCTGTCTCATCTTCCAGTACCCCACTGAATACTTTCTTGTCCTCTCCTTACATGCCTTGATGACATGGTCCATGAGGAGTATGAAAAGATAAGGTGACAAGATATCACCTTGTCTTACACCAGTGGTGGTCCTGAATTCTTCTGACTTATGGTTTGCCGTCCTCACATAATTTATGCAAGACTTGTAGAAGCTCTGTATAGCTTGAATCAGAGGTGATGGAATGTTCTTCCTTGCCAAACAGTCCCAGAGTTTGTTCAAGGGGACCTTGTCAAATGTCTTTTCCAGATCTAAGAAGCAAAGATGGATCTCACTCTTATACTCAAGAGCCTTTTCACTCAACTGTCTGAGTGTGAAGATTAGGTCTTGAGTACTTTGATTTCTGAAACAACTCAAGAAATGCAGGTCCATTTGTGATAAGTGTTTCTGTTAACACTATTGCAAGTTTTTATCATTGAAGTGAAAACATTCGGTATAATATTGTGATAGGGTGGGCGAGATGTGATCACTCTCTTTTCACACTCGCACCGACCCGAACTACAATAAAAACTCTTGATTCTGAGGCAGGGGCTGTATTTATTTTTACAACCCATTCAGTGACTAAGGGCACACTGAAGCAAACATTAAACAAAACACCAAACAAACACCCAGCTAGTGCTCATTTGCTAATCCTGAAACGCAAACAAAGCACGGGCTAGTTAAAATCAGTTAAATAATGATACTCTCACCTGCTAAACAGTCCTTCCACGCCACCTGACACCCTCAACTATCACACACGCACACACTCACGCGTGTCGTCCAATGCGACTAGTATGGTGTTGTGCATGAGGCTGGCAATCTCACGGTGTAACATAGGTTGCTACCGAAACCACTACTGCAAGAGCACACACACACACTCATGCATGTCGTCTAGCGATACTAGTATGGTGTTGTGCATGAGGCTGGCAATCTCACCGTGTAATATAGGTTGCTACCAAAACCACTACTGCAAGAGCATCTGAATGCTTCATGCGGAGACAAACCACACTGGTGGCCCCATGCTCCCTCAGGAGCGGAGAAGAGAAATATATATCTCCAAGTGAGCCCACGTGCTCTCACAAACCATTCTTCACATAACAATAATTAAATAATCATCCAATGGACATAAGATAATATTCAACTCTATGTACAACAAATACTCTCAATAATGAGAATAAGGTACTACCTCTCAACCGATCCACATAAATATTCGTTCCTGCACTCTGAACATGTCGTAAGTGACGACTGGTGTGCCTGGCAACAAGCGTGTCGTATATGACCCCTGATGAGATTGGGAACTCATCACATGAAACACATTATTACAGAAACAACCACTGCAATAGCATAAAAATGCTTCTTGTGGGCCTGTAATGGACACCAGCCGCATTGGTGTTTCCATGCTCTGCTAGGAGCAAACAAAGAAACTCCTGTCTCAAAGTGCCTTACGCCCCAAGGAGTGGCCTCGCGCTCTCCAGAAATCTAAATACATATTCTCACCTCACTCAAATTAACCCACTAAAGATATACAGTAGAATAATCAATAATCGTGAAAAACCACTAAATTACTGTCGCATCAAAGAATAAAATATAATTATTCTTGACTTTAAAAAAACTGGAACTAAATACATCAACTAAAGGAAATTTAACACGAAAACTCTCTTCTATTATTGGGGAAAATTACATTTAACCTACTTTCACCCACGTGTCAATTCACACAACTCCGCCAATGCCGGTCCCAAGCCCGGATGAAAAAGGAGGAGGGCGGCCTGCATGGAGGCCGTAAGGAGGCAGCCCCTCCACCATGCAAAGGCACAACAGGCCAATCACCTGTTTGCTTTAAATCATGATTACGCGAACTACAAGAGAGAAAACCGGACTGATTCTAAAGGCGACGAACTGGAACGGACTACGGACTACGACTTATGGAACTTGGAACACAAGAAGTATAAATGGGAAGGAAGAGGAGCTGGTGGAAGAGATGAGGAAAGCAAAACTAGAAATCCTGGCTATAACGGAAACGAAGAAAAAAGGACAAGGAGTCATGGATCTCGATGGCAACACGTTGCTCTACAGTGGTGTACCCATATCTGAAAGAGCTAAAGGGGGCGTGGGTTGCATTGTGGCCCAAAATCAAAAAGATAGTATCAAGGGATGGAACTTTGTCTCGGAGCGCATTATGGTTGTAAAACTAAAAAAGAAGGAGAAACCATAGTCAACCTGGTCATAGTGTATGGGCCAAATGAGGATGAGAGAGCAGAGGTCAAGGAGGAATTCTTCGAGCTGCTTCAAAGGACAGTGGATGACTGCCTAGATGAAGTTATTATGCTCGGAGATTTTAATGCCAGAGTTGGAAATGACCATGCTAGATGGGGTGGAGTTATCGGAAGATATGGAGAAGATACTCTCAATGACAATGGAAAGCGACTCCTTAGATTCTGCAGTGAGCAGAATCTGATCATTACAAACACAAAGTTCCCCCATAAGCGCATACATGCATACACTAGATGTGAACCAACCAAGAATGAGAAGTCAGTGATCGACTATGCCATTGTTCGGAGAAGCTCATTCAGATATGTCCGAGATGCAAGAGTCTGGAGGGGGCCAGAGATTGGAAGTGATCACTACCTGCTAACAATCAAACGAACAACTGAAAGAGTTGCTCAGCCTAGGAACTGCCCAACATCACGCAAGAAACCAAGTAAACGAGCAGGAGAAATGAGCATTAGGACCTACAAGCTGAGAGAGCCAGAAATTAAGACCAGATATCAGGGGCTTATTGCTACAGCAGTGAGCAACACAGAAGAACGACCTGATGACTTGGAAACCCTCTGGAATAAATTCAAGGATATCATAAAGACAGCTGCTGCAGAAGCATGCGGTGAAGTCCGACTTGGCAAGGCAAATTGCTTACTGCCCCAAAGGAAGTAATGGAAAGATGGAAAGAATATTTCTCAGAACTCCTGGATGGTGAGCATGATAAAGCATCAGAAATGATAACCACTGACACAGAAGAGGAAACCAATGATGGTGAAGATGACATAAAGATGGAAGAACTGAGGGCAGCACTAGAGAAAATCAAGATGGGCAAAGCAGCAGGGCATGATGGTATAACACCAGAAATGGTTAAGTACATGGGAGCATCAGGCGACCTATTACTCTTAAAGGTCCTACAGGCAGCATGGTGCAACAAGACCATACCAAAGGATTGGGAGATTGCCATCATAACACCAATTTTCAAAAAGGGTGAAAATCGACAATGTGGAAACCATAGAGGCATATCCCTTCTCAGTGTCCCTGGTAAAATCTACTCTAGAATCCTAGAGCAGAGACTCTGACGCCTAGCTGAGCCACAATTGGATGAGGTCCAGTGCGGATTCCGAGCAAACCGAAGTACTCAAGACCTAATCTTCACACTCAGACAGCTGAGTGAAAAGGCCCTTGAGTATAAGAGTGAGATCCATCTTTGTTTCATAGATCTGGAAAAGGCGTTTGACAGGGTCCCCTGGAGCAAACTTTGGGACTGTTTGGCAAGGAAGAATATTCCAGCACCTCTGATTCATGCTATACAGAGCTTCTACAAGTCTTGCAGAAATTATGTGAGGACAGCAAACCATAAGTCAGAAGAGTTCAGGACCACCACTGGTGTAAGACAAGGTGATATCCTATCACCTTACCTCTTCATACTCCTTATGGACGATGTCATCAAGGCATGTAAGGAGAGAACAAGAAAGTATTCAGTGGGGTACTGGAAGATGAGACAGGTCTATATTTCGGAGCTGGCATTTGCTGATGATGTTGCCCTGATTGCTAAATCAGAGGCACATCTCCAATCCAACCTGCAAGTCTGGAAGGAAGAGCTGGAGAAGAGAGGGATGGTCATAAGCAGCTCTAAAACAAAATCCATGGTGATATCACGAGAAGAAAGAAAACATCAGATTAAGTTGGGAGAACAGGTCCTGGAGCAGGTCGACCACTTTAAATATCTCGGAGCTATTATAGACCGAAAGGGAGGCATCAAAGAAGAGTTGGCCACTCGAAAAGCAGCGGCTGGGAGACTTTTTCAGGCCATAAATCGTGGATTCCTCAGCAAGAAAGAGGTGGGTAAGAAAACGAAGATGGCTGTATACCGCTCCACCTATGTCCCAGTCTTGACATATGGATGCGAGTCGTGGGCAATGACTACAACCCACAAAAGCCAGATCCAAACCTCAGAAATGAGGTATCTGAGGAAAGTGGTTGAAGTAACAAGAAGAGACATGGTCCGCAACCAGACGATCCGTCAAGGCCTAAAATCCCATCCGCTGCAGACCCAAATAGAACAGTCCCAACTAAGATGGTTTGGCCATGTCTGCAGAATGGGAGAAGATCGGCTACCACGACAAGCATGGGAAACAAAGAGCCAGGGATCCAGACCTCCAGGACGACCCAGAGTCCGCTGGGAGGACAACATTAGACAATCTTTGAAGGACCGAGGACTAGAATGGAACCAGGCCAGGAAGAAGACAGCTGATAGAATGGTCTGGCGCTCTCTCTTCCAAACCTCTACACCTCACGGTAGAAGGGGAACGACTAAGTAAGTAAGTAAAGTCAATTCACACGATATAAAACTGCGTAGCATAGCGTGTTACATTCAGACTCCTTGGCGCCTTCTTTATTCACAGCATGATGACGCGCCGCCTTTCATGAACACGTGGCTGCCATCTTGATAACAGTTAATATTATTTAAATTAAAGTAATCGATCGCTTCTCTGTCCAGTTCCATGTATGAAATACTCTTCTACTAAATTTGCCCGGTCTGATGAATGAAATACTTGCTACTAAAACTCTCACATCTGTGATTTGGACTTACACTATTAAAATCAATCCACACATATTATTTTCACTCATTTATATTTCAAGACTAAATTATCAGGTCCTGGAAACACATCAATCTATTTATTTCACTAAACATTAAAACAGCCACGCTCAATATAATTTCAGAATTATAGAACACTAATGCTATTCTAAATTAACTCACGTGCTCAAGGTATTTACAGCTTGACTCTGGTGTCTAATTTCGTTTCTCTCTCATCTGGGCGGCTCTTCAAATTGGCCTGTTTGCCGCTCGCTATCTCTTTATATAAGCCCTCGAGCGAATCACTCAACTTACTGCGCGGATTAATTTTGCCCCTTAAATAACACTCGCCTTAATTGCTCTATTAGGCATGAAAATACAAATATGGCCCACAACTATCAAATATAACACACGACTATCAAATATAACACAATTATAGTTTAGGCTTTATTATGGCCTAGACTAATATATCTTCTATCTCGTCAGAATTTTTACATCCCAGCATGCTGTGCGCACATCAAAAATATATGGGCGATAAATATGCCCTGAACATGAAGGGGGAAGCTGGGGTGTCTTTACGGCCCCATCACAATATCATTTAGCTTTTCACCCTTCTATTGATGGACTTGCAAGAAGTAGATTGTCTGGTGGAGAATAATGTTGCAGTGCTTGGATGTACAAGTAGTTTGCATTTTTGTGCCTGAACATTTATGAACTGTATATTTCCTACCCATACAATTTAACCAGTTGAAAAGACAGGCAGTAATATGAAAATAAGAATAGAAAAGGATAGAGGAACTTTGGTGAATATATGGAGATATAAAGAAATCGTCCAATATACAAATCAGAATCTTAAATTTAAATGTCAATGCACAAATCAGAATCTTAAATTTAAATTTTGATGCAAAAAATCTGATGACACTGGACAGGAAAACTGGGCATAAGTTTGTTGAAGGCCTATGCTCCTTGGGTACTTGAATGGTGATGTTTAAGATGATGCTATTTAACATTGTAATTACTATGTGTTATAATCTTACCTGTAGGTAACAATTACAATTTCTCAGCTGCAACACTTTTCTTTACTGAAATTCTTTTAATTCAAAGCTATGTGATATCATCAATAAACTGTAAGTGTAAAGAACTACACATAGTTAAGTTTGTAATCTACCAAAAGGTGAAGTACTGCAATGAGGGTGGGACTTAAAAGAGTTACTATATTGCTTTACGAATTGAACAGGTACGGAAATAACTCTTGTTCTGTATTTTTGTTATTCATTGATGCGAAGCTTCCTCTGGTATTGCTCGGGAACCACGAAAGCAAAGTCACACAAGTGAAATTTCTGTATCAAGTTAAAACTTACTTACCTGTTAGACAATTCCTTTTTATCCCACAAAGAATATATTAACAAAACCCGTATTTTTACATAAAACTTGTTTTTAGTCATAATTCTTGTTTTTTAAAAGTCCCAAGCCCAGCTGAAAAAGTGAGGAGTGCGGCATACATGGAGGCCGTAAGGAGGCAGCCCCTCCACCTTATGAAGGCACAACAGGCCAATCACCTGTTTGCCTTAAAAACCAAATAACCGAAATGACAAGTGGAAACTGGACTGATCTTAAAGGTGACAAACTGGCACAAATAACGGATGACGATTTATTGATCATTGTCACAGGGTTAATCTGGAGATTAAACGTGGAGGGGTGGTCCTGGCTGCTCAGAGTGGTCCTGATAATAGTGGCTCAAAGGTATTTTGCAACCAGGTAGAGATGGAGGGAGGTGAATTTGGAAGTCATGGTAAGTTCCCAGAAGGCGGTTCCAGTGATTCAAGTTCCTCATGACATTATTATCTCTACTCAGCTATCTTCCCTCTCCTATAGCTCACGAGCCCCCACACTTCCCCTTCACACACAGTGGCTCAGGTATTTTGCAACCAGGTAGAGATGGAAGGAGGTGAACTTGGAAGTCATGATAAGTTCCCAAAGGGCACTTCCAGTTATTCAGGTTCCCCATGACATTATTATCTCTTCTCAGCTATCTCCCCTCACTTAAAAGCTATATACACGAAAAAAAAAAACATAATTTGCAAATAAATATGTGCTGTACCTGCAACCATGTTATGTGCTATGGGCATAAATGAATCCAAACCAAACTTAATGCTACAATGTGCTGTAAAATTCGAGATGAAGATGAATGAAATCTAAAACTAATTAAGTGATATGTCGACTGGATGGTGATACTGAGTGGGTTGTTGGTGTTTCACTGGTAGTGGGAACTGGCCATCACTGATAACTCTTAAGTCTGTTGAAGGGTGAGAGACTTCCGGGCAACGCCGGGTACTTACAGATAATACTGGAGTAGAACTGTGGTGGTTCAGTGAAGATGGTAAACGTGCTGTTATGATAGGAGAACTGATAAGGCATATCAGTATTCGTCGGGCTTACAGGTGGCCGATCAGGTGTGTGGGTGTACAGACATCAAGAACGCGAATGCATGTAGTTCTAACGTAAGTCAACAATAGTCACACACACCTACACACATGTAGGAGTCGGGGAAAAGGTTATAACTTCTGATCGTTCTACACTGTTTTAATATTCTACAGTCACGAGGACATCACTAGGTACATAGTCACAGTTTACAGCATACAGCAAAATAGAATATCTCTCATGGACACCAAATCCGCAGGTGGTTAAGTACATAGCATAAAAATCCAAGCACCACAGCTGTATAAGTACGGCAGTTTATAATGCTAAAGTTTCCTGGTCCAAATTATCCCTACAACAAATGGAACTGCCTATATTGCAGTACAATAATGTCTGTGTCGTCAGACTCAACATAACTCCTGGGAGAAAAACACCTTTCCTATAATAATCTGTCGACCTTCACAAATCTCTCTCATCAGAGATATCAAACATAATGGCCCGAAAAATCTTTAGGAAGGTACATTCTGCAGAATATATTAAAGCCTTCATATCCACGGCTTTATGAAATCTTAGGAAATATCACAATCCCTTTTATCAAAACAATTCTCTATATCGGGGACACACTGACCATCGTCAGTCCCTTCACTCAGCTAACTCAGCATTTGAATGTCACGATAAAAATCCCCCGCCTAAAAAAAAAGCTCAGTGAACGCGAGAGACCATCGCTCACTCAAAAATCATCCCAGCGCGAATTCAGCGCCTGCGCTGAATTTCGTTCACCCATGTTCTGGACCATTCTGGAAAATACGCGAAGTTATTTTAAACACCTAAACAGCTAAACACGGGAGCTAACAACAATCCGGTCAGCATCTACAAGAATATTACTGATAAACTCCCCTTGACTAGAAATAGATCTTAACAGATGGTCTTAAGTGACTCCACTTGATCCACCTATTTTATAGTCATTGTATACTGGAGTGACTTCTGAAGTCTCTGATTAGTTGGCTTGACGCTGTCAGAATGTCCTTTATATCACTGATGAATGAAATAGAGCATTCTTTCAAGAACAGATCATACTGCATATGGAAAAATGGTTATTCTATAACATACTACAGTACTGATAGCATTCCCGTGCGTGATCCATGGGACAACAAAAGGCTTATATATATATATGATTCATAGTTTTAATTGAAAAATTTATTGTTTAGATGTTAGTATTTGTCTCATGTAATTGAATGTAGCTTTGACTATGTCTATTCTCTTCTTCATTTCTGTTTACCACATGCCATCTTAGGGAGGGTTCATTGTATAATTTAAATGGAGGACATGTGTACCGTGAACTGGGGTGACTTTGCCTACATTTCATCTTTACAGATTTTTTACAGCATATTAACCAACACTAAATACAGCCCAAAGGTGCTGAAATACAGAGTGGATACATAAGCTTTGTTTTTATTTTTAAATGAAGTCAGAATTCCACCAGGATTAGATGATTTAAGAGGTATTGTGAAATATTTCAACTGAAGTAAAAATGGGGTGACTTTGCCTTCATACCTTATTTTTTTTTAAAAAGACAAAACATGTAACGTACCAGTAGTTAAAAACACTTTTAAAACCCTGAAAGTAGGGAAATCAGATGCACAATACCTGATAGTAATATAAAAGCTTCAAAGAATACTTAAAATACAAACAAGTAAATTTTTTTCTACATTCACTGATTAATTAATCAAATCATTTACGACGCGTTACAAAAAGACACATCTGTTATAGTGGGGGGGAAAAGATCACACCACCAGTTCACATCAAAAATGTTTTTTACATGCTTTTTTTGTTGGTGGCAGCCACTCCTCATCAGTGTCAGAAAATGGAATGTCTTCACAATCTGAATCTGTTTTCTCGAGTTCAAACTCGGATGGTGATGACCGGCAGGAAGATACAGATGCCGAAGGTTGCAACTGCAGTGCTTGAGCAGATGTTGAAGGTTGATGTTGAACAGGTGCTGAAGCTGATGCTGGGGGTGCAGATGTCAAGGATTGAGACTGAGCAGACTGCAAGTCTTCCGCACTCACCGATTTCCCTGGTGGCACAGAAACTTTCTTCCTCTTATGCCTGCTGCCAGTTCCTGTGCAACCATTTGAATTGGGCGAGTATTTAAAAGTCTGCAAATAGTTTAGCACAGCATCTGAAACACCTTGTGGGTCTTTGCTTGTGTCACTAGTGACAGTTGACTTTGGCAGCTTTTTCAGCACTTGGTTTGCATCTAGGGGGTGAATGCCACAGGCTCTGAACCCAGAAATCAAATTGTTGGCTGATCTCATAACCATCCCTTCAATTAATTTATTTAGCATTGCTGGAAACACTTTCTTGTCTAGTGATGCAGAAGATGGGTGTTTTTGCTTGTAACTCTCCAACAGCTTTCTCCATAATTTTTTGAGGAGCAAAAAAAGACACATCAAGTGGCTGGCACTTGTCTGTGGAGTTAGGATGAAAGCAATATTCAGTTCTTCACACTTGTATATCACTGATGCACTGATGTGTGAACTTAAATTGTCCCCTATGATTACTTTGCGACCATGTTTTCTCCTGGCCCAAGGCACTACAACACTCAGAAACCATTCATCAAAATTGGTACCATCCATCCACCCATTTTTGCTCCTCCCAAACCTAGTGCCTGGTGGGCCACCTTCACACCATGAATGCCACAGGTGCTCTGACTTGTATATGATGTAGGGTGGAAGTAGTTCCCCTGTAGCTGTCCCAGCAAACATGATGGAGATGTTGCCTTTTGAATAGTTCATTACTCTCTCTGGGTATTTAACTCCCCTTTTGAAGACACATTTTTTCTGCCCTGGATCATCAGCAAGATTTGTTTCATCATAATTAAGTATGTTCTCTGCATGGACACCTTCTAAAGACAGCTTTAAATTTCAAAGTAGCCTTGAATTTCTTTGGGATTTATTTCAGCTCGTGATCGCTTTATATTTTGACATGTCCTCTGACAAACAACATCTTGGTGTCGCTTCAGAAATCCTCTCACCCAGTCATCTCCAGGTGTATTGTTCTTGAATTTTTTAACTGAAATTTTGCCTTTGTCTAGTATTCCTTTGACCAGAAGTTTAACGTCGTTTTTTTCAACGGGCATTCCATAGTCTGCACATGTTGTTAGGTGATTTACAAGTGTTTCCTCAAACTCTCTTGACAGAGCAGACTATCCTCCAGGTGTCTTCTTGTGGACTCCCTTCACCTTGTTCCGTAGAGTTCTCAATGGTATGTTGTAGATTTTTGAGATTTCTTTTATAGAAGTTGTTTTACACTCTTCAACAGCCTTAAGCAAGGTTTCTTCAGAATAGTCTCTATAGTGTCTGCTACCAGGCTTTCTCTTGTGATGTCTGGGCATGGTGATCTGAAGAAAAAAACAAAACAAAGATATATAAACACCAAAGTGTGCAACATTGAAAAAGCAAGTTTAAGACCACATTAAGTCTAGATCAATGGGGTGACTTTGCCCCAGACTGTGGAAGGAAAGCATTTAAGAAACTTGAGACTAAAGCTTATCCAAACAAATGATTAACCTTTTTATCATCGAAATGCATGAGAATAAAGTACATAGGGAAATAAACTGTATCACATTCAAATAGAAGTACAAACTCACCTAAATCAGCAAAAAAACAATGTCAAGAACACCAGGGCTGCTTCTTTCGTGTCTCAGCGCTTAGGAGGGAAGAAACACCAAAAACATCCCACTAAACATGTCTTCTTTCATGAAGAGTTGAAAAATCAAGGCAAACAACTCTAGAAATGCAAGTATGAACACATTCACATTTTCAGTATTTAATAGGCAAAGTCACCCCATGGGGCACAGTCACCCCAGTTCACGGTATCGGATACAAACTTCACAAGTATCGAGTACGCAGGTACTGGAGAATGTTGGCATTTTAAAAACAGAAACAAACAAACAAACAAAAATCGATCCCGAAAAACATGCACGCGCGAAAAAAAAAATGGACGTTCACGGACAACAAATTAAAATGAGCGTTTAGCCTATATACCAGGGGTCGGCAACCTACGGCAAGCGTGGCACGTGGAACGATTTTTAATGGCACGCTGAGTGAATTAAAATACTGTACAGTATATGATCTCATTTAAAAAAAAATTGAATTTTTAATTAAATAGAAGCATATAATTCTTTTAAAGCTATACCTGCTTTTACAACCCTTCAAAACGAAAGTTTTTAGACATTGGAGGTAAGAATGTGCTATCTGATGCAAACTAAAGGCCTGATCATACTATACTGCACGTAAGTCTTCGTTTTTACGGACCGTGTCCGAGAACAAACATTCTTCAACGAATTTCAAGGGGAGTGGTTATACTTTGCGGCGCCCGCTAGTCTGGCGTCTACCTGCTACCGTAGTTTGCTGGATGAGATTCTTGAAAAGAATCCCAAGCAAATTTTGACGGGCAAGCGGAGACGTAATATCATAATTACGCAATAGTGTCTGGCTAGCGCCTGGACGAGCGTATTTATTTCGTTTTCGCTTGCAGTTTTTGACTCCCAGTGTGAGTTTGGAGTAACAATGACTGACCTCGACGAAGTTATATTTCCGTCCTATCCTTCCCCTCTCTCCCGACCACCACCACCTCTACAGTTCTCTCGGCTGTGGCATACTCATGCCCGTACAGTCCGTTGACCGCAGCACAAAAGTTGGTGTTGTTATTAAGTAATAGGGTGCCGTTAAAATGACTCAAAAAAGACAAAAACTTGATATACGCTCGTTTCAAGACTTTTGGACAAACGAATATGGATTCATACAACAAAAGAATCGTGCTGTTTGTGCTTTATGTTATGAATGTGTCGTGTGCCGTACGTCAAGTGTACAAAGACACTATCAAACCAAACATCAGTCCATGTTTAAAAACTATGAGGAGAAAAGTGAAGCCATAAAAATGGCTGTTTCTGGCTACAAAAAAAAACAAAGTAGTATTTTTAGTCAAGTAATTGGAACCAAAAATAAAGCTACCGAATGTAGTTACAAAATTGCACAGTGTGTGGCTTCGAAGGGCAAACCTTTCACAGGTGGAGAATACATCAAGGACACTTTTTTTAGCAGTGCTGAAATTTTGTTGAGTGATTTACCAAATAAAGAAACATTACTGTCTCGGATTCGAGAAATACCGGCTTCTGCGAGATCAATCGAGAGGCGCATAACTGATATGGCTGAAAATGTAACGGTAAAACAAACAACCGGGTTACAACAAGCTGTTGTATTTAGTGTCGCTCTTGGGAGCCGCGCTGGTGTAATGGCTTCGGCGTTGTACTGGCGACCAGGTGTTCATGGTTCAAACCCGGGTGTCAGCGTTTGAAGAAATGTTTACGGCCGGAAATTTGACTGAATAGCCTGAACGGCTCCTGTGATAAACCCTCTGTGGATGGGAAGGAGCGAAGCTCCTGACCGGGTTGGAAGGAAAGTCCTCAGGTTCCCCAGCCTCGCAATGACATGTTATTGGGCCGAAGGACTGAAAGCCCAAGTGCCGCTGGTTAAGGAAAAAAAAAGTGTCGCTCTTGACGAAAGTGTCCATGTGAATGACGTGGCGCGCCTAGCTATAGTTGCGATATTGTGACAACGACCGTATTTATGAAGAACTGTGCTACTTGATACCTTTTGATGGTACAGCCAAGGGAGAGGACATTATAACTGCATTTGTAAGCTATTTCGAAAATCAGAACATTAACATGAATAAAATTTTCTGTGATGCCGCCCCTGCATTTGTCGGAAGGAACAAAGGATTTGTTAAACTTCTTGAGGATAGTATTGGACGTCAAGTATTGAGCTTCCATTGCATTATACACCAGGAGAGTTTGTGTGCGAAGATTTCGTCACTATCCTTGAACTCTGTAATGGAAACTGTTGTCAAGATAGTTAACTTCATAGTTTCTCGCTCTTCATTGACCTATAGGCAATTCAAGTCTCTTCTACAAGAAATGAAGAGCGCATATCCGGACCTCCCGCAGTACAGCAATGTTCGTTGGCTTAATGTTTTGAACAGATTTGTATCATGTCTAGAAGCAATCAAGGTGTTTCTTGATGAAAAAGAACAACATTTCCCGGAATTGAATGACGAGGACTGGCTGTGCAAGCTGATGTTTCTGACTGACATAACTACAAATCTGAATGAATTAAACTTGCGTTTACAAGGGCAGGGTCAAATAGTGTACTTGATCTTTTTGAGCACTGGAAAGGATTTGCGTCAAAATTAGACATATTTTGCAGAGATATTACCACAAACACATACAAGTACTTTCCAAACGTAAAGGCTCATTCAAATCGATTTACTGTCAACAGAGATGAGCTTCAGAAGTACGTTGAAGCGCTCAAAGGAGAATTTGCTAAACGAGGTCAAGACTTCAAAATTCACGGGCCCATGTTTTCTTACCTCATCAAGCCCGACTTAATTGATCATACTAACATCCCATTTGACATATCTCTTTTCGAGTGGATGGATTCGACAATTTTGAAATGCAACACATCGAATTCAAGGCATCAAAGTTATGGACGATAAAATTTGTAGAATTGCGAAAAACTCTTGAAGGAAGCTGCTAGGAAAAGTCAGCTGCCATCCTCAACTTCTTGACATCCCTGCCTGAAGCGTTCACCTGTTTGAAGAAAGTTGCATTTGCTCTACTTTCGGCTTTTGGGTCAACTTATAAATGTGAACAAATTTTCTCACACATGAAAGCTGTTTTAAGTCCACAGAGAGGTCGCCTAACACCTGTGCATTCAGAAGCATGTTTGAAGCTGAAATTGACAAAATACACACCTGATATTGAACAATTAACCAAGGAGAAGCAAGGACACGGGTCCCATTAATTGATTAATGACTCAGATCAATAATAATCAATGATTACTCATATTAAAATTTTAATATCGTGTTTTATGTTTGGTTTATTTAATTGTTTTGTTCTTCAAACTATTGGACCTTCTGTCTTAACAAAATATACATATGGCAATTTTATTATAAAATTTCAAACTAATGTGTTCAGAACTTAAATTTTGCAAAACATAATATTTGTATTGATATTTGTTCCTATTTATATTAAAATATTGAATAATCTACAAAGAATAGAATAGTTATTTAATGTATCGGAAACATGTTAATACAAGATCATTTTTAAATTGTTTCAATAATTGTTGGATATAAAAATATGGTGGCACGCTGAGTGACTTTGCAAAATTACTAAAAGTTTGCCGACCCCTGCTATATACGATCAAACAAAAAAACGTAGGTGCTGGAGAATGTTGGCATTTTAAATACAGAAACAAAAAAAATCTTGACGATCCCGAAAAACATGCATGAACAAAAAAAAAAAAAAAAAAAAAAAAATTGAGACATTCACGGATGAAAAATTAAAATGAGGGTTTAGCCTATATATGATGAAATCAACGTCAGTTGAGAGCTGAAAATTATAACAACCTGCGAGGCGATGAAACCATGTCAGAAATGGGACAGTTGATTAGACTTCTGACTTCTTTTACTGGAAGTCCAAGATATTTACACGAACGTATGCCGGACGAAATGATGATTTATGACATACCAGTGTACTACACAAACAAAGCAAAGAAACGCGAATAATTTAACTAAGGGGTTGGCCGGCAAATTGTTCAAAAGAGATAAGGTATTTGGCAGGGTGTCGTGAGAAATTCTAATCCACATATATAAATTAAAAGGTAAATGTAAAGCCTAACGAATAAATTCAATAAAAGGAAAGAAGAATGGTAAAGAACAGTGCTGTCACAATGACTGTACTCGAAACCCCCCTTGTTTTCTACTTCGTCTGCAAATTGTAACGTTTCACGTTGATAGTAAAAGCCTACTGCAGCATACACGCGTTTCCACAACACAATAAAACGTGTACTGCCTTTCTAAGAAAAACCTTGAGATACGCAAGCTGACCTATATTTAAAATTCCATTCATGTCATTTTATACAATACGTTACCATAAACGAAAGACAGATGGAATTAGGATAGAGAGAAGGGAGGGCTGAAAGCCGGAACGCATGCAACACTAACACGCGTCTCGCTATACAATTACTACCATCACGCGTGTAAGGCCACAAGCACTAGCTTTTTTCAAATCGACAGTGATAAAAAACACTACCCATACGAGAGTTAGGTTAAAAAAACTTACAAAACGCTTATTAGGAAACATGACATTCTACTGTTTTATGTCTAAAATCCTGACATTAGTCTGACAGTACAGCAGGACAGGTGGCGGTTCTAAACATAAAAAATAAAAAAAACAACTACACGACTATCCTAGAAAATACATATTTTGAACGCAGCCACTTAGCTCCCTTAAATTTGTATATTTGGGTTCCTTAGGACTTGCTGACAAATAATATGTTAAGTGTTACGCAAATAGTCTAGGAATTAACTAATTATAGCCAAAAGAAATAGTGAGGGTGTCAGACAACACCAAAATCAGAATCGCTCAGTGGCAGATTTTGAAACCACCATTGTACGGGAAATAGGTCCCCATGTTAAATCCTATTTGATTGGAGCGCAGTAAATGTAAGGCTAAACACGATTAGTCGGGCTACAAATAATATTTTTTGTTGTTAGGGGAGACGGAAGGAAGGGTACTTTTTTTGAAAAGCTGTGTAAACATGGCTCGATTGGTTAGACCCGCCAATATAGGCAATTAGAAGCGTCAGTTCAGCACCACATTTTCAAATAAACTTTCTAAAGCAACAGTGGGTTGAGATTCAGCTTATATTTTTCTAAATAAAAGCCTGAGACAGCGGCAGGTCGGATTTTGTGCCATATTCATTGCCAGTCAACGTAATTGTGTATTATTTCATGAATTGTGGTAAGCTTGAAATATTAAATATCTTTTTAATGAAAATTGAATGTAAATTGATAATTTATGTCTGTATATGTGTGTAGTTCAGTAGCGAACATGAGGCAAAGCCTATATATTGCT
Source organism: Oreohelix idahoensis (assembly GCA_024509875.1). NCBI lineage: Eukaryota > Metazoa > Mollusca > Gastropoda > Stylommatophora > Oreohelicidae > Oreohelix > Oreohelix idahoensis. The sequence continues at coordinate 381,714 of JAMPIV010001570.1, read as the reverse complement.
CCAACCTGAACAGAAGGTGTCGGAGAAAAGTAAAACTGCATGGAATTGCCAAACAATACACTGACACCTATCTTATTGACTAGAAGGAACTAATGCTGGAATTGCAGAGGCGTAGTAACCATTAGGGAGGAGTATACTGGTGTAAATTGTTTCAGATGAAGATAGCAGTTGGCCTACCGCTCTGAACTTAGTGTTTGTTATGTGTTGTGTTCAGTCTGGAAATAGATTATAAATTAGTTATGAAATAGGAGGTACAACCTTCTTGTTTCAGGGACCGTGGTCCTAAAGTTATTGAGCAGCACCTGGTCTGAGCTTTGCTGAATTTAGAGGCTGACAGCATACTCCTGGGTCCAGATAGGGACCAGTGAGGTGTCTCCAGAACACAGGGAAGCTATCAAGCAGAGGAGTCTTTTCTTGCCGCCATCATGAAAGATAAGCTTCTGTGGCCAGAGGAGCTCAACATTATGTGTCCCCCTCTAAAATTGACAGTATAATAAATCAGAGGGAAAATACATTGTGTAAATTGATAGGAACTGTGACTTTTTCCCCATACTATTTCCAGGATAAACAAACACTTGAAGTCATGATGACAAATAACAACATAGCTTGAAAAACAAACCCAGTATTACCTCATAGTACTACTACACAACTGACACACATAGGATAATATTAATAAAATATGTCACTACAAGGTTCATATTTATAAATTCTGTACATATAAATTGTGATTACATTTGATTGTGATTCCTGGTTCACTTTGTAGTTGAATCAGGATATATATTAGTGAAAGTAATTAATACATATATATTTGAAAATTTACCAGTGACTCATTTAAGATAGTCTTATAGAGTGTTAAATGTGTGTGAGTGTCACAGTGTTATCAAGTGTGGTGGAATAAATTAAATTGTTTATCTGTCTGTTGTTGTTGTGACTTACACTTCATCATTTGCATAACCCTAGACATTCAACGTAGTCATCACATATTCCAGAATAATTCTGACTGAGGTATAAATGTGGTAGCAAGTAAGGTTATCTGTAAAACACTACACCTATTAGATACAGATACCTTCACAGCTGATCTCAGTCAGTACACTAAGTCCCCTATAAATATTTATATCATCCAACTTTACCACATATATTGGGGTCTCGTTCCCGGGATATTGAACTTTCTCCTATTATATATATATAGTGGGAATAATAAGAATTAAAAGGTATCCTTGGGTGGAAAAAAATAACGTTGAGCTCTCAGTGCCTGTGGTGTCTTTGGATAAGTAATTACAAATTGTATTGTTTAGTTAGACATTACATACATTTACCTGTTAGAAAATGGCTGACCTGGCCAAATTTCGATCTGCTGCTGTGCAGACTGCAAAAGAGTTAGGAATGGACGTGCAAATTATGATTGCTTATGTCACTGCTGAATGTGACAAATATATTGAACGGGAAGAAAGAAGATTAGAAAAAGAGGCCGAAAGAAAGTTAGAGGCTGAAAAGGAAATTAAGAAGTTACAATTTGAGGCTGAGGCTGAGACTAAGAGGCTGCAGATTGAGGCTGAGGCTAAGAAATTGGCTGCAGAAAGAGAAGAGAAGAAATTAGCTGCAGAAAGAGAGGAAAGAAGATTGACTGCAGAGAGGGAAGCAGAAAGAGAGGAAAGAAGATTGACTGCAGAGAGGGAAGCAGAAAAGGAGGAGAAGAGATTACAAAGGGAACATGAGTTACGACTAAGGGAGTTTGAGTTTCAAGGCCATGCTCCTGAAAATGGTGCCAGTCCCTTTGCCTCTGATGCCACTGCTAGTCAGGGAGCCTCAACCTCAGCTATGAATTTTCATTTAGATCATTTTGTTGAGAAAGACGATGATATTGAGAGCTATCTAAATAGATATGAACTATTAGCTACCACGTATGGGTTAGAAAGAGAAAGGTGGAGCTTAAAGTTATCTCAAGGGCTTCGTGGGGCAGCTTATGAAGTTTTTGCCAAAATGAACAGAGGTGATCAAGAAAATTATGACATGCTAAAGCAGGCTCTTTTGTTAAGATATGAAAAGAACGCAGAATTTTATAGGAAAAAATTTAGGAATGCTAAACTTCTGTCAGGTGAAACCTATCACCAGTTCTCTGCACGGTTAGAAACATACTTGGAGAAATGGACTTCTCTGGGGAAAACCCAAGATCTTAAGGAAATGGTCCTTATAGAACAATTAAGAGAGCCCATGGCTCCAGACCTGAGAAAGTTTCTCATGGAACAAGGTGCAGAGAGGCTGGGTGAGTTGCTAAATGTTGCTGAAAGGTATCAAGCAGCTCAGGCAGAGGTATCAGGTAATAAGAAGAAACAGGTGGATAATTTTAGGGCACCACAGAACTTTAATAAATTTGATCCTAGAGATCAAAACAAAGGTAAGCACCAATTTGATAGGCCACGGTATGACACTAAAAATAAAACCCCACAATTCGATGAAAGGAAATATGATGAAAGAAAATCTTTCAACCAAGGGAAAAGGTGGTGTAAAAATTGTAAGATGAACAATCATGACACTGACCATTGCAGAAGGAACCCTATAGTAATGGCCACCCTTCAGGTCAGGTCAACCTCAAGAAAGGAGGAGGATATTATGTTAGATACCACTCCAGAAGAGATGAGGAAGGCACAGGCTGGGGATAAGACCCTCAAGCCTTGTTTCAGGAAATTGTCAACTTGTCATACAACTCCAGGCAAGGGAGATTTTTACATGAAAAACAAGTTGATGTATAGGAAGACTGGAGCTAGATCCAAAGGTCAGGGACAGCTGGTACTTCCTAAAATATATAGGGCAGAATTAATAAGGAGCCTACATGTGAAACCAGATGGGGACCATGAAAAAATAGGTACCATCATCCAAAAGGTGGCTCACAATTATTATTGGCCCAAGGCAAGGTGGGACATTGAGAATTTTGTAGAAAGGTGTAGCATAGCACATGAGGGAACACCCACAAGTGGGAACATTGATCAGGACCTGGACATGCTACGGGGCAACATTAGGCCTGACAATAAAAAGAAATATAAATTTGATAAAGTGGACCAAATGGAATGGGAAGCCCCTTTTCACGGATAAGCTTCAATTAACTGTTTTACAATGGCCACTATGCGGAGAGTGCAAAAAGATGTCTTACCCCAGGATAAGCCGAAAATCCCTCAATCGGACTTAAACAAACTGGAGGAAGAGGATGTAGAGAGGAAATCTCTCATCAAGAATTTTAAGTGGGGAGAAAGCCCCAAGAGAAAAATTGGTAGCGGTCGTTTTGTGCATGATAATTCTGGGAAGAAAAATCATCACTATAGCGCTTCGAGTGGAAGAGACCATACCGGTGCATGGACAAATAGGTCCACACAATTAAAGGTCCATATGTAACGCTGTTAAGAACGTGGACTGATGAAAAGGCAGAGGAAAATATTACATCCTCATACCAATATGTGAATGAGCTGACCACTCGTTTAAAAACTGGCTGGAAACTTGCCAATGAAAATTTGAAACAAGCCAGGAATAAACATGCTGCGTATTATAACAGGAAAGCTAAAGACAGAGATTTGGCTGTGGGAGAGAAGGTACTGCTTCTTCTCCCCGGTAGTCAGAATAAGTTACAAATTGGATGGCAAGGTCCATATACAGTTCTAGAGAAGGTGTCTAGAACCAATTATAAGATAGATAAGAAGGGGAAAGAAAAAATCTATCATGTGAATCTCCTGAAGAAATGTTTGGAAAGAGAAAATCAGGAAGAGACACACTTGTTGACCTTGTCCATCGCCATGGAGATGAAAAAGGAACCACTTTCATCATTTGAATATCCATTACATCCCTGTGAGACAGCGGCACAGGTGAAAATCAGTACACATTTAACGAAAGAGCAAAAGAATAGAGTACAACAGGTTCTAGATACTCATACAGAGGTGTTAACAGACCGACCAGGGCATACAAACTTATTGGAATATGATATGAAGCTGATAGACCCTCCACCTGTATGTATGAAACCCTATTCGATTCCGTTTGCTAAGGAGAAAGCTTTGAAGGAAGAGATAGACTATTTGTTGAAGGAAGGAATTATTTCACACAGTGAATCTTCGTATAGTTCCGGTGTTGTACTCTTAAGGAAGCCCTCTGGAGAACATAGACTCTGTATAGATTACAGGAGACTGAATGCTATCACAGAAGGATAGGTGGATCCATTGCCGGATACAAATCAGTTGTTTGCCAGACTAAATAAAGCTAAATATTTCTCAAAAGTGGATCTGAGTAAAGGATATTATCAGATTCCAGTAAAGCCTGAGGTTAGACCATACCTAGCTTTTAGTACCTCAGAAGGACACTATGAGTTTAACAGATTGCCATTTGGATTGAAGAATGCGCCTAGTGTCTTCTCTAGAATGATGAGAAAATTATTGGACCCTCTGAATAACCCATGCATCACAAATTTCATGGATGATATCCTTATAGCCACATAAACATTTGAGGAACACACTGACTCTCTGAACATGCTGTTTAATCGACTTAGGGAGGCAAATTTAACAGCCCGACCAACCAAATGTTGCGTTGGATGTAAAGAATTAGAATTCTTGGGACACACAGTTTATCAGGGAAACATGACCACTGACCCAAAGAATTTAGAGAAACTAAAGAAAGCCCCGAGACCACAAACCAAGAAAGACGTGAGATCCTTTTTCTCATTATGTGGTTTCTACCAAAAGTATATCAAAAACTTTAATTCCATATGTGCACCGTTAACTGATTTGACACGTAAGGGAAATCCAGATCGAATTACATGGACACCACAATGTGAAATGGCTTACCAAGAATTGAAGGAAAAGCTCACAAGTAAACCTATTTTGAAATTACCTGACTTAAGTCAAGAATTCATTGTAAGGACGGATGCCAGTAATATTGGGTTAGGTGCGACTCTGCTACAGAAATCAGATGCATTGGATGGGGAATTAAGCCCAGTGGCATATGCTAGCAGAAAGTTGAATAAAGCTGAAACCAATTACTCAACTAGCGAAAAGGAATGTCTTGCAGTAATATGGGCGATAAAGAAATTCAATATTTATCTGTATGGGAAGGCATTTAAGTTGCAAACGGATCACAAACCCTTGTCGTTTCTAGCGCAGGCTAGACATGAACATTCTAGATTACTCCGTTGGTCATTACTGATGCAGCCATTTGAGTTTAGCATAGAGTATATAAGTGGAAAAACAAATCTGGGAGCGGATTTTTTAAGCCGCCATCCGTGTGATGAGAATCACCCTAAACCCCAGGAAAAATAATAAATTTCTCTATGTGTATATAGAATTATAGACTGACATATAACGTCTGTTTTAAGTGGGGAGAATTTGTCGTGAGAAATTCTAATCCACATATATAAATTAAAAGGTAAATGTAAAGCCTAACGAATAAATTCAATAAAAGGAAAGAAGAGTGGTAAAGAACAGTGCTGTCACAATGACTGTACTCGAAACCCCCCTTGTTTTCTACTTCGTCTGCAAATTGTAACGTTTCACGTTGATAGTAAAAGCCTACTGCAGCATACACGCGTTTCCACAACACAATAAAACGTGTACTGCCTTTCTAAGAAAAACCTTGAGATACGCAAGCTGACCTATATTTAAAATTCCATTCATGTCATTTTATACATTACGTTACCATAAACGAAAGACAGATGGAATTAGGATAGAGAGAAGGGAGGGCTGAAAGCCGGAACGCATGCAACACTAACACGCGTCTCGCTATACAATTACTACCATCACGCGTGTAAGGCCACAAGCACTAGCTTTTTTCAAATCGACAGTGATAAAAAACACTACCCATACGAGAGTTAGGTTTAAAAAACTTACAAAACGCTTATTAGGAAACATGACATTCTACTGTTTTATGTCTAAAATCCTGACATTAGTCTGACAGTACAGCAGGACAGGTGGCGGTTCTAAACATAAAAAATAAAAAAACAACTACACGACTATCCTAGAAAATACATATTTTGAACGCAGCCACTTAGCTCCCTTAAATTTGTATATTTGGGTTCCTTAGGACTTGCTGACAAATAATATGTTAAGTGTTACGCAAATAGTCTAGGAATTAACTAATTATAGCCAAAAGAAATAGTGAGGGTGTCAGACAACACCAAAATCAGAATCGCTCAGTGGCAGATTTTGAAACTACCATTGTACGGGAAATAGGTCCCCATGTTAAATCCTATTTGATTGGAGCGCAGTAAATGTAAGGCTAAACACGATTAGTCGGGCTACAAATAATATTTTTTGTTGTTAGGGGAGACGGAAGGAAGGGTACTTTTTTGAAAAGCTGTGTAAACATGGCTCGATTGGTTAGACCCGCTAATATAGGCAATTAGAAGCGTCAGTTCAGCACCACATTTTCAAATAAACTTTCTGAAGCAACAGTGCGTTGAGATTCAGCTTATATTTTTCTAAATAAAAGCCTGAGACAGCGGCAGGTCGGATTTTGTGCCATATTCATTGCCAGTCAACGTAATTGTGTATTATTTCATGAATTGTGGTAAGCTTGAAATATTTGATATCTTTTTAATGAAAATTGAATGTAAATTGATAATTTATGTCTGTATATGTGTGTAGTTCAGTAGCGAACATGAGGCAAAGCCTATATATTGCTCCAACCTGAACAGAAGGTGTCGGAGAAAAGTAAAACTGCATGGAATTGCCAAACAATACACTGACACCTATCTTATTGACTAGAAGGAACTAATGCTGGAATTGCAAAGGCGTAGTAACCATTAGGGAGGAGTATACTGGTGTAAATTGTTTCAGATGAAGATAGCAGTTGGCCTACCGCTCTGAACTCAGTGTTTGTTATGTGTTGTGTTCAGTCTGGAAATAGATTATAAATTAGTTATGAAATAGGAGGTACAACCTTCTTGTTTCAGGGACCGTGGTCCTAAAGTTATTGAGCAGCACCTGGTCTGAGCTTTGCTGAATTTAGAGGCTGACAGCATACTCCTGGGTCCAGATAGGGACCAGTGAGGTGTCTCCAGAACACAGGGAAGCTATCAAGCAGAGGAGTCTTTTCCTGCCGCCATCACGAAAGATAAGCTTCTGTGGCCAGAGGAGCTCAACATTATGTGTCCCCCTCTAAAATTGACAGTATAATAAATCAGAGGGAAAATACATTGTGTAAATTGATAGGAACTGTGACTTTTTCCCCATACTATTTCCAGGATAAACAAACACTTGAAGTCATGATGACAAATAACAACATAGCTTGAAAAACAAACCCAGTATTACCTCATAGTACTACTACACAACTGACACACATAGGATAATATTAATAAAATATGTCACTACAAGGTTCATATTTATAAATTCTGTACATATAAATTGTGATTACATTTGATTGTGATTCCTGGTTCACTTTGTAGTTGAATCAGGATATATATTAGTGAAAGTAATTAATACATATATATTTGAAAATTTACCAGTGACTCATTTAAGATAGTCTTATAGAGTGTTAAATGTGTGTGAGTGTCACAGTGTTGTCAAGTGTGGTGGAATAAATTAAATTGTTTATCTGTCTGTTGTTGTTGTGACTTACACTTCATCATTTACATAACCCTAGACATTCAACGTAGTCATCACATATTCCAGAATAATTCTGACTGAGGTATAAATGTGGTAGCAAGTAAGGTTATCTGTAAAACACTACACCTATTAGATACAGATACCTTCACAGCTGATCTCAGTCAGTACACTAAGTCCCCTATAAATATTTATATCATCCCACTTTACCCCACAGGGTGTGGATTAGACTGCAACTACGACCATGGGAATTGATAACATTGTACTGATAACAGTCAGACAGATTGCCCTCATAACACTGCTGGGGAATCCCTCTTCTACCGTGCAGTGTAGAAGTTAGATGATCTTGTGCCAGCAAACCCTGGGTCGTCCTGCGGCAAGACGCATTGTCTGGTTGGAGCTGGATTTTGTTGTCATTGCCCATGAGTCGCTTCCAAAAGTCAACAACTTGAACATAGGTGGAACGGTATCAGCTATCTTCATCTTCTTGCCAATTTTTTTTTTGCTGAGGAATCCTCGATTGGTGAACTGAAAAAGTCTCCCAGCTGCTGCTCTTCGGGTAGCCAACTCTTCTTTAATACCTGCTTTCCAGTCTTTCGCTTGTTTGCGTCAATTATATTGCTGCTATACCCTGTTTAACCAATCGGTTATCCTCGTCATCTTTCACCCTTAGCCTTCGACTGTTAAAGCAGCCAATGGCCATCACGCGTCTTGAAGTGCAGCCACACACTGCTCGGTCGGTGGCCATCGTTCGTGCAGTGCCCTAGTTCAGGTCCATTCTTTGCATCTCGGCCTCCACAGTTCTCCGCCAAGTTGTTTTTGGTCGGCCTCTCTTTCACTTTCCTTCAGGGTTCCATAGCATAGCTGTTCTTGTGATTGCATCAGTGTGTCTTCTGAAGAGGTGTCCAACCCAGCTCCAGCATCTGCCAAATATGATGGTAAGCAGTTCTTGGCTGGTGATGGTATTCGAGCAACCAATTCGGAGAATTGTCCTTAGGTAGATTGCATGGAAAGAGGACAATTTCGACATTTCCTTCTCTGGTACTCATCACATTCCACACCATAGAGAAGCACCGAAAGTATGCAGCTCTCATATAATCTTCATTTGATGTTTGTGCTGTACGGAGATGACTTCCAGATATTGTTTAGACTAGCAAAGGCTGGTCTCGCTTTATTCACTGTTGTTGTCTTTGCTTGTTCAGTCGTCTGTTGTTACTATGCATCCTAGGTATGTAATTATGTCTGTCTGTTCCAGCTTCTGGTCCCTTATCGTTATGGGCTCATGATTGCTCACATTGAGTGTCATGACCTCTGTATTTAGATTGGTGCAATCGGTTATATTTGGGGTATAATGTGTATTAAATTATCTTTCGGTGCTACACTGTTGCTAGTTCTGAAAAGGATTGACCCTAAAAAGGACGGTTAGCTGACTGTCTGGATTCTTGTCATCGTTTGTCATTTCGGAATATGGTTGCGTGTTCAATAATGTATTTCCCATCCCGCCTGTCTAGTTCGCTGGCAACCCTTAGAAAGGTTAGTCCTACAAAGGACCACAAAACCCTATTTGTGGAGTTTCATGACCGCCTCGCTTCTGTTGTTTGCGTCGTCTGTTTTTGGTTGTAACTGTTATATCACTTACTCGATGATTGTTGGGAGCAGCCGTTCTAGTATTTCATAGATGTATTTTTCCTTTGGGTTGGTCGTTCTTATTATTTTGTTATGCGTATTTAGCGGCTATGTTCTTCATGTCATTCAGTCAGTTTCTATTCTTTTGAGGACTTCTAAGTTTTTCTCTTTCAGAACGGATAGCTTCTCGATGTGATTCTATTTTTTTGTTGTCCTTCATCGTACTCCTGCCGCGCTGCAGATCTATCGTACTATCACATCTTTCAGTTTAGGTCCGCCCATGCAGCCTCGGTATCTTGCCCAGTCAATGGGAACAGTAAAAATCCAAGATGTCTTTAGGGTTTAACCAATTACCTGTCCATTACTATACCAATAAGAAAGCATGGATGACGGGATAAGTGTTTTAAGCCGGTTTAATAACCATTTTGTACCAGCAGTACGAGCTCACTGCATACACGCTGGACTAGATGAAAACTGTAAAGTTGTTCTGTTCCTGGACAACTGTTCTGCACACTCTCCAGTGGAACTTCTTGTCAAAAATGCGTTTTTGGAATGTACTTACCAACTCCGCCTAAGCCGGTCCCAAGCCCGGCTGAAAAAGGAGGAGGGCGGCCTGCATGGAGGCAGCTCTCCATCATGTAAAGGCACAACAGGGCAATCATCTGTTTGACTTAAAAACATGATTTCACGAAATGCAAGAGAGAAAACCGGACTGATTCTAAAGGCGACGAACTGGAACGGACTACGGACAAGGCAGGCGAGATGCATCTTTGTTTCTTGGATCTAGAAAAGGTCCCCCGGAGTAAACTTTGGGACTGTTTAGCAAGGTGGAACATTCCACCACCTCTGAATCTTGCTATACGGAGCTTCTACAAGTCTTGCAGAAATTATGTGAGGACGGCAAACCATGTCAGAAGAGTTCCGGACCACCACTGGGGTAAGACAAGGTGATATTCTGTCACCTTATCTTTTTATACTCCTCATGGACGATGATGTCAAAGCATTTAGCCTACATTCATGCTCTAATCGTCATTATCAGATTGGAGTCAGATATCTGTTGATAGACCAGAATTTTCAACTGGTTGTTTCCTCTGGACTTCCTTTTGTCTTCAGATTCTCTATATTTTCTAATTAGAAGTCAGACGAATCATCCGATGTTGCCCAATGTCTCATCATCCCCTGTGTAATCTCTCGTTCCATTTCCTCTTCTGCTTCCGTATTCTCTGCTGCTGTTTTATATGTGTCCATCTCTGACGCCTCATCTAAAACCTTATTGTATTGTTTTTCCTGCTCTCCTGTGTATTGTCTTGTCCCGCATTTATTTATCTCTCCTGCTCCCTTAACCTATTTTCTCTATCTTCCAGGCGTAGTCCTGCTTCCAGTGGGGGTATGTCCTCCTCACTGGAAGTTTTCTCTAATTAAGTCAAGTCCAACATGAAAATAATTTGACATCTACTGCGTCTATGTTTTACACTATATTCCCTGCTGCACAACAGCCGGCCGCATGTCATTGTTTCCAATGTGGTATGGCTCGGGTTGTTTAAACAGGGAATTAGCCATGAAAAGAATTCTCTCTATTGCTAACCGGGGCTTCTCCCAAAGTAAACAAAACTCGTCTAATGTGACCAGGTGTTTACCAAGATTCTAACGAGGCAGTGTGGGTTCAGAAAGATAAAACAAGGTGGCGGTATAAATCAAAGGCGTGTAAAGTTAGAGAAATACTAAGGGCAATTCATGTTTGCCAATTAGATGCAATCGATGAATTATCAAGGCTAAGACTGCTGGAGATTTGCATCAAACATAAGACCAGCAGGGATGAAATTCAGGATAGATACCACCTCCCAGAAAGAAGACAAGATATACATAAAGTAGTACAGAATTTACCGCCACATACCCGCTTAAAAACATCAGAAGTACAAATAAAATTAGTAGATGGAACAACCAAACACTCTGACCCAGTCAATCTTATGAATGCATCACAACGAACCATTGATGTCTACCCTGAAGAATGGTTGCATGTCTATACTAACGGATCTGCATTTAAGGCCACCATCAAAGCATGTTATGTAATCTACATGTTACCAATCATTTTCACCTCTGTGTCCAGTTCTCTTCTCCGTGTGTTTTTGGTCTACCTCTGCCTCTTTCCCTGTGGATTCCAGAATAAGGACTGCCTTGTAATGCTATCAACAGGTTTCCTCAATGTGTGTCCTATCCATCGCCAGCGTCTTCTTCTCAACTCTTATTCCACTGGCACTTGTCTGGTTCTTGTCATCAATTCCATACTTGTGACTTTGCCATACCATTTCAGTCCGTCTATTCTACGCAAGTGTAGCGTGAGGTTTTTATTGGCTATAGGGCAGTATCACCCGTGTGTTACCGGGGCCCGAAAGGGGAGCAAAGAATAGTAACACTGTCCCCTGCCAAGCATGTCGTAGAAGGCGACTAAGGAGGGTTGGGCATGGGGCCGGTTACCCCATCCTGTAAAAAAAATTTAAACCACAAAAAACTTCAACAAATATGGACAAGTCAAATAAAGAAAATAAAACACAGCCATCCAAGACAGGGGAAGGTCCTCTCGCGGGGAGGCGTATGATGCAACACAGAGAAAGCCGAAAGGAGTCTGTGTTGCTGACTAACCTTCTTTCTTCTAGGAGAACTTCCAGATTTGGCACCTGGAATGTTCGGACATTGAACGAACAAGGGAAAGTGGCACAAGTAGCAGCAGAAATGAGGGAATACAAAATCGAGGTTCTGGGAATGTGTGAAACAAAGTGGAAGGGGGTAGACAGGAAGAAACTCATCACAGGTGAATTGGTGCTGTCCTCAGGACACGAAGACGAAAGTTCACACCACAGTGAAGGGGTAGCTCTTATGTTATCTAAAGAAGCACAGAAAGCACTCATTGAATGGGAAGCTGTGGGACCCAGAATAATAACAGCTATTTTCAAAACAGCAAAAAAGAAAATTCATGTCAATGTCATCCAATGTTATGCACCAACTAATGACAAAGAAGAGTCTGTGAAAGAAGCATTTTATACTAAACTACAGGAAATTATGGATAAAGTAAAAAGAAGAGACATCACAATTTTGATGGGTGACATGAATGCAAAGATAGGTACAGTCAATACCGGATTTGAAGAAGTCATGGGAAAACATGGGCTAGGAGTAATGAATGAAAATGGAGAACTATTCGCAAACTTCTGTGCTTCAAATCAACTGGCTATAGGAGGAAGCATGTTTCCACATAAGAGAATACACAAGGCAACATGGATATCACCAGACCATAGAACAGAAAATCAGATCGATCATATATGCATAAAGAAGAAGTTTAGATCATCATTGCAGGATGTAAAGGTATATAGAGGAGCAGATGTGGCATCAGATCACCATCTTCTGATAGCCAAAGTAAAAATGAAACTCAAGAGATATGCAACAATGCAAAATTATAGACAACAGTTTAATGTAGGACAGCTAAGAAATCAAGAAACAAGAGACAAATTTGCGGTCACAGTATCCAACAAATTCCAAGTGCTCCAACAGTTGGAAGATGTAGAGAATACAGAAGACTATTGGCAGCAGGTCAAAACGGTATGGAAGGAGACATGTGAAGAAATACTGGGGAAAAGGGAAAGACAACAAAAAGCATGGATAACAACAGAAACCATCAATAAGATAAAAGATAGAAAAAACAAGAAAGCAGAGTTAAACACAAGCAAAACCAGAAGTTCCAAAGCCAAGGCTCAAGAAGTGTACACAGAAGCAAACAAAGAAGTAAAAAGAAGTATCAAAAGAGACAAGAGGAAGTATATTGAGGAGTTGGCAAGAGAGGCAGAAGATGCTGCAGCCAAAGGAAATATGAGAGAACTGTATAGCAGCACAAAGAAGCTAACAGGGAAATACAAGCAAACAAGTTGCCTCATAAAAGATAAGAATGGGAAACTGCTCAGCAATATACAAGAGCAAATGAAGAGGTGGACAGAATATTTTGGGGACCTTCTCAATAGACCAGCTCCACAAAACCCGCCGGACATCCAGCCAGCAGAAGAAGAGCTACAAATTAACGGTGAAAGACCAACGAAGGAAGAAATAAAGAAAGCCATAAAGCTTCTAAGAGATGGAAAAGCGTCTGGACCTGATGGCATTCCAGCAGAAGCCATCAAAGCAGATATCGACACGGCTACAGAGATGTTATATAAATTACTTGGTAAAGTCTGGGAAAAAGAAGAGATACCAGCAGAATGGAAGGAAGGATATCTGGTTAAGTTGCCTAAGAAGGGAAATCTACAAGAGTGCACAAATTATAGAGGAATAATGTTACTATCAGTGCCAGGAAAGGTATTGAACAGGATTATCCTTGAGAGATTAAAGGAGTCCATAGACAAGAAATTGAGAGATGAACAAGCAGGTTTTCGACAAAACAGATCATGTACAGACCAGATAGCCACTTTGAGAATAATAGTTGAACAAAGTCTGGAATGGAATTCACCACTATACATCGGATTTGTGGACTACGAAAAAGCATTTGACAGTGTGGACAGAGAATCACTTTGGAAATTGATGAGGCATTATGGAGTTCCCCTGAAGATCATTAATTTAATAAAGAAAACCTATGAAGACATGACGTGCAGAGTTCTTCATGAAGGACAGCTTACAGAACCATTTGGGATCAGAACAGGAGTGCGACAGGGATGCCTCTTGTCTCCATTTCTTTTCTTGCTGGCAATAGATTGGGTTATGAGATCATCGACAACACACAACAGAAATGGAATCCAGTGGACTCTGACTAAGCAGTTGGATGATCTGGATTTTGCTGATGATTTGGCTCTCCTGTCCCATAACCGTAATCAGATGCAGGACAAATTGGAAACACTCGATGAGAGGTCACAGCAATTGGGTCTGAAAATACACAGGGAAAAGACAAAAATAATGCGAATAAATGCAGGTAATGAAAACAGGGTTGAACTTGAAGAAACACCAATACAAGATGTAGAATCATACACATATCTTGGCAGTAATATAGATAAAGTTGGAGGGACAGACAGCGATATCAAAATAAGAATACAAAAGGCAAGAGGAGCTTTCATTGCATTGGGAAATATATGGAGATCAAGAGAAATAGGATCCAACACGAAAATAAGAATCTTCAACTCAAATGTGAAGTCAGTCCTATTGTATGGCTCAGAGACATGGAGAACAACAAAGACAACAACCAAAAAGCTACAGACTTTCATAAATGGGTGCTTGCGTAGAATAGAGGGATTAAAATGGTATGACAAGGTTACCAATGTGGAACTGATGACAAGAACTGGACAAGTGCCAGTGGAACAAGAGATGAGAAGAAGACGATGGCGATGGATAGGACACACACTGAGGAAGCCTGTTGATAGCATTACAAGGCAGTCCTTGTTCTGGAACCCCCAGGGCAAGAGAGGCAGAGGAAGACCAAGAAGTACATGGAGAAGAGAGTTGGAAACAGAGGTGAAAATGATGAGGAGAACATGGAAAGAACTTGAGATGATGGCACGTGACAGGAGGACTTGGCATGTGTTTGTTGAAGGCCTATGCTCCTTTGGGAGTGGAGGGTTATGAATGAATAGGGCAGTATAGTACTGACAATACAGAAATAGAATTTCTGCAGGAAAATGGTGAAGTCCCAGTGTATGAGAGAACTACTGGTAGCACAAATTAATTACGGCTGTGAATGATCTGATCTCGAAAAATTAGTAGAGTGGAAACCGTCATTAAATGCCACCCCGCTATGTAACTAACTGTGATATTAAAACAAGGAAACAGATTTCACTTAACAATTATAAAATTGACAAGTCGTTCAAATACAATTTCCTTATTTATTAAGTATATACACTATCTACTCTTGTGCTGAAGGGTGGATGTTGGAAGATGGAATGTAATGGATTTGTAAGTTTACATATGATATATATATATATATATATATATATATATATATATATATATATATATATATATATATATACATATATATATATATATATATATATATATATATATATATATATATATATATATTACAACAAGTCTTCCAATTATAGGAAAAAGATTATATCAGCTGTGCTGTTAATCAATTATAGAAACTTTATCAGCTGTGTTGTTAATCTTGTCTCTCACTACGCTAAATCACTTTTTCTTTATTGACAGCTCACACTTGCTGACGGAAATGGTACTAATGTGTACTCATCTCTTAAAGCAGTTCTGTCCTTGTTAATTTGTTGCACTCAACACCCGCTGATGATCGTTCCTTTAGCCCACCCAAGACTGAGGGGGACTAAAGATGTAGCTCCGGTACAATCACTATGCTCCTGCGAAGTTCCAGGCAGCAGTATTGACCCGAATATACGACCTCAGGTTGGATGACACGAATAAACCTGTAACAAGGCAAAAATAAGGGCTAATTTCTGTCATCAAGCCCACCTATTTCTAGTGTATATGAGATAAGCGTGTCTCAGGCGTCTGCATGTAGGATGAATGACAACATGGCTCAGTATGATTTAGCAATAGCGAGACAAGACAGGTGTCTACTTGCAGAACGTTCTTTCTAATAACGTATCTAGTATTGATATAGGTTAAGTCTGTGCATTTTCATTGAAATCCAGCAATTAATAACGAAAATAGCATTTCAGTGTAGCTCCTCGCCTTAACTGATTCTGTACGTAAAGTCTATTTAAAGACGCGCAGTTCCGTTCGTCTGGCCATAAGATCTATTTAAAGACTCAAACTAATTTTGATTCTTTTTCCGATCCAGTATTTTAAAGTGACCGGAATTTTATCCACATTTTTAAGCATTTCCCTGTGGATTCCAGAACAAGGACTGCCTTGTAATGCTATCAACAGGTTTCATCAATGTGTGTCCTATCCATCGCCAGCGTTTTCTTCTCAACTCTTGTTCCACTGGCACTTGTCTGGTTCTTGTCTTCAATTCCACATTTGTGACTTTGTCATACCATTTCAGTCCTTCTATTCTACGCAAGCACCCGTTTATAAAGGTCTGTAGCTTTTTGGTTGTTGTTTTTGTTGCTCTCCATGTCTCAGAGCCATACAATAGGACTGACTTCACATTTGAGTTAAGATTCTTATTTTCGTGTTGGACTTGATTTCTCTTGTTCTCCATATGTTTCCCAATGCAATGAAAGCTCCTCTTGCTTTTTGTATTCTTATTTTGATATCACAGTTTGTCCCTCCAACTTTGTCTATATTACTTCCAAGATACCTTGTATGTGTATGATTCTACATCTTTTAGTGGTGTTTCTTCAAGTTCTTTATAATAATTTCAACAGGAAAACTTACAAATGGTGGAAAAAACTGTTCCATTGGCTTTTAGAAATATGCCAGAGTAATGCTTTTATTCTTTATACTCTGACAAGAAATGAGAAAAGGAAACATAATATTTTAGATTTCAAATTAGCACTCATTAAAGAACTGACCGAGGCAGCAGCCACTTTGATGCCTGAGGATGTACAAGGATCTTCTCTGCTGTTACCTGGTAGACCCATAATGTCAAATTTTGTTGAGAGACTTCAAGGATCTCAGCATCTTATTATGTGATCTGGAGAAAACGCATTCGTTGTAAAGCATCCAGGAGTTCTTTTGTGTGTAAAGGATGTACTGCGAGTCCTCCGACAGTATGACAGCAGCAAGAAATAAGTTTTTAAACTGACAGCCACTTTTCAAAAGTGTTTAGTTAATTTTTCTTGAAAAATGTGTGCCATTTATGTGATTGTAGTTGTGTTTTCATGGACATGGGTGTTTAGGATGCAAGCTGTGAATTTTAAAAAGTTTTAGTGAAATTTCTTCAATGAGACTCGTGTTACTAATATGTGAAAAATGAAAAAAAACTGGATGTTCAGTCACAGTTTTGTTGCTTTTTCTGTGTTACCACATGGATTACCTACAAAATGAAAGCAAATAGAATGTATTGTGACAACAATTTCTGATGGAGACCTTAGGTATGTGGAAAAAAATTTCAGATTTTTTTGTTTTGGTATGTTCTTTTTAGTCTAACAAAACTACTAAATTATAAATTTATGTAAACACGATTAAAATTTCCTTAATGTCCATTCATTTTCCTTTAATTTCATATATAATAAGTTAAACTTTACTTATAATTAGATATTTTATCTCAGTAAACTTAACTTATGTATTTGCAAACTTTTGGAGTCTAGAAATAATTCCGTCCAAAATCAATTAAAACACTTTCCCCTCCTGGCAAATATACCGGTTTGAAACACAGTGGCGTCATGCTCCTACCAACCTGTAAATGAGCGCCCGACTTAACTCCTGAGTTAGGGAAGGAGAGTGCTGTGAAAAGGGAACAAGTCACCCTTCCCATGACAGTATCTGCTATATCTACTACCATACTTTTTTTTGTCTAAATCACCGTAAACAGTAATATAATACACATACTGACTCCATTTTAAGGAACTAGAGACACAACAAGGACTCACACCAGCATCAATCAATACCCTTTAGCTCCCCAAGAAGCATAGGCCTTCAACACACACATGCCAAGTCTTCCTGTTCTGTGCCATCCGCTCAAGTTCTTTCCATGTTCCATCATTTTCACCTATGTATCCAGTTCTCTTCTCCATGTGTTTTTTGGTCTACCTCTGCCTCTCTTTCCCTGTGGATTCCAGAACAAGGACTGCCTTATAATGCTATCAACAGGTTTCCTCAATGTGTGTCCATCGCCAGTGTCTTCTTCTCAAGTCTTGTTCCACTGGCACTTGTCTGGTTCTTGTCATCAATTCCACATTTGTGACTTTGTCATACCATTTCAGTCCTTCTATTCTACGCAAGCACCCGTTTATAAAAGTCTGTAGCTGTTTGGTTGTTGTTTTTGTTGCTCTCCATGTCTCAGATCCATACAATAGGACTGACTTCACATTTGAGTTAAGATTCTTATTTTCGTGTTGGACTTGATTTCTCTTGTTCTCCATATGTTTCCCAATGCAATGAAAGCTCCTCTTGCTTTTTGTATTCTTATTTTGATATCACTGTCTGTCCCTCCAACTTTGTCTATATTACTTCCAAGATATGTATACGATTCTACATCTTTTAGTGGTGTTTCTTCAAGTTCAACCTTGTTATTATTTCTTGCATTTATTCTCATAATCTTTGTCTTTTCCCTGTGTATTTTCAGGCCCACTTGTGACCTCTCATCGAGAATTTTCATTTTCTCTTGCATCTGATTATGGTACAGAAGAGCCAAGTCATCTGCAAAATCCAGATCATCAAGCTGTTTAGACAGATTCCACTGGATTCCATTTTTGTTGTGTGATGTCAATGTTTTCTATTGCTAGTAAGAAAAGAAATGGAGACAAGAGGCATCCCTGACTCACTCCCGTTCTAATCCTAAAAAGTTCTGTAAGCTGTCCTTCATGAAGAACTCTGCATGTCATGTCTTCACAGGTCTTCTTTATTAAGTTAATGATCTTCATGGGAACTCCATAATGCCTCATCAATTTCCAAAGCGATTCTCTGTCTACACTGTCAAATGCCTTTTCATAGTCCACGAATCCGATGTATAGCGGTGAATTCCATTCAAGACTTTGTTCAACTATTATTCTCAATGTGGCTATCTGGTCTGTACAGGATCTATTTTGTCGAAAACCTGCTTGTTCATCTCTCAGTTGCTTGTCTATGGATTCTTTACATCTCTCCAGGATGATTCTGTTTAATACTTTTGCTGGCACTGATAGTAACATTATTCCTCTATAATTTGTGCACTCTTGTAAATTTCCCTTCTTAGGCAACTTAACCAGATAACCTTCCTTCCATTCTGCTGGTATTTCCTCTCTCTCCCAGACTTTGCCAAGTAGTTTGTATAATATTTCTGTAGAGGTATCAATATCTGTTTTGATGGTCTCTGCTGGAATGCAATCTGGATTAGCTGCTTTTCCATCTTTCAGAAGCTTTATGACTTTCTTTATTTCTTCTCTACTTGGTCGTTCACAGCTGATTTGTAGCTTCTCTTAGGCTGGCTGGATGTCTGGGGGATTAGTTGGAGATGGTCTATTGAGAAGTTCCTCAAAATGTTCTGTCCATCTCTTCAATTGTTCTTGTATATTACTAAGCAATTTTCCATTATCTTTTATGAGGCCATTTGCTTGCTTATATTTCCCTGTTAGCTTCTTTGTGTTGTTATACAGGTCCCTCATAGTTCCTTTGGCTGCAGCTTCCTCTACTTCCCTTGCCAAATCATCAATAAATTTCATCTTTCTTTTGATGTTTCTTCTTACTTCTTTGTTTGCTTCTATGTACACTTCATGAGCCTTGGCTTTGGATCTTCTGGTTTTGCTTCTGTTTAAATCTGCTTTCTTGTTTTTCCTGTCTTCTATCTTACTAATGGTTTCCTGTTGTTATCCATGCTTTGTGCTGATGTTCTCTTTTTCTCAGTACTTCTTCACATGTCTCGTTCCATATATTTTTTACTTGTTGCCAGTGGTCTTCTGTATCTGTGTCACAGGTTATTAAACACAGGTTTCTTTCTTCTTTTGTAGCCGTTTATTCAAATGATCGTATGAATGGTAGTACATTACAGGGGTGGTAAAGTCAGAGTAAAAAAAGATTACATCCTTTCAATAATGTGGCCGGCTTCTATCTCTAAGGTTCTACGTCATCTCTTCATTTTTTTCTACGTCATTTGTTTCCAACTCCCTAGGTATAACCTAGGTATAAGCCTCGAGAGTGCAATTCTTACTCAACTTCCCATACTCTCGATTTTGCGTCATCACCAAATATGTGTCACAATATGCTGTGACATACTCACCCCTGGGCTCTTCGGAGAAAATGTGGCTTATAGCAACATTTTCTATAGTCCTCTTCCTAAAAAAAAAAAAAGCATCTACACAACAACATTTTTATACAGCTCCCCTTTCCTATGGGAATTTGGAACTATTAACCATTAATGTCAACAAATGTCTTCAACATATAGTTTAAAGTCAAACATTTTCAAATAAAAATTGAATTAAAGTACTAAATATATAACCCCATTTTCTTATCATCTTCCACTCGCTGCCACCTAAACAAGTTCAGCCCTCGACTGACACTCGTCTAATTCTGTACTCAGTGTACCCATTGTATTTATACCAAGGAACACAACTCCCACAGGTCTTTCCACTCGTCTTGCTCCTTACTTCTATAGCCACCCTCCTGTCCTTCCGCCATTGCGTCTAGGTTATCACCCCTCGCTCCGCTAGGTGTGCATTAACGTTATTCCCTAGCTCAACTCGCACATAAGTCCGTTTTGGACCCTATTATGCCCCTATGCAAGATCTAGCTATCGCCTCCATCTTGCACCTATAGCTGCTATATCAGTCCTCTGAGAATCTCTTCATTCTCTTTTCCTTCCTGCTCCTGTTTGCTATCTCATTTCGTTCTCTATGCTCCTCGCATAATTTTACCTTACAATCTGGGTTTCGGAGAGGTCTTAACTCCTCACAAGTCTCCGTCACAAGACTTTAGCAATCGCCGCAGCATCTCTGAGCTACATGTTATCTATTTATCTCGTTCCTTCGTTTTTATTGTTAATCTCTCCACTTCCCTCATTATCTCCTTTGCTCACCAATATACAATGGCCTCTTCAGAATTCCAATAATTCAGCCATTTTCTTTATAATTTCTTAATTTACCCTTTAATTTTTTTTTCTGTCATCTTATAACTCATAGGTTCGTCACTACTCTGTGACTTCTCAATTTTCTCATGATTATCTTAGCCATTCTCTTGGTTTCGCCATCTCCCATGGCTCTTAATACCTCACCGTCTAATCTCTCAATTACTCACTCTTGATTTCGCCATCTCTTATGGCTCTTCTTCTTCTCACATAATATCCTCGCCAATCTTCCATGGTCTTAACCTACATTTATTTATCATTATTTCCAATATTTACTTATTTTTCCTCTACTCCTCATCTCCCTCGCTACTGCAGTGCCCTATCGGTTAGGTGTACTCAGTTTAATGCATGTGTGATCGGTTCAGACCAATTATACTTAGGTTTCTCAAGGTTTCAGCTATCGCTGCCTATACCACCTAATATGCTATGTCTTCTTCCATAGCCTCTTCCTCCTCACTCCTTATTTACTCATGAACTCCATAAACTTCAACACCATTGAATCTTTACTTTTAAGCGTCTCTAACACTATATGTTGATCCATACTCATTTATATATATATTTTTTTCTCCCTTATTTTTCCGCTATTTCGCTCTTCGTCGCCCGTCCGTCTTGTCTCCACTATTTTCTATAGTGACCTCCTTATCCCTATGCCTTTCCAACGAAATCTGTTTAGCAATATCTATATTTGCTTCTTCCTTTGTTCCTCTTATGACCTCGTTCACAATTCGCTTGCTCTATCTTTCTCTGTCGTCTCTTCATGTTTTCGTCATCTAACATTTTCGTCAGAACCATGTCTATTTCATCTCTTGTTTCTGGAAAGTGTGTATGATACCTTTCCTCCAGCAATCTCCATACCATGGTTCTTGATAAGTTAAAATCAGGCCGCTTTATGATGGCTTCTATCATCTTCTTCAACTCCTCTATGCTTGGTTTATCATCTTTAATCATTTTCTTACTCGTGTCATTCACCTCTTTTCCCAGTCCTTTTCCCAATTTTTCCACCATTTCGCACCTTTCTGTACGCCATACCTTCCTCATGTGACTTTCTTTATTTCTACATCTTGTATTCTCTTCCGCGTCCTCATCCTCTGTGCATTCTAACTTATCTTCTTCATCTGACGATACGCTGTCTGAGTAACTTGACGTCGAATCTGAGAACACGTCCTCATCCACTATTTTGATTTCCCAGTAATTAAGTTCCTCCATCACTCTCACCATAAGCCTGCGAATTTCTTCTTTTCTTTCTGATAAGTCTGTATCAAACTTTCTCTCCAGAAATTTCTGTACATACTTTAGTACTACTGTGTCGGGTTTAGCTCCCTTCAGTTCGTCTTTTATTGCTTTCTTCATCTCCTGTACGTTTGGCTTAACCACTTTGATGATTTTCTTCTTCTCCTCCACTCCACTGTTAACTCTCTGTGCTCTCTTCTCTCTTTCCCTTTTTCTAATTTTTATTTCGTTATAGGCACAATTTGCTGTTAACTCTTCCTCGTCTTCTCTTCTGCTATTATTTCTTGAGTCCCTCTCAGCTTCTTCATTCATAATTCCGTCGTTACATCGACCTCTGCTTGTTTTCCTGGTATCTTTAGTTACCTCAACCTTGTTCTTCCTGGCTTCCAATTCTTCAAACTCCTTCTCGATTTCTGCACACAATGCAGTTATTGCTTCAATTTCAGTCACATCATTCTTCTCTTCCTTATCCGTGATAGATCTCCTCTTATATTCCATCAACGGAATATCATCTTCACTCTCCCAATTATCCGTCATAAATTTCCTCTTATATTCCATCAACGGAATATCATCTTCACTCTCCTAATTATCCGTCATAAATTTCCTCTTATATTCCATCAACGGAATATCATCTTCACTCTCCCAATTATCCGTCATAGATCTCCTCTTATATTCCATCAACGGAATATCATCTTCACTCTCCCAATTATCCGTCATAGATCTCCTCTTATATTCCATCAACGGAATATCATCTTCACTCTCCCAATTATCTTCTACATCTGTTAGTCCCTCTCTCCCATCGGAATTCTCCCTATCCTGTGGTTTATCAAGGGCAGCTGGTACTCTGCCTCTATTCTCCTGTTCCCCTTTAAACTCCTTATTCCCCATCGTAATAGATTTACGTCTCCTCTCATCACTCATCCTACCACCACTCTTGTTCCCCATCTTTTCCTTTACCATTTTTAATTCCGATTTTACCTTTGTCCTACCAGTCTCAATTCTTACTCTACCGACATCTGTGTCCGAATAGTTCATTATACTCATCTCGTTTTCTCCATCAGTTTCCCTATCACCGATTCCTAGTGATGATACCAACGTAGTTCTTCTCCTTGGTTTAGTTCTTTTCTCTGCGTTATGTTTACATCTTTTGTTATTCTGTTTATTAATAAGTTCAGACACTAAGTCCGTCCCTTCTGTCTGCGTTGCAACCGTGTTTGTTTTCTTTTCTACTTTAATCTTATTAGTATCAAGTTTTCTCTTCAAATTCAACGTTGGTCTCTCTCTCATGCAATTGATCTCCGCTCCATTATTAATCTCACTGTTCGATGTTCCTTTCGTTTTGCACACTTGTATCTTGGCACAGTGTCCATTTTCTGTCTTAACATTAAAATCATTTACTTCGAAACACTTTCCACTCCTTATCTCTTGAAGAAAATCTCGTATCGCTATTCTATTGCGTCTCTTGCTTAAGCCTTCCCAGTGTCTAGGTGCTTCCGAAACGTTGCACTCTCTGCCTTTGTAAATAATTCTAGGTCCGTTATGATGAGTCTGCTGATGTCTTCTCGAGGTAAATTCTCCAATTCTTCGTCTATATAATCTTCCCCTCTCCTCATGTCTCCATCTATCTTCATTTCCCATATTTTTCAGTTTATCGCTAAAGAGTTGTATAGACTCTCCAACATTTTGTCTGAGTTTTCTAAGTAACCCCCAGGAATATTGTGGATCCAAAATTTCTCCGTAGCCATTCAATAAATCCTTCTTGAGGGTCTCCCATGGTTCTAGGGGCTCTTCCTCAAACCTCCTCCTTATAAAATCATTTAACAGCCCATCACTCGTCAAAAAGGCAAGTCTTTTTTTTTCATTTTCATCCGCTCCTATGGTAAAAGCGTACCTCTCTATCCTGTCAATCCATCGCTTGCACCCTCCAGCCTCTCCTCGATATGTCTCTACATTGTGGAATATATTATGGTGTCGGCCTTCCAAATTCCATCTTTCTAAAGCATTGGTCATTTGTAATAAGGCCATTGTGGTAGGATCAATTCTTTGTTCCTCCGCCATCCCAATTGCTTAACTCTCCTTCTTTTCAATCGTGCTTTTTAACTATTACTTAATCTTATACAAACAAGACTAGGCGGAGTTTTCTTGTTTATGACTGTTTTGTGCTTTTTAACTATTATAATACCCAGTATTGTATGCACCATTAAAAAAAACTGGGTCAGTAGGTGTACCTAATTACTTAGTTAATTCACTCCTAAACTCCGCTATTAACTAACCTTAATTAAATGAACTAAATCGTTCTCAGTGGTTTTCTGGCTCCGCGAGGCAGAATTTTGTAACAATAGTACAGTCGGTTCAGGCTCCACGTTGCAGTTTCATAACAATCGTTCAGTGGTTCAGACTCCACGTTGCAATTTCATAACAATCGTTCAGTGGTTCAGACTCCACGTTGTAATTTCATAACAATCGTACAGCGGTTCAGGCTCCACGATGCAATTTCATAACAATCGTACAGCGGAGCTCCACCAGAGAACACCACATTGCTGGTATTCACAGTCATTTTACCAAAACACAGCGTATGAAACTCTCACCAACGTCACAGCGACTCCTTTTCAATCCTGGTAAAACGGCACCATTTTACCCACCCCCTATGTCACAGGTTATTAAACACAGGTTTCTTTCTTCTTTTGAAGCCGTTTATTCAAATGATCGTATGAATGGTAGTACATTACAGGGGTGGTAAAGTCAGAGTAAAAAAAGATTACATCCTTTCAATAATGTGGCCGGCTTCTATCTCTAAGGTTCTACGTCATTTCTTCTTTTTTTTTTCTACGTCATCCGTTTCCAACCCACTAGGTATAAGCCTCGAGAGTGCAATTCTTACTCAACTTCCCATACTCTCGATTTTGCGCCATCACCAAATATGTGTCACAATATGCTGTGACATCTGTTTCATCTTCCAGCTGTTGGAGTACTTGGTATTTGTTGGATACCGTGATTGAAAATTGTTCTCTTATTTCCGGATTTCTTAGATATCCCACATTATACTGTTGTCTATAGCTATATGCTGTTGTAAATTTTATGAAATTGTCAAATTGCCCAAGATGGGAGATCTTGCAGACTGCAATAATTGGAGAGGAATCACTCTTCTCTCAGTTCCCAGCAAAATACTAGGCAGGATAATTATACAGAGAATTTCAAAGGCAGTAGACCACAAACTGAGGAAAGAACAAGCAGGATTTAGAAAGAACAGAAGATGTGTAGATCATATATTCACTCTCAGGAACATTATAGAGCAGTGCTCAGAATGGCAAAGACAGCTTTACATTAATTTCGTTGATTTTGAAAAGGCTTTTGACAGCATACATAGGGACAGTTTATGGAAAATACTGAGGGCTTATGGAATTCCAAGCTGCATAGTGTCAATCATAAAAAGCCTCTACGCCAACTTTACGTGTAGTGTTGGGCAGAGCAACCTAACCTTTGAGGTGAAGACAGGAGTACGACAGGGATGCCCCTTATCAACCACTCTATTTTTAACAGTCATAGACTGGGTGATGCGCCAGACAACAGAGGGCAGTCCAAGAGGAATAAGATGGACAACATTTTCTATTTTGGAAGATCTGGAATATGCAGATGACATTGCACTGCTAGCACATTCACATCAACACATCCAGGAAAAAACGGATAGACTTAATAAGTTTAGCCAGCAGGTGGGCTTGAACATCAATTTAAAGAAGTCTGAGGTCATGACGCTCAATGTGAGCAACCCTGAGCCCATATCAGTAAGGAATCAGCAACTGGTACAGACAGATACCTTCACATACCTAGGAAGTATAGTAACACCAGACGGCGGGGCAGGCAAAGACATCAACATCAGAATGAATAAGGCAATAACAGCCTTCTTTAGCCAAAACAACTTCTGGAAGTCCTCCCAATACAGCACAAGCACAAAATTAAGATTATATCAGAGCTGTGTGCTTTCTGTGCTTCTCTATGGTGCGGAATGCAGGAGAGTTACAGAGAAGGAAATGTCGAAATTGTCCTCTTTTCACACAACATGCCTAGAAAAATTCACCGAATCTTTTGGCCGAATACCATCACTAACCAAGATCTGCTTACTCGCAGCATGCAAGAGGACATGCACACCATCATAGCTGGCAGACGCTGGAGCTGGGTTGGCCATGTCCTCAGAAGAGACCCCGATGCCATCACAAGAACAGCTATGCTTTGGACCCTTGAAGGAAAACGAAAGAGAGGCCGACCAAGAACAACCTGGCGGAGGACTGTGGAGGCTGAGATGCAAAGAATGAACCAGAGTTGGGGCACTGTACGAAGGATGGCCACCGACCGAGCAAAGTGGAATCAATTTGTTGTTGCCCTACAAGACGCCACCAGGCGTGATGGCCACTGACTGCTTTGACGGTCGGCGGCTAAGGATCAAAGAAGAAGAAATTTCTTGAGTTTTAATTTTGTTTTAGCCAACAGAAGATGGTGGTCTGATACAACATCTGCTCCTCTACATACTTTTACATCATGCAATGATGACCTAAACTTCTTGCTTATGCATATGTGATCAATCTGATTCTCAGTTCTGTGGTCTGGTGATATCCATGTTGCTTTATATATTCTTTTATGTGGAAATATGCTTCCTCCTATAGCTAGTTGATTTGAAGCACAGCAGTTTGCTAATAGTTCCCCATGCTTTCCCCAAAGCCAGTGTTGTCTGTTCCTATTTTCGCACTTAGGTTCCCCCATCAAAATTGTGATGTCCTTTCTTTTCTTATTGTCCAAGACACTTTGTAGTCTGGTGTTTTTTTTTTTTTTTTAAATTAATGAAGAAAAATATCCCATTCAACCTTTTCGCGCGTTCTTTTTGTGATAGAATACTGTGCCAATTGTTTACCCCGATTCACGGAGAAGGGAGAAAAAAAACGTAACAACAATGAACGGTCACACCAAAGAGAAGTAGCTCTCGATCAACACCAAAGGGAAGTAACTCTAAACGAGAAATCGCTAAAATATTGTTACCATGTAAGTGTCAGTTCTTTCAAAGTTTTTAACAAATATAGTCAAAAATATCCAAAAGAAAATCTTCTTCCACCAGTTCAAGAAATTTTCTGTTGAAAAAGCCCTAATACCCTATCGTCTGATCTGCCTTTACGCAACCATTCATTTTATGGTTATATACATGAATGATAAGAGGTTTCTCCTTTCCATTCACCATGACAGTCGCAGCAGACCCATTTGTGGTAATTGTGACAGGTTTTTTTTAGCTTTTTTGTCCTTCCAAGCAGCAACCAGCATCCTTTGCTCCAAATTGATATAATACTCAGTCTCCATATGCTTTAGGTTCAAAGACTTCAGCTGCTGTGGGAATCCGACTCTGTTCGCTTGAAGTGTTCCAGTGTTATATTGCTTCCATTTAAGCATTTCACTTAGCCTACTAACAGTTTTGTAGTATACCACCTGTCAGCATAATTGTGATAGCCAGTTCCCAGACTAGACAAAAGTGTTCCAAAAATTTTTACGGAATTGGCACCCTTTTGACTGAAGGATCATAGGAGGTGTCTGTTCCAAAATATGAAAGCAAGATTTGTAAGCCCATCCCTTTTATTATGTCCAAAGAGAAAACAAAATGTTGGAAGCAGCATTACAGTTAGTGGTTCAGGATCTAGGGTCAGGCTTAAGATGCAGAGACAAAGAAATACTCTGTGCCGCTAACCCTAAACTATTTCGAGCTTTTTCAAAAATAATATTGTGCGAATACAATTCAAGCCATACGGTTTTAAATAAATGTACGTTACAAAAAATAACTACAAAATACCAACTCGCCATTTATTACTGCATCTCCGAATCCATATGACATGCCATGCTGATTTGATCAAATTATCTACAGGTGCATCTATAGCCATTTGGGTGAAATTGCTCATAGTTTTGCCATGTGAAAAGAATATAGTTGCAAATTGGAAATATTAAACGTATACACAGCAGATGGAATCCCTAGTGGTAAATAGTTAAATGTATCAGTTCAAGGAAACAAGCTGTGAAGATCAACAGTGGGTACAGTTGGACCTTTAAGGTTTGGGGCTTGAAAGTTGTGATAAGAGCATAAAGTAGAGAAAGTTTATGCATGCTGTAAGGAACTGCAACGATTTAGACTCCAAAAGAACAGATGGAAAAGTACAACAGTATGCCAACACACCCAATGAAGGCAAGACTAGATGATCTGGCATTGGGACGTCTAAAACGTAGCAGCTTTGTGCATCGGGGAAAAAGACTTGAAAGACAGATTCAAGAAGACCTATCCATGAAGACAACACCGCTAAAGCCCACATTGTACCATGGGAACAGGCCAGAGTGCCCTCCAAATTAATACATCAGTCAGTGGTCTCACAAGTGGATATGAGTATAATGATCTGCAAAAATGAACTGCTACATTGAGTATGATCCAAGAAAGCTATCCCGATCAATCATGGAAACATGCCTGTACAGATGGATCAGCAACAAATGCTGTTAGGAATGGAGGTGCCTGTATCTTTATCTCATATCCTGACAACCACTATGAGACTAGGCACATTCCCACTGGTAAATTCTGTTCCAACTATACAGCTGAGGTTCAAGCTCTAGAGCAAGCTGCAAATATGATTTATAACACCAACTCTGACTGCCACCAGGTAGTCATCCTCACAAATGCACTGTCTGTCCTGCAAGCTCTCAAGGGTGGTGATAAGAATCTTTTTCTTATTAATGATGTCCACCAAAAGATAAATATAAGTGGATGGAAGCAGACATCATCATCATCAGTTGATAAACTCTTAATACAAGACCCTTGCCCTGAGCAAGAGACATGCTGAGAAATCTGAAGCTCGCTCGAACATCACCAGAGCTACATGCTGTGTTGTTGTATTGCTTGTGGTTCGAGTATGGAATGTCAACTTGACCTACTCAGTGGTGTGTAGACATAGATGGAGTGTATAATGTGCGAATGATAGGAAGAGTTCGTGGTGTTGACAGATGTTCTTTTCTCACACTCATGTATGGCTGGAAGTCATCGACACCAACGACTGTGTACCTTTACTAAAGTTTAATTGGACGTACACACTCGACAGCACAGATAGTGACAAATCACAGGTTGGCATAATACATCATGGTACAGTGGATAAATGGTCTTGCAATGTTATGTTACATGGGCACTCATGTAGAATAATAGTATAATGGACTGTCAGTAGCCAAGCACTCAGTATTGCCCATATATATATATCAACTGAGTTTACTGACAAAGCACGTCAGATTATAAACAATATCCAAGATGGCTTCTAGACCTAATCTCGTCTAGCGAAGATTCCTTAACATAATGTCCAGCACAGATTTTTCCATATAATTATATTGAACCGCTAGCAATGGGTTCTCATGTGTAGCAGTGATCTCTGGACTAATCAAGCGATAATACGGGCATCCCTTTTCTCTTCTTGAAAGTCACTACATGTTTGGTTCCAAGATGGCTTCACTCGTGAGCTGTCACTCACGTTTGGATACAGATAATGAATCTGTCCTAAAGTTAGTCATTCATTAAACATTTCATTGCTCTGTAGATTTGATCATGAACAATTGACTGCATTCTACAGGATATAGTGCTGCTAGGAATCAGAATCGTTTTTTTTTCATCTAGTTAGATGTATCCTCTCAGACGTACAAATCATCCCTACCGAAAAACGGTGGCTTCGTACGAGAGTTCAAAAGAGTATCTTTATTACCTTGGTTTTCAGAAATATGAGTTTGCCATTCCTTGGCAATAAGAATGAACACTAGGGTAAAGCATACACGATAGGTCTAGATGACTATCACTTTCCCCAAAAACCACTGAGATCACTTTTTTCCCGGCATCAAGCCGACATAGAAAAACACAGCCCATCATCAGGGCGAAGCCAAAACACACCTCTCTCGCGACACATCCGCCGAACAGCCTTTGACCTCTCTAGAGACAACAGAACATATAGTTCGACTTAGATATGTAAAGATATACAGATATAAGACAGATTCGTCCTACACAGACAAACAATACACATAAATTCAGGCCATAGATATTCTGAAGCAAGAACAATCTATTACTACCCAAACAAAGAATAAATCGCAGTAAAACTGGATTCATCCGCGGAGTTCGATCGAAAGAGACGGCACAACTTTCAAGGGAAGTAACTCAATAATGACTTTCCCTTAAGCACTAAAAAATATCTATTTTGTTTACAAAATATTTGCGAACATAACAAGTATACCAATGTATAATATTGTAAGATATCAAAGACTGCACGTAACAGGTGGTAAACTCCCGCATCTGAGAAATGAACTGAACAAGGTAGCTGCCAAAAAGAGAACCATACTTCAGTGGGTACCATCTCATTGTGGTGTATCCGGAAATGAAAAGGCAGATAAACTTGCAAAAAAGGAAGGAGAATGTGAACAAGAAGATAATGAAATCACATACACTGAGAAAAAGAGAGCTATCCAGACTATCAGAAGAGAACAGAATCAATCGAATGACGACTACCATACTCTTGACCGGCAGGGACAGATAACCATTTTTTGCCTCAGGACAGGGCATAACAAACTGAATAAACACATGCACAAGCTACGATTGTCTGCTTCACCACTGTGCACATGTGGATTAAACGAACAAACTGCTGAGCATGTTTTACAGGATTGTCCTCTGTATGACTAGTTAAGAAAGATATACTGGCCCAATGACTCAAAGCTATATGGAGCTAAAGAGGAACTTCAAACAACAGTCAAATTCATCATGAGAACTCATCTGTCGGTGTAAACATCAAAGATGCGATCACAAGAAGAAGAAGAAGAAGCAGAATCCATAGACTTTTCATATTTAGTGGCACCCATAGATGTCTCGTTTGTAGCAGCACCATTAGAATATTAATATTTTGTGGCACTGATAGATGTTTCATATTTAGCAGAATCCATAGATGTCTTGTATTTAGCCGTAGCTGCAGATACCTTATTTGTATAAAGGGGTAAGTAGGTGAAAACAGGTTGAAGGGTACTGCTCTAGATTATCTCTTTTCTCGTCTACCTCTTATAATCTATAGCTTTCACTTACATCACCCTTCTACCTTTATGAGGTCCATAAGGACCACAGATAATTGAAGCACCAGCCATTTTCTCATTTTTAAAAACTTATTATACCTATATGTATTGCCACCATTTGAAATATCTGTTTTTCCCAGCAGCGTTTTGGAAAGTTTGTCCGTTGAGGTTTAGGTGTTAAACAACAAGACATTCTCTTCATCTTTGGCAGAGATCTCTGAATCTCTGTATCCGAACAAAGTTGGGAACAACTTGCCTTTGCTGCCTAAATCTGAATTTTAGATTTTGGTAGTGCATCCCCCATTTCAGCAGATACCAAACGATATCAGATTCAAAGGTAACATTAGGATAGCAATTAATTCCCACAAGTGAGTGTTAAGGCAGCATTAAAAGGACAAACTGATGTACACGTTTTATTTGTTGTGTGGCAAATAAAATTGTTTGTACAAAAGATGAACACAAGGTTCATCTTTCATGTTAGGCTAAGGTTAGAAACTAATCACATCTACCTGTATCAAGTGATGTTAACGTTGAGGTCGGCCAGTTCTAACTTGAGACGGGTAAGGCTGCGAACTGAAATGATTAAAATCATTTTATTTAGCCCGTGATTTATTTCAGTGAAGTCCTTTTCTTGCTGCCTACTTGTGGTCTTCCATTATTGTTAAAAAGATATAGAGGAACTTTTCTTGATTTGCCACTGTTTGTGTCCTTGAAAAAATTACAAAACAAAAATGTGTTACCTACTCCACTAGCTTAGCCTTATGGCCCCTCTTATCTACTGAATAGCTCTACTTCAAGGCGTTATCCAAAAGTCTATGAGATTCATCTGTTCCTTTTTGGGACAGGTTGCTGCTATGAATGAACTGGAAACGACCATGCAGACTTGTTGTCTGCACACTTTTGATCATGCAGAAGATGGTGATGATGAGAGGTGAAGAAAAGAAAAAAGTCCACATTAGATTAATGCATGTGTAAGTACCATTGTGGTACATATAGCAATGCTGAAAAAGTTTTTGAAGATAGTCTGCAGCTTTCTTCACTTTTGGGTTTCCTAAATTACTTTTCTGTCGTGTTATCCGGTTCCGTATAATAGCAGAAGTGAAGCTTTTACTTTATTTTATATGTGGTTTCTAAAATGGGAAAACTATTTTTTTTTAATTCAGGGGATAATTAATTGTTTAATTATATCAGGCATCATATGCAAAAAAGTGGTTGAAGTAACAAGAAGAGACATGGTCCGCAACCAGACGATCCGTCAAGGCCTAAAATCCCATCCGCTGCAGACCCAAATAGAACAGTCCCAACTAAGATGGTTTGGCCATGTCTGCAGAATGGGAGAAGATCGGCTACCACGACAAGCATGGGAAACAAAGAGCCAGGGATCCAGACCTCCAGGACGACCCAGAGTCCGCTGGGAGGACAACATTAGACAATCTTTGAAGGACCGAGGACTAGAATGGAACCAGGCCAGGAAGAAGACAGCTGATAGAATGGTCTGGCGCTCTCTCTTCCAAACCTCTACACCTCACGGTAGAAGGGGAACGACTAAGTAAGTAAGTAAGTATCAAATGCAAAAATGGCGTTATCCTCGTTGTGGGTAGTACTCATGTGAAAAACATGAAATATGTTTCATTGTTCACCGTAAGTTAAAGATTAATGCAGATAAAATATCCTGTTGATTTTACATTGTGGCATTTCAAGAAAATTCACTCCATTTTACCTCAGAATGTGCCCTGGTTTAACTAGTGCTTCGCCTCTTAGCTTCATTCCTGGTTTTAAGAAATTTTTTATTTTAGACATCTGTGATCACTTCTTGTACCTATAAGTGATGAACGTGGTGATCATACATGTGAATCGAACACCAAAGTATAATCTAGAGGAACAAGATCCATATTAATTTAATGCAGTCAGATAAATATATGCACTATCGCTATGCCTGAGTAGATGTTAATTTCTAGGATTTAAAATGATATAAATATTTGGAAAAAATGGTAATGAATGCATTTTCTATTGATAGTAATTTTTTTTATTTAAAAAAAAAAATTTGAGTAGAGAGCGTTTTTTTCCTTAAATTCTTTTGCTGAACGGAAAAGTGTCTCAGATTTTGTTAGTGATGAGACAGTGGCAGCGATTCCAAAGGTCATGCTTGCAGCTTTGAAATTGTTTAGTGATTGCCTCGTGAGAGTAAATCTAGTTTCTTT
This sequence comes from Oreohelix idahoensis, assembly GCA_024509875.1. Classification (NCBI taxonomy): domain Eukaryota; kingdom Metazoa; phylum Mollusca; class Gastropoda; order Stylommatophora; family Oreohelicidae; genus Oreohelix; species Oreohelix idahoensis. The sequence continues at coordinate 348,343 of JAMPIV010001570.1, read as the reverse complement.
ATTGATTAAAGAAATGAGAGGCCATCTTATTTCTTTAGTGATAAATTAATAAAAATGATTGATTTAATTATGATGAAATAATGTCAGCATTATGGTTAAATTAATTATGAAGTGCAGCAGTATAATTAACAAAAACTGCTAAAATAGACTAATAATGTTTTTATTATTATTTATTAAATTCTTGTATTTTCATTTTATTTTGAGTTTATTTACACATATATTTTGGATTAAATGCTCACAAATAGCTCATTCTTATATATTTGATAAAAAATCTTTGCATTTAGAAATGAGTGTATTGTATTCGCAGTTTCTATTTTTTTCCGAATACTGGTACCTGTTTATATTTTAATGTGTTCTTCTTCTTCGTTGATCCTTAGCCGCCGACCGTCAAAGCAGTCAGTGGCCATCACGCCTAGTGGCGTCTTGTAGGGCAAGAACAAATTGATTCCACTTTGCTTGGTCGGCGGCCATCCTTCGTACAGTATATTTTAATATGGTTTGGTTATATTTACTTTTACCAGGGATCTGTAGGAAGGGTTGGACGACAGCTCTCAGCACCATTAGACAGTTATCTGAGGACGCAGTGTGAAGAGCTCCATCATGTCTTACATAAGGGACCAATATAATGTGAGAAGCTAAATTGTAAATTTTGTGTTATCTGTGCACCATTTCGATATTCAGATAGTATAATAGTAGAGAAGAAGTTAATAGGTGTGTATTACATTATCACAGAACACTTTGTCAATATTAAACTGGAAGTAAATGTGTGGAATATTCTACTTTATCATAACATACATGGAAGGATCATATAATGGCAAATTTAAAAAAAAAATGTGTGAAAATCACAGCTTTGTTTTAAAATATGTGACTGAAATAATTATGGTAGAACCATTAAAAGCAAAGTACTATAGAAACTACCACTGTAGGAGGACAAAAGTGCCTTGGTCCAGGCTTCCTGCGTTGGAGCTGTTGAAGTGGTGGTCTTGTGCTTGCTCCATCAGGAGCGAAATAGGGAAGGGAGGAAATTATTAACCACACTGTATTATCATAGCATTTTAGCTGTTGTATAAAATATAATTTATTACAGCATATATTAGAAATTCATTTAATATTTTAATATGAGATTGACGCTGACTGTAAAGTATTATTTAATATAGCACACTTTGGTAAGTTTGGTTATAGCAGGTGTCAAATTAGTGTGTAACAATATATAGCATTCCTAACGTCACCAAATCTCCGTGTGATAAATAGACTGTTCTCTATTGTTTCTTAAATTTTAGAGTAGAATACAATTTTTAATGCCGAACAAAAATAACCACTTAATTTTATGTATAAAAATAAACAGGAATGAATAAACTGTTGATCTATCTAAATTTTTCTTGAATTGCATGAACAATAGAGAACTGAAATTTTAAAATCATGGGACAAACAACCTAAAGGAAAACAGTGGACTTATCAAGAATTTCACATACCCACCATTATTAAAAATTTCACAGAGAAACGACCATAAACCAGATTGGTTTACAACTAGTCAGAATTAAGATTCTACTTTGTCCGAAATAAGATGCGTTGTATAAATTGTGAGCTGAGTCTGTGTTGAACAATGCTAAATTTGTGTAAGTTTCACTTTGTATTTGCAAAATATGTATAAGATTTTATGCAGGGAACTTTCTTTCAGTTGTCATTCCTTGATAGTCGTCTTGTTTAAAACTTTTGACGCTCAAAATCACTATGTTCTACTCATAGAGAGCTGATACTTTGGTACATTTTAGTCTACCAGGTTTTGACTGGCATTGACCCAGCCAATTTTATATAATAACCAACACAATGTCAAAAAGAAAGAAAGTAATGAAGTCTTCTTCTTCCTCGTTCGTCCTGAAAAGGAAGTTGGTTAATAATGAAGTCTGAAAATGGATTGTTGTATTTGAAGGGGCAGACGTCAGATATGTGCGGACTAAATAAGCGTGTTTCTTAAAACAAGTACGTCAGCAAGTCTTTTTCTTAACACGTTAACTACCGCAAGCCGGTGGGACCGGCTTTTGAAATCCTATCATTTGGACCACAAGCCGCTCAGAGCGTCGATCTAATTTTAGTAATAAAACGAATGAAAAATGTACTGAAACACTTTCTGATCTAGTTCGAAATTTTAAGTTGCTACCGGAAAACAAATTACCAAAGCATGGTTGTTGTAGAACACTGGAAAATTGATATTATGTTCATGTTTTTCAGCGTTTTCTGTTAGTTACCAAATCGTGTAAAACTGTTTACCATGGCAACTAGTGATAGGACCACAAAAAATGCTTGTACATCTCGTCTAACGACTGCATAGGCTAGAAACTTGTTTCAACAATTGACTGATAGATCTAGCGACGAGGACAAGAGTGAAAACATTATGCACATTGATTGAAATAAGGATTTTGATAGAGATGAGGCGCAAGCAGTTATAATTGTGAAAATATTGCAAGTCCTCGGCCATCGGAGGACCGTTAAATATCAACAACCTCTATTAGAGTTACAAATTGTGCTTATTGTAATAGTACATTCATTTATCTTTAAAATGACGTGTAATTCATAAAAATCTGTAAACAATTACGAAAACTACCGCTTACTTTCTGCAAACACCTACAGGATAAAAATGGGAAAAAAAATTTAATTCGGCCACAGTGTGTTTTCAGTTCGGTAGTTAATGTGCTAAACACAGCTCTAGTAACTTTCTTATGAGCTTTACATTAGATATTTCAACTACCAGATTGAGTGCCATGCCATTCTATCATCTGTTTTCCTGTTTGGTCTGGTTCCAGTCCAGTCTTTCCGGGATTGTCTGATGTCCTCCCATCGAACTCTGGGTCATCCTTCAATTATCATTCCAAACAATAATATTCACATTACTTAAAATCATAAAACAGTTTAAAAAATCACACTTTTGTTGTTACCAAATGCACTATTTAATCCCAAAAAAATTTTTCAGACATCATATATCTTGAAATACAAGTGTATGGCTTGTTATCATTAATCAGAACTTTGTCTTATCGTTCACACATTCATGTTTTTATAAACATTACGACAAATTACTGGTTATGATAATTTATTCTGTGAATTTGAATATATGGAACATTTATTTTCTGTTGCTGTTTTTTTTTTAATTTTTACTTCATTTGGTAACAATAATAAGTTTCCTGAACCCTTATTTTTCCTTTGCTTGTAAGTTAGTCGTGACCATTCTTTTATGTTGAACACACATTGAGGAACTCTGTTGAAATTATTAACCGGTAGTCCTTGTTCTGGAATCCCTGGGGTAAGAGGAGTAGATGCAGACCAAAGAACACATGGAGACTAGATGAGGCAGACCAAAGAACACATGGAGAATAGATGAGGCAGACCAAAGAACATATGGAGAATAGATGAGGCAGACTAAAGAACACATGGAGAATAGATGAGGCAGACCAAAGAACACATGGAGAATAGATGAGGCAGACCAAAGAACACACGGAGAATAGATGAGGCAGACCAAAGAACACATGGAGAATAGATGAGACAGACCAAAGAACACATGGAGAATAGGTGAGGCAGACCAAAGAACACATGGAGAATAGATGAGGCAGACCAAAAAACACATGGAGAATAGATGAGGCAGACCAAAGAACACACAGATAATAGATGAGGCAGACCAAAGAACACATGGAGAATAGATGAGGCAGACCAAAGAACACATGGAGAATAGGTGAGGCAGACCAAAGAACACATGGAGAATAGATGAGGCAGACCAAAGAACACATGAAGAATAGATGAGGCAGACATGAATAGATCTTAAGTTGATGGCATGTGACAGGAGGACTTTGTTGGGGCCGCTAAAGAGGATTAATTGAATGTTGGTAGAGCCATTGTTAAAATGACCTGTCTGTTTTAAGAGCTGTGTTTGCACAAATAAACTGGTAAATTTCAGTGCCAAATAGGTCAGGTTGGGAAAAATGGTGACAATAAGAGACCATTAAAAAAAGTTTTTGAGATACAGACATTTTTGTATTTCATTAATTCAGGGTGACCCAAAAAAAACGGGCCTGCGCGCGCACTTATTGTGCGCGCACGAGCCCAGTTTTTTAGATTTTTTCTAATAAGCCACTGCATGCATGTTAGTATCCAAGAATCTTCCCAGAATTGCCTTTTTTTAGATTTTAAGCCACTGCATGCATGTTAGTATGCTACTTATTTTATTACACTTCTAACAGAGAATGGCATCATGTTCAAGAAGAGCATGTTTTCTTTCACCGCATTTATTTTGTTATATTTGTGGAGAGTACACTTTCAAAAAATAACATAGGAAGCATATTACTGTTTTTGTGAAAAAGGCATACTTTGCTTACTTTAAAGTAAAACTAGGTGACCAGGACAAGTCTTGGGCTCCTCATATTGTTTGCAAAACATGTGTTGAACACCTGTGACAGTGGACTTGTGGGAAAAGAACATGTTTAAAATTTGGAATTCCAATGGTTTGGAGAGAGCCCAAGAACCACTATGATGACTGTTATTTCTGTGTTGTGAATATTAAGGGAATTAATGGAAAAAATCACAAAAAGTGGAAATATCCAGATTTAGATTCTGCTAGGTGACCTGTTCCACATGGAGATGACATACCAATTCCAACTTTCAGTCAGATTTCAGATTCCCTGCTAGAAGATGAGACAGCAGTGGCATGTGGAACGACAAGTGACAGTGATAGTAATTTTGAAGATGATTTTTCAGATGCTCAACGCTTCGACCAGCTTGAACTAAATGATCTAATCCGAGATCTATATCTCTCCAAGGAATCTTCAGAACTTTTGGCTTCAAGATTGAAAGAAAAAAAATTACTGACTGCTGAAACAAAGGTTACATTTTATCGCAGCAGAGAGCAAGGTTTTATTCCATTCTTTTGTAAAGAAAACAACCTTGTGTTTTGTACTAATGTAGGAGGTCTTGTTAACAAAATGGGTGTAAGTTATACACCAGATGAGTGGCGACTATTCATTGACAGCTCTAAAAGAAGTTTGAAGGGTGTTCTCTTGCACAATGGTAACAAATATGGCTCAATTCCAATTGCTCATTCTACTACAATGAAAGAGGAGTATGCTACAATAAGCACAGTTCTGGAAAAATTGAAGTATTTAGAACATAACTGGATGGTTTGTGTAGATCTTAAAATGATGAACTTCTTGCTTGGCCACAAAATGGGATTCACCAAATATCCATGCTTTATATGTTTGTGGGATAGCAGGGCAAAAGATATGCACTGGACAAAGAAACAGTGGCCGTTGAGGGATGAATTTAAAGTTGGAGAAAAAAATATTGTCAATAAGCCTCTCATTGATCGAAAAAGAGTTCTACTGCCACCATTACATATAAAGCTTGGCTTGATGAAGTAATTTGTTAAGGCACTGAATAAAGATGGTACCTGTTTTAATTACTTATGCAGAAAGTTTCCAGAATTGAGCATAGACAAACTTAAAGCTGGAATTTTTGATGGACCTCAAATTAGAAAGTTAATAAACGATCCAAATTTTATTGATTCCATGAACAAAACAGAGTCCACAGCCTGGTCATCATTTGTTTTAGTTGTGCAAAACTTTCTGGGTAACTTTAAAGCAGACAATTATTCTGAATTAGTTGGAAACATGCTGTCGAGTTTTTGTGAACTTGGATGCAACATGAGCATAAAATTGCACTACCTCCATAACCATTTACATTTATTTCCGGAGAATCTTGGCGACTTTAGTGAGGAGCAAGGTGAAAGATTTCACCTAGATATAAAAACAATGGAAGAGAGATACCAGGGACTTTGGGATGCCCACATGATGGCAGATTACTGTTGGACCCTTAAGCGTGACTGTCCGGGCATATCACATTCCAGGAAGTCCTCGAAAAGATCCTTTTTGCATGTTGACTAAACAAGTGCTAGTGATAAAGTTTTATTACATTTTTGGTAATATATGCACAGTAATTACATATAATATGAATGCAGACTAAAGTCAAAATGCCACTGATAGCACCTAACTCTAGGATTGTACATAACAATTGCCCTACTAATATGGTCATTCTTAGTTATCTCAAAAACTAGAGCTGATAGAAAAAATCTGATTACATTTTTGGAATCAGCAACCCAAAATTACCCAAGAACAGCTATAAAATTTAAGGCACCAAAATGTGTGTATACCAGTGTTATCAACATTTTAAAATACAACACCATGTTTGAAATGGTTGATAAGTTCATGATTATGTTTCCCCCAATTAATGAAATACTCTACGTTGCTGCATAACAACGGAGAAGGCTGCCAGTACCACATAGAATTTTAAAACTGCATTACCATTTATCCCAGTGTTAAACAGAGTAATCCATTCAGTGAATAGTCGCTGAGATCTCTTGTATTTTGCTTTCAGACGTCCTATGGCAGTTTCTCACAAAGAGGATATAATTCACAAGGTGAGTACTAGATTACCTGTGTTTTGCTCGGGCCTGAAAGCAAAGCAAAGAGCAGTAATACTGTAACCTGTTAAGCTTGTTAAAGGTGCCTAAGGAGGGTTGGGCATGGAACCGGCAGCTCCATTGTGTAGAAGTTTTGAGCCACAACAAACTCGACAACAATATTGACATGTCAGCTAAATAAAACAATTCAGCTTGGCCATCCAAGACAGAAGAATGTCCTCTGGTAAGGAGGAGTACGAAGAAACTCGGAGAAAGCCAAATGAGGGATGTGTTACTGACTCACTTTTTGTTTTTTAGGAAAAATCTGGAATGTTCGCACATTAAATGAACAAAGGAAAACTGCACAGATGCCAACATAAATGATAATTACAAATTAGATATCTTGTGACTGCAGGGAACAAGGTGGAAAGGAATAGAAACGAAGAATCTGAATACAGGAAAAATGGTGCTATACTTAGGACATGGAAGAAAGTGAAGGTCTGAATCTAATGCAATCAAAGGAAATGCAGAAAGCACTCACAGAGTGTGAAGCAATGAGGCCTAGACTATTATCATGAACATTCAAAACAGCTGAGATGAAAATAAAAATGAACATCATCCAATGTTATGCACCAACTGACAAAAAAAAAATATGTTTTGCAGTTCTACAAACTGTCATGGATAAAGAGCCTTTAAAGATGCCAAAAACCTCGAACTTACTGCATCGGCCATAAAACATGAGAGAAAGAAGACTTGAAGTTGGAAATATGCTTGGTTGTTGGTTTAAAGATAATTAGAGGCATTTTTTGTTAGACACTGTTGGTTACTGCAGTCTGTTTTCTTAGAAATCACGCCTGGTTATAGGTTTGAAGGTAAATGGTTAGAAATGCCAAGTTATAACATTTGGTTATCACCCGCAATAAGCCATTGTGCAAAATGTAACTTATGTTTATAAAATAAAAAGGGGATGAAAAAACATAAATCGTTTTGACAAGAATGAGTGATAAGATCATGTTTCTGGATTGCAATGAAACATGACGTGCTTGCTTCAGCACACACCCACCAGCATTAACACATTCATTTCAACCGAAGTAAGTAATACATTGAATTTTCTTACCTGCCAGTCGTAATGTGTACGTTTACATCTAAGAAATATGGTTGTTACTAAGATAACCAGTGTTTTCTCTTGATGCTTAACTCATATTAACTGAATTGTTATTTCTAGTATTTGTGATTGCATTTCCAGCTTGTTGATGTAAAGTGCTTTTCACTTACATTTACAATCAGTCCTCGCTATTTGCATGTTCTGTATTTGTGGATTCGCTCATTCACACAAGATAAAGTGTAACCCATATTTTTTTCCCCATAGGGTCCATATTGCGAGAACCTCCCCAGCGAATAGCAAGGTTTGACTGTATCTTACTTATAAAACACATGAAATAAAGGTCAGGGCAGGGTATTAGTTTATGGATACATCCTGCTGTAATTCACAGTTATTACACATAAGGGAGGGAAACCCGAGGCCTGTAAGGCAGGGCGGATAATGTGCTTCGCTTGCATGGCTAGGCGGGGTTGTCGCACGGAAGGTCCAGTGTTCAAATCCTGGGTAAGCCACTCATGTCTGTTGTTTTTCTGTTGTCTGGTGTTCTACTTCTTTATTTCCTGCGAGTGCCTGATAACATACCTTTATATTTGTTTCATATTAATTTACTGTAATTCACAGTATAGTGTATAGGTACAGTTTTGTTTTTCAACGTGACCAGATCCAGAATTGTAATTTAAACAAATTAAATTTCTTAGTTTACGGCTGCTGATGGGAAAGAGACAAAGTAGGGAAACCAAAAAGAACATGGAGAAGAATGAAAGATGAAAAAGTCTCTGATTGTGACTGCTATATCAAAGTGCTCCTTCTTTATCCCCACTGTAGTGGAGTATTTTATTACTTTAGTTCCGATATAATTGTGTTGTATTAAATGTTTAGTGTACTTTTTTGTGTGTGTATACTATAGTGGACTGTACATCAAGTATAAAGTCTGTTTCTAATATCCTTGAAAAACCGTATGCTTGGACCTTGAACATACAAGAAAAACACTAGAAAATTTTGCAAGAAATTTGCTACAAGCTCTGCAGATCACTTTATTTTAGTTAGTTGCATAGAAAGTTATATTATAAGCCACTTTATGATTCACCATTTATATTTACTGCATGTCATATAAAGCATTTATCACATTCACAGGTGGATCTACAGCTGTTCAGTTTAATCAGAATCAAGCAGCTGGTGCTTATCCTTGGGGGTCTACTAGTGGATATGGAAATTCAACTTCTGGGCAAGAGAGTTATGGGGAATATGACTACAGCTCTGAGTATGGGGAGGATTATAATGAAAGCAAATATAACGAGGATGGCAATGGTGGCTTTGAGTCTAATTATGAGGATGGTTACGGAAAAGAATGGCAAGGAGGGGAAAATAATAGTAGCATGCAGTGGCAAGGAGGGGAAAATGATAGAAGCATGCAGTGGCAAGGCAGGGAAAATGATAGGGGTATGCAGTGGCAAGGAGGGGAAAATGATAGTAGCATGCAGTGGCAAGGCGGAGAAAATGATAGTGGTATGCAGTGGCAACGAGGTCAGGGCAACAGTGTTGGTAGGGGGATAGGGAGGGGAGCAGGTAAAAGAATGGGGAGTGGAAATGCAAGCACCATAGGAGTTGTTAATACGAGGAATTGGACAGTGGGTAGTGATGGGGACAGGGGTGGAGGTACTTCTTATGGAAGGGGAGTGGCAAGAGGTAGCAGTAGTGGGATTGTATTAGTGGGCAGAGATAGTGGGAGGAAAGATTCATTCATGAATAGTAGGGGGACTGGAAGAAATGATGGAGTTGACAGAGGCAGCAGCGGATTTGGTAGAGGTGGGAGAGCAGGAAACACTATCAGAGTAGTTGGCAGTAGTGGTGACAGAGGAGGATCATCACAAGACCTGTCATCACTTGACAGCTTTGGTCAGAGTTCAAAGAGCAACAGGCCCGTGATCAGTCCATATCCAAGCCTTCAGGTTTTAATTGAAAAATGGCAGGCATTTGCAAAGGGATTTGCAAATTGTGGGAACGCTATCTCAAATATGGAGTGTTCTCTCAGAGCTTCAAAGGTATTTTGTTTTGTTTAAGCTCAGAGCTCTTTCTTTTCACAACTACTGTTGTTTCAGCTTGTGTGGTAGATAACCTTATTGTCTTGAATGTTTAAGTTGCTTTCTTAAGATAGCTTGCATTGTCATGTCATGTGATAGAAAATTTGTGATGCTGATTGATCATGCAGAATGAGCAGGTTAGTTTTTTTTTTTTTTTTTAAAGTTCATGGAGAATAGCTCATTATTTTTGAACAGGATATAATCAGGCTGTAAAGTGTCTTTTATCTCAGTCTAACATGATGTAACTCAAACAGATCCTCTAATGTGAGAACACACCTGATTCTGTAAACTCATATTTCTTATTCAGGTCAGCCTTCTCCAGCTTAATTTTGACTGCAAGTTCCTTACCAAATGTAACAATTACAACATTTTCACTGGCACCTTGAATGTCAGCAAGCTAGTAAACAACACCCCAAAAGAGACAATCTTTCTAGCCAGAGGTCAGGGTGCAAACAGGGAGAGTGCCAAAATGGACTGCTATGAAAAAGCCTGCAATCTGTTGTTGAAATCCAGTGTAAGTTGGAAGTTAAGACATTTTACTAACATGTAGAAAGTGTCAGATTGATATTACTGTATGACTCATTTTTCCTCTCTAGCTGTCTCAAACACATTACCTTTCTGTGAACCATTTGGTTTTCTCAGAAATAATTCATTTCACATTCCCCCGTTTGGAAGTTGAAAGCTGTCGACCAAACACCTTGTAACTAATAAGTCTGCTTTATTTTTGTATTTATTTCTTCCTCTTCCCTTTCCATTGTTGCTGTCAAGCATCATGGAAATATTCAGTGCCACTCCAGGGAAACTTGTCTGATAGCAAGAAATATTTTTGTTTTAAGTCACATGCTCTGAGATTTTTAGAAGCATGGTGTGCTGCTGTGGACCACATTTTAATTGAGAGCAACGAGAGTGCAAAATATTTTTACGTGCTTGGTCGTAACATTTTTCCTTTGGTGTATTTTGAAACGTGTCTGAATTTTCTTTTGAATTAAGCTTTCTTTTTAAGATGATACATTTTCTTATCTTAGTTGCCAGTACCTTTACTGTTGTCATAACATGAACAAAGATACACTGAAATTACCTTGTAAACTAATGTCTCTTTATGATAAATTGTGAATTGCAGAACAGAAATTCTGTAATAACTTTATGGTTAATGACCCAATCAGGATAATTCTTTTGGGATTTGAACACAGTACATTAAATTATGGCAGTAGGAAATCATTATCTTTGGTAATTGACAAGGAGATTATGATTGTGTTAGTAAATTCGTACAACAGCATTGAAATCCCATGAAAGTTTACAAGAAGCAAAGTGAACTCATGCGCAGACCTTCAAGAAAGCAAAGGTTAGATTTATATTGAGTATATAAGCCCGTCTCAGACACAGTTGCTTACTTTCCAAAATCACTTCAAGATCTGACAGAGCTGAGAAGACATTCAGAGGACTGACTCTTATATATTAAAAGTCTTAACCCATAACACAACAAGATAACTGTGAAGAAACCACAGCTGACCGCATTTGTGAACGATTGTAGATCCAAGCTTCTAATAGCTGCAGATTCGAAGTACCAGTGTTCTGAGGGTTCAACTAGTGGTGAAAAACTTGACACAATTTTGAAAATTGGGAAACTGTTTAACAGTGGACCAACATTGTTCCTGGCATAAGTATAGTGCTCTAAAACAAAATCCATGGTGATATCACGAGAAGAAAGAAGACATCAGATTAAGCTGGGAGAACAGGTCCTGGAGCAGGTCGACCACTTTAAATACCTTGGAGCTATTATAGACCAAAAGGGAGGCATCAAAGAAGAGTTGGCCACTCGAAAAGCAGCAGCTGGGAGACTTTTTCAGGCCATAAATCGAGGATTCCTCAGCAAGAGAGAGGTTGGTAAGAAAACGAAGATGGCTGTATACCGCTCCACCTATGTCCCAGTCTTGACGTATGGATGCGAGTCATGGGCAATGACTACAACCCACAAAAGCCAGATCCAAACCTCAGAAATGAGGTATCTGAGGAAGGTGGTTGAAGTAACAAGAAGAGACATGGTCCACAACCAGACGATACTTCAAGGCCTAAAATCCCATCCCCTGCAGACCCAAGTAGAACAGTCCCAACTAAGATGGTTTGGCCATGTCTGCGGAATGGGAGAAGATCGGCTACCACGACAAGCATGAGAAACAAAGAGCCAGGGATCCAGACCCCCAGGACGACCCAGAGTCCGCTGGGAGGACAACATTAAACAATCTTTGAAGGACCGAGGACTAGAATGGAACCAGGCCAGGAGGAAGACAGCCGATAGGATAGTCTGGCGCTCTCTCTCCCAAACCTCTATACCTCACGGTAGAAGGGGAACGACTAAGTAAGTAATAAGTATAGTGTCTTCAATGTCCAGATGTTTTAACGACCGAGGGAAATCAACTACTACGACGTGTCAGTGTCAAGCATGTTAAGTAAAACGTAACGTGAAAACAAAAACCAAGACACCCACGCCAATAACATGATGACTGACAAAACAGTGACTATATACTTTTTTTCAAATTGTGTGAAAATTTGTTAGAGATATGGATATACCAAAGTGATAATGTTTTACTATTCATCATTAGTCAATAAAGTTCATTGATTTGTTTATAACTGCAGCTATTTAATTATTAAAATTTCTAGTTATAATGTTGTGTTGTCAAGAAAAGTTTATAATATAAAATTGGTAGGGAATAAATAGAGATTCAATCACATATTTATGTAACACCCCTGGAGCATAGGATACGTCTGGCAAGAAGGTGACTTACTTCACAGCTCTCTTCTACAGCTACCATCTAGAACTAAGCAGTTAACTACCTGACTTGTCCTATGCCATCCCTACCACAAGTTCACCAGTTCCTCTTCTCCATTTCTGTGGAACTATACTTTCTAATTTTCTATTCAACATCCATCTCGCCACTGCAACATGGAGTTTTTTCCATGCAGTGGTAAACAAAGATAATGTGACTTCTTGCGTAACAGCTGACATTTGCATTATGATGCGTTGTGAACATTCTAGAGATGAAAGTATACACAAATATTAAGGTATATTTGTGAGGCTGAAGACAGCAGCATCAATATTCTTTATCTAATATACAGATATCATCCAGAAATATGCCATCTAATGGAATGAAATAGCAGTATTTAGTTGATTGTTATTTGTGTTCAGGATAGGGAAAACAATCAGAGAAAGAGACTTTTAAATGAGGGCTTCAGGTGCCATTCCAAAGAAAGAATTCTTCAATTTTAATGGACAGTCTGAAAATATCTGAGGCTGAAATAACTTTTTATAAATGAATACAGTTGTTGCTTAATCAATTGATACTAAGCACTCTTGAGTTCATCTGTACATTGTTTTGGTGCTTCAGGAACTCGCAGAGAGGAGGAGACATTTTTAAAACAACAGGGTTTCTTTAATTTTCCTACCAACATCAATGGCACAGCATTAATCCCACAGTTATTAACACAAACCAAAGCTACAATTCTCTCTTTACTCACTTTAAACCTGGGAGCCCTTGCTTAACGGTAGATGCAAGAGAATTTTGAGGCAATAACTTTGAGTTAATTCCAGCGATGTCAACATTGTATACATCATCTTTGGAATCTTTTTCACTTTTTCATAAGGTTGATAAACCTTTTAATAATGATTTCCGCTGCTGTAAAATCACCAGATAAAATTTCCCTTTAATGTGAAGTTTCTGTGCCATGATTTCGTTTTTTATTCTACAGTACTATAAAATGAAACTCTGTAAATACCAGAGAATCCCACACTAATCAAACTACCGTACTGACTGGGAGCATACAAGTTAAAAATAGACACTCTTTCCTCCCTACAACTCACTGTCAAAGTCATAGTTTGACTTAGCCCAGCCATCTCTTTCATAAACTGATGGGTTTTTTGTGTCTTTATGGCATTAAAGTATGTACTTTCTTTCTGCTTCCAAAATCTGAGACAAGACAGGTATATCTTTTAGCCACTTCTTAATATCTGATATTATTGATCATATTTCTCTGTGAAGATTATAGTGTGTTAAAAATCAACATTTAAATTGTTGTCTGTATATCATTTCATTCTCTCTCTATATGTTGTATGTAAATTGTGTTCTGTAAACATGCAACCACTGAAGTTAAGTATACAATCTACAAGAACCGTCTGTTCTTCAAGATCTCACATGTATTCTTCTTGTGCAGTCTTTCATTCAATATCAGGAATGTCATCCATTCTTCTAGTTGTTGCTTTGTTCTTGTACAATTAATTGTTCATTACACACTTTCCTGTTTGTTTTCATTAGGTTAATCATGTCAACACATTATAGCTTTTTAAATTGATGACATATTTTTAGTTATTAAAAATTTTTTTTTTAAAAACATTTTTAATTGAGGTACTTTAACTTAAGTCATCACAGATCTGACCGATCTAACATAATTGTGATTATTAACTTTCTGCCTCATAGGTTGAGACCATTATGTCACAGGAGGATTGTGGTGAAAAGCTGGTAAAGCAAGATGTTCTTCTCCGTTACAAAAATAATCGAAAAGATTTATTGGACTTTTTGAAAGTGAGATCCTAAGTCATGTTTCCATGTTACATGTAAACACTTTTCACATGTTTGATCCATTGTCCATCATTTATACATTCCCTAATAATTTGCGAAAATAAGAATCTTCAACTCAGATGTGAAGTCAGTCCTATTGTATGGCTCTGAGACATGGAAAACAACAAAAACAACAACCAAAAAGCTACAGACTTTTATAAACGGGTGCTTGCATGGAATAGAAGGACTGAAATGGTATGACAAAGTCACAAATGTTGAATTTATGACAAGAACCAGACAAGTGCCAGTGGAACAAGAGTTGAGAAGAAGACGCTGGCGATGGATAGGATACACATTGAGGAAACCTGTTGATAGCATTACAAGGCAGTCCTTGTTCTGGAATCCACAGGGAAAGAGAGGCAGAGGTAGACCAAAAAACACATGGAAAAGAGAACTGGATACAGAGGTGAAAATGGTGAGGAAAACATGGAAAGAACTTGTGCGGATGGCACAGGACAGGAAGACTAGGCAGGTGTTTGTTGAAGGCCTATGCTCCTTGGGGAGCTAAATGGTATTGATTGAATCATTTGCACATGAAACCTCTTCATATTCACATATTAAACTGTTGATGCATGAAGTTATTCTTGGGATTTGTATTTTTAGTTAAGCCTTTTTTTTAAAACTTATAAAGGTTAGCTATAAGCTCAGTTTTGGAGCAAGATATGTTAATCTTAGTCACATTTTGCATGTGACACCTTTTATTCTAGTCTCATCAGATTGTATTTGTCTCAGAAAGGAGCTGAAATATGTGAAGAAGATTTATTTCAAGATAAAATTAAGAATAATCTTATGATTGGTGTATAGCTGTTTTTTTTTGGGGGGGGGGAATGGAATCAGAAGCAGCCATATTCAGTGCTAAAAACCACTTTATTATATTCATCTAAATGTCAGCCACATTTAAATCTTTACAAATTGCAGGACAGCTGGCTGTAGATCAAGTACTATATTTCATTTTCTGAATACTTTTCTATTTTGAAGTGGTTAACATCAGTAGCGATAATGCTTCATCTTGTTTGAGTCTAGTGACATGAAAAACTTGGATTTCTTTTGTATGCTCAGAAGTTGATTAGCATAATACTTCATGTTAATAAGTTATGCACTAAAGGCCTCACATCTATTTATAATTCTTTTCTATATGAATTTTATTTAAAAATATTTTAGACTAACTGTTATGTTCATTTAAATATTTAGTAAAATATGTATCAGACCAGTTCAGATTAAATGAGTGGTTCTTAATTAAATTCAAAAGAAAGTACAGTTCTCACAATCACTTTTATTTACCTCTTCAGAAAATGTGCAGATTAAAAGGTTTGAAGAGACATTGTATTTACACCAGGCATTCGCTATCACAAGTCATTTATTCCATTTCAGAATAACTGCAAAGCTGAGGATACTTCAACCAAGGGAGCAGGGCGCCCATCTCAGGCGGAAGGTCCATCGGGTATGCGGGGATCAGCAAGCAAGCGAAATAACACTCGAGCAGCAGGACCTGTTCCAAAGAAAGCTAGAGTATTATCATTTGTTGGTGAAATGATAGAAAATAAAAATTTTTCATTGGCTCCAACCAAGAAAATAGATCTCTTGATGAACCCGGCAGATCCATTGAGTGACAAACTGCAACGACTGAAACAGGTACTGTATTGTATGTTAAGTTTGTTTATTTATTGATATTAGTATCAGATAGATACTTGTGCATCTTAATGGAGAAGGTATGACAGTTTATCTCATTCTGTGGCCCCCCCCCCCCCCCAAAAAAAAAATGTTGATAAAAACAATACAAGAGTATTTACAGTAAGCATTTGAAAATAAAGTTATACTTTTTATTTATTATTATTTTTTTAATAGTTATTTCAGTATTTATGAACGACTGAATTAATCTTTAATAAATAAGTTAACACATTAACCTTTAGCACGCTGCATTCTTTTCCCGAAAACTTGCCCTGCAGCTGCATTCTTTTTCACAACCCCCCGTTTTTATAGTGGGCGACTTGTAACGTCTATAGTTTTTGTGTTTCTTGGTCAATTGCTATCATTTATGGAATTTATATAAATAAATGAATGATGAATCTGATGATATAAAATTTGTTTGTGTACATGTTAGATGTGATAGGAAGAGAGGAAAGGAAAGATGAAAAAAACGAAAAAAATATTTAAAAAAATAAAAATAAATTTTTTTTTAAATTTTAAAATTAAAAAAAAATAACCAAGAAACGAAGAGTCCATATCCCTTGCATCTCAATGAAAGTCATTTGACCAATACAAATCAAATGACGATCTTTTCATTACACCCATCATCAGTAGCAAAGCAACAAACGCCCTTGTCAGCAGTGACATTCGGCCGTAACCCTAAACCTTTCCGATTAAACCTAATCCTAACCCCTAAAATTATACATACTAGCAATGCCATTCTACTTTCGTTTCCATCTCTGTCATCAAACATATTCTGAGAACCGATATCAGCGCTTATAAAGACAAAAATCTCCTCATCGCATCGGCGTCAGAATCCAATAAAATTAGAGCGAAAATGGCCGCGTGTTCGATGCCGATTCATTTCGATTAAAAAAATTCACAGAAAATAAACGCGAATGCACCCATTACTAAGACCGATCGGAAACGGAAGTTAACTCTCTCTCAGATAAGTTTAAAACTTAACATCCGGGGGTGAAGTCACGTGTACACACATCCTAATGCTAGAAAACGAAAATATCTGCTTGTCAACATATGTCGACAACAGCTGGGAGAGCATAGGTTACCTTCGTCAACATATGTCGACAGCAGCGTGCTAAAGGTTAACTACCGAATTGAAAAACACACTGTGGCCGAATAAAATTTTTTTCCCATTTTCATTCTGTAGGTGTTTGCACAAAGTAAGCTGTAGTTTTTGTAATTGTTTACAGATTTTTATGAATTACACGTCATTTTAAAGATAAATGAATGTACTATTACAATAAGCACCATTTGTAACTCTAATAGAGGTTGTTGCTATTTATGGCCCTCCGATGGCCGAGGACTTGCATTATTTTCACAATTATAACTGCTTGCGCCCCATCTCTATCAAAATCACTATTTCAATCAATTTGCACACCATTTTCACTCTTGTCCTCATTGCTAGATCTATCAGTCAATTGTTGAAACAAGTTTCTAGCCTATTCAGCTGTTAGACAAGCATTTTTTGTGGTCCTATCACTAGTTGCCACGGTAAACAGTTTTACACGATTTGGTAACTAACCCAAAACGCTGAAAAATATGAACATAATATCAATTTTCCAGTGTTCTAAAAAACAACCAAGCTTTGGGAATTTGTTTTCCGGTGGAACTTATAATCGTGAACCAGATCAGAAAGTGTTTCAGTAAATTTTTTATTCGTTTTATTACTAAACATAGATCGACACTCTGAGCGGCTCGCGGTCCAAATGATAGGATTTCAAAAGCCGGTCCCACCGGCTCGCGGTAGTTAATGTGTTAAACAGGTAAGATAACCAAAAAATGTAGCTCGTGAATAAAGTAAGAATTAGGGTTAAATCATGAAAAAATAAAAAAATAAAATGCAAAGAGAGTCTTATAACAGTTTACATCAGAAAATAAATGATTTACAACTGCCATTATTCGCCGTACTCATTGATAAAGAAAATACAACAGTAAAGGCATCTTGGAAAAAAAAAAAAACTGAGAAGGCTGTAAGTGAATAACATGTGACTATGCTGCCAGTCAAACAGACGCAGGCGTGAGGGGGCTGTACTGCATTATTCCTAACATTTGCTTGCATAAATTTGGTTTGATATCAATTTTAAAAGTGCGTCCTTCCAAACATGTCGATATCAAACACATTTAAAACGAGAGGTGGGTGTACATGATTATGATGGCTCTCATTGTTGCTTTTTTTTATTCCTACTTTTTTAATTTCAATTTTTGTCTGCTTCCATGAAGTCATGCCATTGTATAACCTCAGTTTAAGGTTTCCAGTTCTTCTACTTGTTTTTTCTTTGGGACATTGACTCTTAACCAGCAATTTAATGGACATTTATTGTGAACCTTCAAATCTTTTTAAATTAAAATGTAATAATAAATATGAGGTGTAATTGTACTGAATCACAGAAACAAAACAGCTGCCCAACAAGGTCTTCTTCAGGAAAAGTACATATAGTGCAGGAAAAATGGATATAACCTACCTTCTAGAACTTTTCAGTCTGATAAAGGATACACAGTGTGTAGGAAACATTGAGGCATTAAATATAATGCATTGCTCAAAATAAGTTGATTTGCTTTAACTGTTCTTTTCTTTGCTTTAAATACATTTTAACAGTTTGCTTGTTTTTTTACCCTCAGGAAGGTATTGTTGACCCACACATATGTAGTTTTTTCCTTGTGATTCTGTAAAACAGATTCTAGCATTTCTGTGCAAAACTTTATCATTGTTATATTTTAACTGCTACTCTTTTAAGACTTTTTAATAAAAGAGAAAAAGTTGCAACAAGCTGCTGAAGCAGCAAAACTTGCACATGAAGAAAAAATGGCGACTTTACGTATTGAAGAACAAAGAGTGCAACATCAGAGTAGACAAAATGATGACTCTGAACATAGAGGTTCCTCTAGCAACCACAATAGCGTTTTTGTTAAATTTCGTTTGCCTGTGTTTAAGCCAGAAATAGACGATATTTCATCCTTCTTACAACGCTATGAAAATGTTTATGAAGAAAATAATCTTGATAGGTCTCATTGGTGTACAAGATTGATGGATTTCATGACTGGTGAATCCTTAACAGCTCTGTGCCAATTGGACGGGCCGAATAGACGCAATTATGATGCTGCTAAAACATTATTATTAAAACTTCATCAGTTAGACGCTGAAGGTTATCGTATGAAGTTCAAACATATGATTCCTGAAACTGGTAAAGATTTTACACAGTTTGTAGCTGCAACTCGACTAACATTTAATAGATGGATACAACTTTCTGGCATTGAAGAGAATTATGAGGGCCTTAAGGACTTATTATTGCGAGACAAAATTTTGTCTTCTGTAAGCAGACCACTGCAAGAATATCTACAGGAAAGGAAGCCGTCGAGTTTGAGTTCAATGGAGGAATTATGTAGGCAATATTGTAATGCACATCCGGGAGTTTGTGTCAGTAACTACAATATTAAGGAAGCTTTACCTGTTGCCGCAGCTACAACCACAACAATTATAGACAAAGATCCTACAGTTTTGATGGGAATTTCAAACCAAACAAATTCAATAACTCACAACCATATAGAGGTAGACAACCATATAGGAACTATTTACCCCAAAACAGAGGTAATTTTCAACAAAACTCAGGAGAGAGAAGGAATGATAATTTTGGTAACTATAATAAGAATTGGAATAACTGGGGACCAAATAACCAAAATTTTTCACATCGGAATAGGTCACAAGACTATAGAAATCAAGGAAACAACAATAGGAACCAAGGAAATAATGACAGGAGTCAAAATAACTCTTTTTACAATCAGAGACATAGATCACGCTCTAGAAAAAATGCATATTCGAACTACCATGCCAACTCAGCACATACTGCTGCTACACCTGAGAATGCGCAGGACAACAATGTTGTTAATCAAGCAGCTTCATGTTGTTCATTTGACTTTGATACTGCTTCACAGTGTCCAGATTGCCAAACTCTATTCCAGTCTAATGTGACTTCCTTGTTAAAATGTGGTCATCCGCTCCCAGCAGTTACTGCTTCATCAGCACATGATGGCACAGGGGTACTACAGCTTCATAGAGGCTTATTGAATGGCACTCAAGTTACAGTACTCCGTGATTCTGGTTGCACGACTGTCGGAGTGAGACAGTCATTAGTACATCCGTCTCATGCAATGGGTGACTTTGTTAAGTGTATAACTTTTGGCGGGACAGTGGAATTTTATCCCACAGCCGTGGTGGATATTCACTCACCATTTTTACAGGCAAGGTTAAAGTGTGTTTGTTAAGAAGCCCAATAGCGGATGTCACACTTGGCCGGATACACGGCAGCAATGATTGCTCACCCGAACAAATTGATCAGTGGGAACGTCAAAATTTATCAACTGCTACTGCAGTTACTACGCGTGCCCAGGCCAAGGCACCAAAGGAAAATGATGATACCGATCCTGAAACTCAGGACAATTTTCACGTTCACTCTGATATAGACAAACAATCCTTTATCAAATTTCAAAGAGAAGACAACTCTTTGAAGAAATTCTTTAGATTAGTTAAAGATAATGATTACGTTGATGATAGTTTGTCACCAAAACAGTGGTACACACTTAAAAATGATGTATTGGTTAGGAATTTTAAAGATTCATCTTTAATCAGACATCAGGTAATGGTTTCCCAAAAACTTTATCTGTACATTTTACAACATGCACATGATTCTCACTGTGCTGGCCATATGGGCTACTCTAGGACGCGTTCCCGAGTTTTGTCCTCTTTCTTTTGGCCGGGAATTTCCAGAGACACCTCCATATATTGTCGCTCTTGCGTTATTTGTCAAGAGGTAAAATCAAGAGGAGCCTATCATACGGCCCTGATTCAGGCATGTGATATACCTGTACGCCCCTTTGAGAAAATGGCTGTTGATATTATCGGTCCTTTACCTGTTATGTCCGCTAGGGGACACAGGTATGTGCTCACATGTATTGACATGTGCACTCGATGGCCCGAGGCCATACCTCTTAAGAACATCACCACTAATGATGTTGCTGATGCCCTTTTCTTGATTTTCTCTAGACTTGGTTTTCCTCGAAAACTTCTTTCAGATCGAGGTACCCAATTTGTATCTGACACTATGACTGCTGTTATGAAACGCCTCAATATCGACAGGTCTCTCTGTAGTGTTTACCATGCGATGAGCAATGGCATGGTGGAACGTCTGAACCGGACATTAAAGCAATTATTGGGCAAGGTTACAGTGAAATATCCTCAAGATTAAGACAGGGTTTTACCCGCCGCACTGTTCGCATACTGTGAGGTAGAAAATGAACAGACTGGTTTCTCGCCATTTGAGCTTGTATTTGGAGCTCAACCTCGAGGTCCCATGTCTCTTATTAAGGACCTACTCATAGACTCAGAGATGACTCAGAACATCCAGTCATCGTATGAATACGTCGTTAACCTCCGGCGTAACATTATAGATGCCTGCCAACTGGCTACAGCTTCTTCCGAGGCTGCTAAAGCAAGATCACGCCAGTTCCAAAATCGTAACAGACGATTATGTCAACTATTACCTGGCGATGAAGCTTTTGTATTGCTTCCAAGGAAAGAAAATAGACTTTTAATTGCTTGGAATGGCCCATATAAAGTGTTGTCACGCATTTCTGATGTTGACTACATCTTAGATATAAAAGGGAAAAGCAAGACCTTTCACATAAACATGCTTAAGGAATTCCACACTAGACCGGAACATCTTCAAGCCATCTTTCAAGCAGTTGATGACCACCCTAGGCCTGGTACTCACTACTCTGCGCTATCAGTAATTCAGGAGGAAGAATCGGCTTTTCCTGATGTTCCCATGAACTTACCTGTCTTTCCTCTTCATTTGACTGAGACATGGAAGGATGTCGCTATTTGTCCAGCTTTGTCTTCTGAACAACATTCCCAAGTCTCTAGTCTTCTACAATCTTTTCCAGATGTCCTCACAGACATCCCAGGTCGTACACCAAATAATTTCACATGACATCATCCTTATAGATGATCGACCAATTCACCTACGCCCCTATCCTGTCCCTATTCACTACCAGCACCAGGTTGAAGAAGAGTTAAAACAAATGCTTAATTTAGGAATTATAGAACCTTCCAGTGCCCCTTACTCATCACCTATGGTCATTGTTCGTAAGAAAGACAAGAATATCAGATTGTGTGTAGATTACCGGAAACTGAATAACATCACAGTCTTTGATGCTGAACCCTTACCCCTACTTGAAAATCTTTTGTCTCGTCTCACCAAGGCCCTTTTCTTTACTAAAATTGACCTTACCAAGGGATACTGGCAAGTTCCCTTGACTGATAGAGCTAAACCACTCACTGCCTTTGCTACACAACGGGGTCTTTTTCAGTGGAATGTGATGCCTTTCGGACTTATGAACGCCCCGGCTACGTTTGTCCGTATGATGAGAAAAATTCTCGCTCATCGGTCCGATATAATCACATACATAGATGACATCTGTCTATTCAGTTCCACTTGGGAGGAACACTTCTTAGGTTTACATTCTCTTCTGGACACTTTACGTCTCTATCACCTAACAGCCAAGCCCTCAAAGATCTTTATTGCCTTTGAGGAAATTTCATTCTTGGGACATAAGGTGGGTCACGGTTATCTTCAGACAGTGCCACAGAATGTTTCCAAAATTCTAAAATTGTCTGTGCCCACTACTAAGAAGCAAGTTCGTAGTCTTCTCGGCTTAATTCAGTATTACAGTAAATTTATACCCAACTTGTCTTCCGTCACTGCAGACCTCTCTGCCTTGCTAAAAAAAGGCTTACCGAACCACGTGCACTGGACACCAGAGTGCCAGGCTGCGTTAAATTATATTCAAAAAATTTTTTCTGTGCCACCAATTTTGAGGTTACCAGATAAAAATCTGACTTATTATCTCCGCACAGATGCTAGTTCAAAAGGTATCGGCGCATCACTGATGCAAGAGTTCGAGGGAAGATTACATCCAACCCTCTACATATCCAGAAAGCTCAATGATGCAGAAAGGAAGTACCCAGTTATAGAAAGGGAGTTGCTGGCTGTTATCTGGGCGGTAGTCAAGCTGGAGCGGTATTTGTTGGGCGCCCCTTTCATCATACAGTCAGACCAGAAATCCCTTTCCTCATTGAAGAAGGGGAATCACAAGAACCCAAAGCTAGCCCGGTTCGCCATCCTGCTTCAACCTTTTCAGTATGAAATCGAGGCAATACCAGGGTCTGCAAATGTGGTCGCAGATGCTTTATCGAGATGCCCACAGCTCAAACTTGAAGATTCATATTGACTTAGTTAGTTGACTTTATATTACACATGTGTGAAGCCATGGTGTTTATCCACTACCAGTCACTATGACAAAGGACAGTGAATATATAAACACTAAGTTGATTTCCAAACCATTCATATTAACATTTGTGATTTACATGACTTTGAGATAATCATTATTCACTTTAACTAGTAGTACAATGAACAGTATTATTCTACTTGCAGACACGAACAATTTCCAACTACAACATCATGTTAATTTTCTGGAATGCACATTCACATTAAGATTGCTATATTAATGCTAGAAATCTAGTCCTGACAGGGATAGTGAGGAGTATGATTATATTATTGCAAGTTTGTTTTGGACATTACTTGTCTTGCCACAACGCACAAAAGGTACTTAGAGCAGAATAATTAAGTAATGTAATAATTGTGTTAATTAGTTATACTTGCGTTCTTGTACTATTTTTTTTCCTCTCTTCTTTCTCTTTTTGTGAGATATTCATGTACTTTAGTTACATTAATTTCATATCGCATTGCTTCATATCTTATTTGATTTGTCATGTGTGAATTGCGTTTAAGCTTAATTTTAGGATTTTTGACAGCATTGTTACTTGGAGATATAACCTTCTAAATTAATTTTAAAAATTACTATTCATGCATTTTTGAATTTTTGATTTGGATTTTTGTTTTTATTTTATTTTATATATCTCATACCATTTTCATATATGCATGCTATTTCTTTGATATGTTTATTGTAAACGCACAGTGATCATACATTTATGTATTCTTTTGTTACATCATTGGAATATCGACTGTATATGACTTGTTACTTATGGACATATGACTGTTTATGACTGATGACAAATTCATCTAGCATATTATTTAATGATAAGTTACATTATGCAGACTGACTGCGACTAGATTATTTTTGATGTGGCCCAATATTTGTGATATAATCAATTTTGGCCGATATTTCCGCATAGGAAATATTTGAATTAAAAAATAAATAAATAAATTTGTTTTTTTTACACCACGAAGGGGGTGATATGTTAAGGATAGATTTGGGATGCAGATAAAATAGTGGGGCATGTTACTACACGCTAGCACATTTCCATTTTTATGTGAGGAACTGTGTTCGCCTGTAGACAAACTACAGTTTGCACGAAGCGTCCACCCGTGGTGAGCGAGGCGTTCACCCGTGTTGAGCGATGGTCAACTTTTGACGTTTCTGTCACGTGTCGTGGGGTTCAGTGTGTAAATTAATTGGCCTTCCATCTTTGTGTTTGCGTCCGAGAGAGAGATGTAATTTTTCGAGCTCAGGGGATAATGGAGAGTGATTTATAAATATATATTGTGACATTGTTGATTTTCAGAGGCCGCCATGTTATGTGCAAGATGGTTCATGAACTTATCTAGAAGTGCATACCATAATTTACTACAACTAACTTTAAGATATGAGGCAACTAATATTTTTGTTTGGCCTGATTGCTTCTGCCGCATTACTTTGGTTTTCGTGGATTGCCCGAACCTTTAGTACAACGGCCAGGATTGAGTGGAGATGAGAGGAGTGTATTATTATTATATTATTGCCACTTAACGATGCCTAACGTTTGAACCTTATTGACGGACCAGGGATAATCTACTACGCTTATCCATTGCCATGTACTTTTGATGTTTGATGGACGTTATTGTGAAGTGACTTTATGTATTAAATGTCAACCATGTTTTCCCGTGGACCTGTTCACCTACTGGCTTTGTTATGTGTACTGACCATAATGTCCTGAATGAACACCTGCTATCATTCACGTATACATGCATGATCCTCTAATTTATCCCACCGTAACACCATAAAAGACTGTTATCCTTGTTTGATGAGTCTGAACTCTTGGGTTCAGCAAAGCATTTACTCTTGACATCTCTTACTTACACTTTTTGTATTTCAGTTGCTGAAAGAAGAAGGCATCACCAAGCTTCACATTGTGCCAAAAATTGACCAGCTGGCTCATAAAGTTGCCATGCATATTCAGAATGTTTATCGGTTCGAGGATGTAAGTTACTTGAAAGTTCTAATCTCAGTAATTTCTAAACATTGTAATACAGTATATAATCAGTGAGTGAGAGTTGTGGCAGATTTTCAAACAGTAGTCCAGATAAATTGGTTTAATATTTGTGTTGCTTGTACAAAATCTGTGAAGATAAATTTGTTCCAGGTGATAACTTTGTGATCTTTGATATAACTGATGTAGGGTGGGGATAATTTTCTTCGGTAATTAATTGCCAGTTTTTTTCACCAGAGACCGATTCTTGGGTTTGAGGGCAGGATGCCAGTTCACTGTGAGATCTACTTTGATGATGTGTTCATGTCCAGAGGTGCTGCAGACTTCAAAAGAAACATTGCCATGCAGAATGCTTACAACAGTCTAGCCACCCTTCTGTATAAGCAGCCTCCGAAAGTCTTAGCCAATAATCCAAGGTGGGGAAAAGTGAAAAAATTTGACCATGCTGTTACCAAGCCCGGTTTAAAACCAGTTTAAAATCTCCGATTTTGTCTTTCTTTTATTTTGGGGCTCAGCCCCACATGTCCCTGTCTCCGTATGCTTTAGGTTCTGTCTGTTCTCTTTGCTCATGCAGTCTAGTTCATTGCATGTCTTGGTGCTATTTTCTGTGTGTTCTCCATGTTTTTGCACCATGCAAGAGATTGGCTCATATGCACGCTATATAGTTTTAGCTGTATTTTTATACTGTAAATTTGTTATCTCCATATATGGTACCTTAGGGTGGGGGTGTTGAAAGAAAAAAATAAAATTGAAATAATAAACATAATTTTTCAAATGCCATTTTACTACACATGAGTAATACAATTTTTTTCAGTAACAAATATTCAGATAAGATGTAACATAATAATAAAATAAATATGCAAATGAAAAGTAAGGAAATTTAAGAGACTTTTGCTGTTGGATTTCCTTGCAAAGTTGGTCAATATTTTTATAGAATAATACTTACTTACTTAGTCATTCTGCCATCACCAGTGTCAATACCTTGTCGAGGTATGGCGGCTTGCGTACCCTGATTACCCCCAGAGCTATGCCAGCGGGAGTTTTACTCCTGGAAGGTTCTACCAAACTGAACAGGTTTGCATGGGCAGGGGTCAGACTAAAGCAGACACCCTGGTCCTCCAGATTGGGGGTTTTAGCATAGGGCTGACACCCCTGTCTATGTAAAAAGAAACAAAGTTATGGAAACGACAAAAAATGAACAAACTTTACTGCGGGACGGACATCCGGAGTCTGAGGCTCGTATGACTGTCAGTGGTGAAAGTCAAAGGAAGCCACTGACACGAAAACGGACATCCTGACCACACAACGTGAAACAAGAATAGGATTTTGGAATGTCAGGACAATGAACGAGACAGGAAAACTAAAACAGGTCACAGCAGAAATGAGAAACTATAGATTACACATTCTAGGGATAAGCAAGAGCAGATGGACAGGATCAGGAAAAGTTAAAACAGCAACAGAAGAAGCAGTATTTTACTCTGGAAGAGAGGATGGACAGCACAATGAAGGTGTAGCCATTATTCTACAGAAAGGAATAGAAAGGACATTACTGGAATGGAAACCCATCAATAACAGACTAATAAGAATAAGATTGAGAGGGAGATTCACCAACACTACAGTAATACAATGCTACGCACCAACGAATGACAGCGATGAAGAGGTCAAGGATGAATTCTATCAACAACTGCAGAAAGAAATGGAAGACACAACTAGATATGATCTTATCCTTGTAATGGGAGACCTCAATGCGAAAGTTGGAACACACAATACATATAATGAAAGAATAATGGGGAAATGCAGCAGCGGAACAGCAAACGAAAACGGGGATAAATTAATAAGTTTCTGCTGCATTAACAACCTGGTCATTGGAGGAATGCTTTTTCCACACAAAGAAATTAACAAATTAACATGGGAATCACCAGATGGTCAGGACAGAAACCAGATAGACCACATTATGATTAACGGTAGATGGAGACATGCATTACAAGATGTGAGGGTAAGAAGAGGTGCAGATGTGGGAAGTGATCACCATTTAGTAGTAGCAAAACTGAAAGTGAAACTCAGAACGGCTGGACCAACTGTAACTACATAGAAAAGGTTTGACACAAAGCAAATTGAAGGACTCCCTTACCAGAAAAGCTTTTGCGGCTGATGTAAAGAAGTGATATCAATTTGCCAAAAGTCAGGAAAAGACATTGACTGATGATACAAACCAGAAATTCAACACCATTTCAACAATATATAAGGAACGCAGCAAATCATGCTCGGGATACCAGGAAAGGAAGAAGCAAGACTGGATAACACCAGAAACATTAAACAACATAACAATGAGAAAGGAAATGAAAAGAAAGAAAACAGAAGCAAAGTCCCCCAGGCTGAAGCAACTATATAGTGAACAGTACAGTCAGCTGGACAAGGAAGTGAAACGCCAAACCTGAGCCAACAAAAGGAATTTCCTAGACGATCTTGCAAGACAGGCAGAAGAGGCAGCACTGAGAAATGAACAAAGCATAGTATACAAAATAAATAAATTCATCAGCGGAAAACGAGGTGCAAACAATATTACATTAGTAAGAGATAAGCAAGGAAATCTCATCACGACAGCAGAGGGACAGGAAACAAGATGGGCAGAGTATTTCATAGAAACTCTAAACAAGGAACCACCAGAGACACAAATGTAATGTTCCTGAGGCTGAAAATGATCTAGATGTTAATACAGACATTCCACGAAAAGAAGAAATCATCACAGCAATCAAAGAGTTAAAGAATGGAAAAGCTCCTGGCCATGATAACTTAAATGCAGAGCTATTTAAGACAGACCCTGAGCTAGCAGCAGAACTATTAAAATGACTATTTGCACAAGTCTGGAAAACAGGGACAACACCGACGGAGTGGAACAAAGGAATAATTGTCAAATTGCCCAAGAAGGGAGATCTTGCAGTCTGCAATAATTGGAGAGGAATCACTCTTCTCTCAGTTCCCAGCAAAATACTAGGCAGGATAATTATACAGAGTTTCAAAAGCAGTAGACCACAAACTGAGGAATGAACAAGCAGGATTTAGAAAGAACAGAAGATGTGTAGATCATATATTTACCCTCAGGAACATTATAGAGCAGTGCTCAGAATGGCAGAGACAGCTGTACATTAATTTCGTTGATTTTGAAAAAGCTTTTGACAGTATACATAGGGACAGTTTATGGAAAATACTGAGGGCTTATGGAATTCCAAGCTGCATAGTGTCAGTCATAAAAAGCCTCTATGCCAACTTTACGTGTAGCGTTTGGCAGAGCAACCTTACCTTTAAGGTGAAGACAGGAGTACGACAGGGATGCCCCTTATCAACCACTCTATTTTTAACAGTCATAGACTGGATGATGCGC
Organism: Oreohelix idahoensis; assembly: GCA_024509875.1. Lineage (NCBI taxonomy): Eukaryota > Metazoa > Mollusca > Gastropoda > Stylommatophora > Oreohelicidae > Oreohelix > Oreohelix idahoensis. Next base: position 319,703 of record JAMPIV010001570.1, on the reverse strand, counting down.
CAGACAACAAAGGGCAGTTCAAGAGGAATAAGATGGACTACATTGGAAGATCTGGAATATGCAGATGACATTGCACGACTAGTATATTCACATCAACACATCCAGGAAAAAACTGATAGACTTAATAAGTGTAACCAGCAGGTGGGCTTGAACATCAATCTAAAGAAGACAGAGGTCATGATGCTCAATGTGAGCAACCCTGAGCCCATATCAGTAAGGAATCAGCAACTGGAACAGACAGACACCTTCACATACCTAGGATGCATAGTAACACAGATGGCAGAGCAAGCAAAGACATCAACAACAGAATGAACAAAGCAAGAACAGCCTTTTTTTAGTCTAAACAACATCTGAAAGTCCTCTCAGTACAGCACAAGCACAAAATTAAGATTATATCAGAGCTGTGTGCTTTCTGTGCTTCTCTATGGTGCAGAATGCTGGAGAGTTACAGAGAAGGAAATGTCGAAATTGTCCTCTTTTCACACACCATGCCGAAGAAAAATTCTCTGAATCTTTTGGCCGAATACCATCACTAACCAAGATCTGCTTACTCGGAGCAAGCAAGAGGACATGCACACCATCATAGCTGGGTTGGCCATGTCCTCAGAAGAGAGCCCGATGCCATCACAAGAACAGCTGTGCTATGAACCCATGAAGGAAAACGAAAGAGAGGCCGACCAAAAACAACTTGGCGGAGGACTGTGGAGGCTGAGATGCAAAGAATGAACCAGAGTTGGGGCACTGTATGAAGCAAATTGGAATCAATTTGTTGTTGTCCTACAAGACGCCACCAAGCGTGATGGCCACTGACTGCTTTGACAGTCGGCGGCTAATGATCAAAGAAGAAGAAGACTTAGTCATTCCTCCTCTACCGTAAGATGTAGAGGTTTGTAAGAGAGAGCGCCATACTATTCTATCGACTGTCTTCCTCCTGGTTTGGTTGCACTCTACTCCTGGGTCCTTCAAAGACTGTCTAATGTTATCCTCCCAGCAGACTTTGGGTCATCCTGGAGGTCTGAATCCCTGGCTCTTAGTTTCCAGTGCTTGTTGTGGTAGCCGATCTTCTCTCATTCTGCAGACATGGCCAAACCATCTCAGTTGGGACTATTCTACTTGGGTCTGCAGGGGTTGGGTTTTTAGGCCTTGACATATCGTTTGTTGCGGACCATGTCTCTTCCTGTTACTTCAATTACCTTCCTCAGATACCTCATTTCTGAGGTTTGGATCTGGCTTTTGTAGGTTGTAGTCACTGCCCATGACTCACATCCATACGTTAAGACTGGGACATAGGTGTACTGGTATACAAGCATCTTCGTCTTCTTACCAACTTCTCTTTTGCTGAGGAATACTCAATTTATGGCTTGAAAAAGTCTCCCAGCTGCTGCTCTTCATGTAGCCAACTCTTCTTTGATGCCTCCCTTCCGGTCTGTGACAGCTCCGAGGTATTTAAAGTGGTCGACCTGCTCCAGGACCTGTTCTCCCAGCTTAATCTGATGTCTTCTTTTCTCTCGTGATATCACCATGGTTTTTGTTTTCGAGCTGCTTATGACCATCCCTCTCTTCTCCAGCTCTTCCTTCCAGACTTGCAGGTTGGATTGAAGATGTGCCTCTGATTTAGCAATCAGGGCAACATCATCAGCAAATGCCAGCTCTGAAATACAGACCTGTCTCATCTTCCAGTACCCCACTGAATACTTTCCTGCCCTCTCCATACATACCTCGATGACATCATCCATGAAGAGTATGAAAAGATAAGGTGACAGTATATCACCCTGTCTTACACCAGTGGTGGTCCTGAATTCTTCTGACTTATGGTTTGCTGTCCTCACATAATTTCTGCAAGACTTGTAGAAGCTCTGTATAGCATGAATCAGAGGTGATGGGATGTTCTTGGCTGATATGCACGCTATATAGTTTTAGCTGTATATTTATACTGTAAATTTCTTCTCCATCTATGGTATCTTAGGGTGGGGGTGTTTAAAGAAAAAAAAAATGGAGGTAATATGTCTGACTAGGACGGGGGTCGGCAGCCTTTCCATGACAAAGAGCCAAATATTTAATTTTGTCTCCATTTTAAAAAAGTGAAGAGCCGCATATATATAAAATTGAAATAATAAACATAATTTTTCAAATGCCATTTTACTATACAATAAGTAGTACAATTTTTTCAGTAACAAATATTCAGATAAGATGTAACATAATAATAAAATAAAATATACAAATGAAAAGTAAGGAAATTTAAGAGACTTTTGCTGTTGGATTTCCTTGCAAAGTTGGTCAATATTTTTATTGAATAATCTGTTGTTTTAATTTTCAAGCATGACTGGAGACTCGCATCATTCAATTGGCTTCTTAATTTGCTTTTGATATAATTCATGTTGGAAAATAATTGTTCACAAAAATATGTTGATCCAAAAATTGATAGAAGCCCAAATGCAAATTTCTTCAGCTGAGCAAAGCTGTCGGGTAAACAGTTTCAAACATCAAATATGATCTCATCTTGTTTTTTGAACTCACTTATTTCAGACCACTTATGTTGTAGTGATAGGGCTGATTTTTGCCTTTCAAGATGTTCAAGCTCATGGACCAGATGTGTAAATTTTGAACACCACAATGCTTTGTCCTCTAAATCTACCAATTCAAGCAAAATCAGCTTGGTCAATTTGAGGACAGGCTGAAAAATTCAGTTTGGTGATATCTGTTTCAAGAAGTTTTATCAAAAATTTTTAATTTTGCCTTTTCTTGTCTAAACTCTTGAAAGTGATCAGCAAATGAAACTGTCATTTTCTCAATAACTTTTTTGAGGAACTTGAGGTCAGTGCTACTTTCAGTAGTTTGCATATGTTCTTTTAATGCTGGGAAGTGTAATAATTTACCAGTTTCAATGTCTCTAGCAATCAAAGACAGCTTGTGTTCAAATGAATGCACTTCTTCCAAGAGCAAAATAGCTGTATTGCCCCTTCCTTGGAGTTTTTTATTTAAAATGTTCAAGTGAGAAGTTATGTCCAGCATGAAGTAGAATTTCCGTAACCAATCAGGGTTTGATAACTCAGGATATTCAAGTTTCTTCTCTTTCAGCCATATCTTTACTTCATTAAGACAAGCAGCAAATCTCATGAGAGCCTTGCCTCTAGATAACCACCGTACCCTGTTATGAAAAAGAATATCAGAGTATTCATGATTGACTTTGGAGAAACACACAAAACTGTCAGAGATTCAGATTACTTGCCATTATTTAGTTTACAATCTTAACTACTAATTCCATTACCTTCAACATTTCTTCTGGGAAGGTTTGTGCACAGAGTCTTGGTGAATAATGCAGTGAAAAGAAATCACATCATAGTTAACACTTTTTGTTAATAAAGTAATGAAACCCTTTTCTCTCCCTCTCATGCTCGGAGCTCCATCTGTAGCAACAGATATGGTTTTGTTGATATCTATTTCTTTCTTTTGCAAGTATTCAGATACTGCAGTTGCAATATCTTCTACCCGAGTCTGTCCCCTGAGTGGCAGTAGTTCAATCAACTCTTCTTGTGGTCCTTTAGAGTTTACATATCTGCAAATGAGAGCAACTTGTGCAATGTCATCCACATCACAAGACTCATCACATGCCAGAGAATATCCTGATGCTGATTTAATGTCTTCAATTTGCGGGCTAGTTATATCAGTGGCCATCCTCAATGTTCTTTTTTTTTTAGTCTTTGCAGAAAGTGGCAAGTTTTTAATTTTTTTTCACAATTTCACTTTTGTTTTGAAAATCTTTAAAAAGATGCTCAGATATTTTAATAAAACATTCTTTCAAGTATTCTCCATCTGAAAATGGTTTTCTGCGACGTGCAATTTCTTAGGCAGCTACAAAAGTAGCAGCCGTAACATTACTTGATGATTTTATCCATGAGGCAAATATATTCTGAGTTGTAGCTGCTTTACACTGTAGCTCAAGGGCTGCTTTTCTTCTGGCATCACCTTCTGAATACTTTTTGGCAAATTCACTGTGCATTTTATAAAAATGTCTTGCCACATTGGATTTCTTATTTTGAGTAAGTTTGTCATTGCAAATAAGGCATTGTGGGAGTCTTATTATTATTTGATATGAGCAGGTAATTTGCAGTCCACTCTGTTTTAAATTCTCTCTTTTCATCTTCAACTTTTCTTATTTTTGCTTGTGATCTTGGTATTTTCCTGTTTGAATAAAGTTTTTGAATAAAGTTTTTAATTAATTTTTCAACACAGATTTAAAATATTAAAACAAATTTTTGCACAACAGTTTGTCACATAAATTGTATTTTTTAATCAACGTGAATTTATTTGAAGCTGCTGGTGTAGGCTGAGTTAAATTTTGGTAAATAATAATTAATTAACTTTATTCATAATTAAAAAGTTTACAAACTATCAATAATTATTGATTATTGTTAATTTATTTTGTTAGCATTTCTTCTTCTTCTTTATTCCATAGCCGCTGACCATCAAATTAGTCAGTGGCGATCATGCCTGGTGGTGTCTTGTAGGGCAGCAACAAATTTATTCCACTTTGCTCGGTCGGCGGCCATCCTTCGTACAGTGCCCCAACTCTGGTTCATTCTTTGCATCTCGTCTTCCACAGTTCTCCGCCAGGTTGTTTTTGGTCGGCCTCTCTTTCGCTTTCCTTCGGGAGTCCATAGCATAGCTGTTCTTGTAATGGTATCAGGGTCCCTTCTGAGGACGTGGCCAACCCAACTCCAGCGTCTGCCAGCTATGATGGTGTGCATGTCCTCCTGGTTACTCCGAATAAGTAGTTCTTGGTTGCTGATGGTATTCGACCAAAAGATTCGGAGAATTTGCCTTAGGCAGATTGTGTGGAAGGAGGACAGGTTCGACATTTCCTTCTGTGTTACTCTCCAGCACTCCACACCATAGAGAAGCACAGAAAGTACACAGCTCTCATACAGTCTTAATTTGGTGTTTGTGCTGTACTGGGAAGACCTCCAAATGTTGCTGAGACCAGCAAAGGCTGTTATCGCTTTATTCATTCTGTTGTTAATGTCCTTGCTTGTTCCGCCATCTAGTGTTACTATGCATCCTAGGTAAGTAAATGTGTCTGTCTGTTCTAACTTCTGGTTCCTTATTGTTATTGGCTACATTGAGTGTCATGACCTCTGTCTCTCAGACTGATGGTCAGACCAACCTGCTGGCTATACTTATTCAGTCTATCCGTTTTTTCTTGGATGTGTTGATGTGAATGTGCGAGTAGTGCAATGTCATCTGCATATTCCAGATTTTCCAGTGTAGAAAACGTTGTCCATCTAATTCCTCTTGGACTGCCCTCTGCTGTATGATGCATACCCAATTTATTGCTGTCAAACATAATGTTGTTGATAAGGGGCATCCCTGTCATCCTCCTGTTTTCACTTCAAAAGTTAGATTACTCAATCCAACACTGCATGTGAAGTTAGAATAGGGGCTTTTTATAATGGAAACAATGCAGCTGGGAATTCCATAAGCCCTCAGTATTTTCCATAGGCTGCCTTGTGTATGCTGTCAAAAGCCTTTTCAAAATCAACAAAGTTAATTTACGGCTGTTGTTAGCATTTGATATTCCCTTATATAAATTTCCAGTGGAATCTGACTAAACAGCTTGATGATCTGGATTTTGCAGATGACTTGGCTGTTCTGTCCCATAACCATAATCAGATGCAAGGGAAAGTGAAAATTATCGATGAGAGGTCACAACAAGTGGGCCTGAAAACACACAGGGAAAAGACAAAGATTATGAGAATAAATGCAAGGAATGATAACACAGTTGAAATTGAAGAAACACCACTAAAGGATGTAGAATCATACACATATCTTGGCAGTTACATAGACAGAGTTGGAGGGACAGACAATGATATAAAAATAAGAATACAAACAGCAATCTATCAATCATGAGTGATGAGGTTGAAGATTTTAAGGAGAAAAAGCAAAGAGCCATCAATAACTTCAAGGGCTTGGCAGGTTACCTATGGCCACTTCCTAAACCTGGTAAAGATTATTGGAAGATATGGAGAAGATACACTTAATGACAACAGAAAGCTACTCCTTAGATTCTGCACTGAGCAAACCCTTGTCATTACAAACACAAAGTTCTCCCATAAGTGCATACATACTCACACCAGATGTTGAAGAAACACTACTAAAAGATGTAGAATCGTACACATATCTTGGCAATAATATAGACAAAGTTGGAGGGACAGACAGTGATATCAAAATAAGAATACAAAAAACAAGAGGAGCTTTCATTGCATTGGGAAATATATGGAGAACAAGAAATCAAGTCCAACACGAAAATAAGAATCTTCAACTTAAATGTCAAGTCAGTCCTATTGTATGGCTCTGAGACATGGAGAGCAACAAAAACAACAACCAAAAAGCTACAGACTTTTATAAATGGGTGCTTGCATAGAATCGAAGGTCTGAAATGGTATGACAAAGTCACAAATGTGGAATTGATGATAAGTACCAGACAAGTGCCAGTGGAACAAGAGTTGAGAAGAAGACGCTGGCGATGGATAGGACACACATTGAGGAGACCTGTTGATAGCATTACAAGGCAGTCCTTGTTCTGGAATCCACAGGGAAAGAGAGGCAGAGGTAGACCAAAAAATACATGGAGAAGAGAACTGGATACAGAGGTGAAAATGATGAGGAAAACATGGAAAAAACTTGTGCGGATGGCACAGGACAGGAAGACTTGGCATGAGTTTATGGAAGGCCTATGCTCCTCAGGGAGCTAAAGGGTATTGACATATAAATTTGACCTGACCTAGATTTGGTCAATTTATATCATTTAAATAGGAAATTGGATGAAGATATGCATCAGTATCTTTAAAAGCCACATCGGTAGCATAATTAAAGGAGAAACATGTGTTGAAAACTTACCTTTTAGCAAAAAATCAAATTTTCACGGTAATTCGTTATCAGAAGAAGTTTTTTATACCAGCAAGCGAGTAGATCAGGAAAGTTTTGACTGCAAAAATGACGGTTACAGTCTGCGTCGCTTGGGTACACGACGGACATCTCGTGAAAAAAACTTTTTTATTTCGTAATCAAAAATTCTGTAATCCGTTATGAATCCAAAAATAGAAATAAGGGAAAGCATTTCTCTTGTATTTAAAATAATAATATGACAAAATCTTTAAAGGACCCCCCCTCCCCCAAAACCCCAAAGTTTAGTCCACAAAAAATGTATGTCAAAAGGTGGTTTTAGTGCACGGACACTAAGTGTTAAGTAGCTGCACGAGAATGGCTCAAAGAGCCGCATGCCGCAGGTTGCCGACCCCTGGACTAGGATAAAGAAAATTAGCTATGTTGCGGCCACAAGCTGTTCGTCAGGGACAAACAAAAACAGAAGGTGAGAAAGTGAGCGTTAAGTCAGAAGCATGAGAAATAAATAAAAATGCAACCTGTGTAAGGGATGTGGGCTGGAATCATGCACAGACTGTGCACAAAATTGCCTTGTAGCCACAAGATAGGTAATTTCTTTGTCCTTGTCACAGGGTTAATCTGAAGATTACCTGAAAAGTGGTGGGCCTGGTTTCAGAAAAGACAATAGTGGCTCAGAGATATTTTGCAACCAGGTTGAAATAGGTTGTAAAGGTCGAGTGAGGCGAATTTGGGAGTCGGGATGTGGTTCCCAGAAAGCGGCTCCCAAGAATTCAGTTCACTGTGACATTATTACCCCTACTCTGCTATCTCCCCCTTCTTATAGCTCACGAGCCCCCTTAACCCCTCCCCTGAACCACATTGAGAAGAAGAGATAGAAATATAGCTTCAATCTTTCACACTCTTTCGCTACTGAAGTGAAAACTTGTAGTGTATGGGAAACACACCAAAAATACGCTTTATTAAGCTGTATACAGAACAATATAAATTTATATATATACATACACATCTAAACAGGTTCAAAGCCTGAATGAAAACGTACTGTGTACACGCCTAAATATACCAACAAGAAATTACTCTAATTCCAGACTGCTTGGTTAATTCAATGATGAATGTAAATGCAGTCTAAAGATTATTTAATTAATCTGTGAACTGGATGTAGTAGGCAGATTTCAAAGGATCAACCTATGTTCTATAGTCCTTGTTTACTAAAGTGATTTCTGAATCTTCGATTCGGCTGGCTTGATCTTTCCTGAGTTCTCTTGATTGTAATAACCAAAGAAATATAGCATGCCACCCTGCACTGCTCGTCTTTACATATAAACACTTTTATCCTTTCATGAATGCTTGCGCTGTACCTGGAGCTTAATGGAACAACACAAGATCTCGCTGTAGCGTTGGTTAACTCTCCTAGTAGATCGTATTTTGAACGATGACTTATAATAACCATAGATGGGATTGATGAGTTGGTCGTACTGTTGCCACTGATGGCTGCCTTCCCTTATAGGACGTATATACGTTGGTACGTGTGTACATATTTTGCACAATCTGTTGAGTTTCATGTCGTTTTATGTGGGCTTTGGATTACCCTGTTAGCTTCTAGTTTCCAGTGGCCATCTCTTGTGCCTCTGGCCACTTACGGTGTTCTTGGCGGGTGTAGTAATTCACCTTGCCTGAAGCTGGGTTTGCTGTAGCTTATTGACTTTCGCTTATCTGTGGAATGTGTTATGGTTTGGGTTGGCAGTTACGTGTGGTCGCAGCAGTGTTTCACGTATCTGAACTTTATATGATGACTGGTAACCTTGTAGTATGTTTGAACGTGGCTACGTCAATACTATAGGTGTATTACATTTATAGTCTACCCCGGCAGCATGGGTAATTAGACTTTCTGACAAAACCACAAGGCTTTCAGAATTTTGTCTTCGTTACCGCTTGATCCCTAATGCTGAATATCTTGAACAGTAATGATGAATCGAAGCTCATTGCTTGATCTCACTCTCTTGCAAGAAAGTCCTTTCACTGGGTTTACTCAAGGCAAACGCCACTGGGTTGTTTTCCCATCTACCAACTCTGTCGAAATTTCAGTGGCTTATAACGGCTGATATTACGTACTTAATGCCTCCAGCTAGTCTGGGACTGTGTTCTTATGGCATTTGATCTCGCTGGGTTCCTCTATAATTCTATTTCATTTCCCTTGTATATTTATTTTCAGTTCGCCAATAAGTCAATTTTTCTTTCTGATCCTTTACTAGTTGATCTTAACCAAATAAACCTTTTGTGAAATGTCCTGTCCATTATCCTTGTTACTTCCTTTGAGCAAACAAAACCGCGCCATTCTGTCTACTCCATTTCATTGTTAATTGTTGGACTGTTATTGTTACGGAGTCGCACAGTCTCTGTGTTAATGCGAACCTTTTGTCCCATCAAATACTTTCTCATTACTTGTGAAGCTTGTCGGCGACTATTAGACAATAGATCTAGAGAATCAAAATTCAAACTCATTCGCCCCTCGTGACAGTCCTGAAAGATGTTTTTTTTTAACCCACTGTTTACCACCTAAGACTTAAAAAAATGAAAAAACCCAGTGTTTACCATCATCTTGCTGCAATCCTCATTTTCATATATGATGTCTCATGTAGTATATTCATTGCCATTTGGCTGTAATTATGTTATGGTCTTTTTAAAAAATTGTTTTGTATTAGACCTTATTTTTACTTAACTTACTCTTCTATATTCTTAATGTTTTTTTGCAGTCCATTAGTTGATGCAGCTATGCGAACTTTATATTATAGAGCAGATATTGTATTTCAGACACTTTTGACGGTCAATACAAAAAGGGTAGATTTATTGGTGATAATGTGAATGTGGCAAATGCAGTCACATGTGTTTTTCTTTGCTTCAAATGTTTACAGTTTTATGTTTTGTTTTTAATATAGAATCTGGCATCCCAACATGGCTCTTGATCGGGACATATACACTATTGTGACCAAGTGGCAGGAGAATGATAACGACTCGCTCTTGAGTATGTCTTTGTATCTGTTGTTTATAACAAAATGTGTGAACTAACCGTATATCTTTGTCTCTGTTCTTTATAACAAAATGTTTGAACTGATCATGTATACGAAATAAATGGAAGCTACCAGAGAGACATTGAACATGTATATCAAGCAGGTTCAGAGTACAAAACCAATGTAACAATAATTTTAAAAATGGGGGGAGGGGGAGGTTTACAACTTGTACCTGAGACTAAGTGATTGAGAAGCTGAGGATTGAAATGGCTAAAGTTCCACTTCTCTCATTTTGGTAACGAGTATTTTTTTATTTATTTAACAAACTGTATAAACGTGTATGTAGTGGTTTACGTTATTGTGATGCTAGAGAATATTTTGGGTGTATTGTAATAGTTGTGAACGTTAGTTAGCATAGCTGTTACATTACCGTTGTTATTGGTGTGTGTGTAGTGGTTTGTTGACTGGCACTGCTGACAATGGTGATGTCAGAACTGTTGGGCTTACTATTAGTGGCCAACGTGTTTATAATCAAGCGAATGTTAGTGGGTCGTTTATTTGTGAAGGATGATGAGGACAATGTTAACGCCACATCAACGACTGGGTCATAAGACTGACCAACTGCTAATCAATGTACACTGGACCCATTCTTGGACATCAAAGACGAAACTATTTATTGAGAACGTAGACATCATAGGCAGGTACAGTATCATCAAATGCAGTTGTTAGAAATGAATACGTAGATTATACATGTTATCAATATTGAACTTGACCGATCTCACTAGCCGTCATCATCTCAAGGACGACGGAAGCTCTGCGGTAATATGTCCGTATAATCTTAGTTTTCATCACAAGGCTTGTATAATATGTTGAATGTCTTCCATAAAGATAATGCGTTACGATCCGTTTAATGTCCAGCAGGAATTTGGATGCACTAGCGACATGCCATAGCAAGACGTGCCAAATCTCTGCCAAATCTTGCAAAGGATAAATTGAGTATTACTCACAATACCTGAACGAGCCAGATTTGGCTAATATATATGTGCTCCACACAGGGAGATACCATGATATAATTCATTGTGTTTTCCCAAGACTTGGGGTTAAGACACATAACAATATTCGTCTGGACGTCTGTCCTTACCAAAGGACCTTTTGGATCTGCTCAAGCATCATAGCTCTTTGGCAACAAATCACCGCAACAAACCTCGTCATTACATTCAAACATCGTGCACAGAGGTGCGCAAATAATCAAACATTCCATTAACTTAGATACACTCAAAAGTGCATCTATAAAATACCTATGTGTGAGGATCTCAAACACTTAACTCCCACGCGGAAATAACTTAACAGATTACATCGACCCCCCCATGAAAAAAATCTAAGATTTTTTTTTCGATAAAAATTAGTGAGGTCCATCAAGTACCATCCAACGAAAGAATGGACAATTAACAACTGTTAGGTTATTATTCTAGAATAAGTTATAAGAATAGAAATTAATAATAGAGGGACATCTATCAATAATATATCAACATGTAATGAAGATCAGAACACCCAATTCAAACAAAAGTTGAAAAGTAAAGAAACATAGAACAATGATGGAATAAATATTAAATGTTAAGTGATAAGTGAAAAGACATGAAATGGAAAATGAGCATAAATGGGGAAAAATTGAAATAAATCAACGAAGATGACAAAACTATGACAACATAACCTCCCCTACTGAAGTAGCGTAAACAAACAAAAAAGAGTCAAGTATGGCGTTATCAAATAGATACGCACGCTAAACATATCAGTGGCTAATGATTAGCTACCATTAAAAAAATGTGGCTAGACGCAGTAGTGCAGCGAAATAAATATACTAATTAATGGAAACATGTCATAAAAATAGCACACTGTTGCGCTAGGAGTAAAATGTAAATAATCATGCTGGAAATAGTGTCATAAAGGCCCATTAGAATAAAATGTCAGTAATGAAACACACGTGGAAAGTTCCATGGGGACAGTTCTATATCATTGATATTAAAACGTTCCAATAAGTCAATCAATAAATCAGAACTCGGCCAAAAAAAACACCATATTAAAAGATGATGGGAGCCGCGCTGGTGTAATGGCTACAACGTTGTACTGGCGACCAGGTGTTCATGGTTCAAACCCGGCCGTCGGCGTTTGAAGAAATGTTTACGACCGGAAATTTGACTGAATAATCTGAACGGCTCCTGCACATAAATCCCGTGTGGATGGGAAGGAGCGAAGCTCCTGACCGGGTTGGAAGGAAAGTCCACTGACCCCCCCCAGCCTCGCAATGACATGTCATTGGGCCGAAAGAGCTGGAAAAGCTCGAGTGCCGCTGGTTATAGAAAAAAAAAAAAAAAATCATCAGAAGAGTCTAGTCAGTAAAATTGTGTGCAAAATAGTCAATAGTGGCGGATATGAAAATGTCATATACACAAGCGAGGGTATCGCTCTAAACCGAAAAGAAATACTTGGTGTCATCATATAAAATCAGAAGTACATCAGCGATGATGTAGCAGCGCAATGGCGGCACAAGATTAGAGGTTCAGTGGCCCGGGAGATTCTTGAGGACATCTGGTCAGGATGTTGGCCATGACATTGTCGGAACCCCGGATTGCTTGTATGGAGAAATGGAATGGCTGTAAGGAGATTGCGTACCGTGTGGATTTAGAGCTCTTTAAGTCCTTGTTCTGTAGTGCAGTAAGGGCTCTCTGATCCATCTCCACGATGAAATGTGCGCTGAGGAGGAATCTCTGTAGTTTGAGTATGGACCAAACCATAGCCAATAACTCACAGTCCAGCACAGAGTAGTTTTGTTCTGCTGCAGTCAGCTTCCTGGAGACATACATGACAGGGTGTAGAGTTCCAGAATAGATCTGCATCAGCGATGCACCGATTCCCATCGAGGATGCATCACTGCAAAGAATAAAAGGGATATCTGCATTCGGTAATCTTAAGATAGGAGCAGATGAAAATAATAATTAAATTTTATCTAAAGTGGCCTGGCACACTTGTGACCACCGCGACCTGCTAGGCGAACCTTTCTTCAATAGACTGGACAGGGCAGCAGAAGAAAAGGTAGCAAGATGATGAATATAGATATATCAAGTGAAGAAAGTTGAAACAGACAGGATATCTGAAAATTAAAGAAATGCTAATATGCAAGACATAGATGAAATCAAGTGCAAAGAAGTATCGGCAATAGTAGAGGAGACAAGTACAAAACATCCCGAAAAGAATGAAGAAGAACGCACCCACAAACGCAACTATAAAGTGCGTGGTGCAGAGTTTTGTACGAGTTGCACGTCAAGAGGATGGTGTGCAAAAAGCAAACCATGTTTGAATTTAATAGCTCTGTGAGCGTCAAAATAGTTAGCGGACAGAAGCAAGTTGTTGATGAGAGTTTTGAAGTTCGAACATGCGAACAAATTTAACATTTCCGATTTGCTGAAAAAATTTCCTAAGAGCATACCAAGTTGTATGAGATGGGATGTTGCACACCAGAACAGTGCGATTCAGAGAAATAGGATCTCAGCCAGATCATAACTGAGCCCGAGAATCATTTAATTTATCATGTGTAGTGCGAGCTAAGCGTGAAGAATAATTCTTACGTACATGTTGTTCCTTACATGTCGTAGCGGTAGGAGAATCATGTAAATTCTTGTTATAACCCTCATGAGCATTATTATCAACACCTACCACGTTAGTAGATTTCTCATGTCGTAGCCGATTATCTTCGGGTGTAGCCCGAGGAGTGTCAACCTGACATGTCCTATCTTTCCTGTGGGACCCAAAGACGCAGCAATAGAGAATGCAGTCAGCGACCCATAGCTTGACTGCTTGCATCAGGGTCAGTGAACCAGAGTTGACCAATGCCCTACTCCACCTCCATGTGGTGGTCCTGGAAACAGGCTGCATCACTGCAGTCTGACTGAGAGAGTAGGGATCAAAGAGGGAAGGCAAACCCGATCCCAAAAAATGCCATGCTGAAGTCGGATGTGCCGGCCGAAATGCGCAGATATCGCAGCTCCGCTGTAAACAGACACAACGCAACTAATGTCCTTTTCAGGACAAATGAGGAAGAAGAAGAAGAAGTATCTTTCCTGTCACCAGTTGTAGTACCACTCATATGATCAATATATCTACCTGAATAACAGTCAATGTGATGAAGTTTGTTCTCGAGAACAATCTTCTTTTGTGCATAAAGCCCTTTAAAATCATCATCCTTGGTAAACTTGTTGTGTGGTGGGCATTTAGTCTTGTCAAAAGAACCACCAGTCTTACGCCATGAACCACCATTATCAAAGTCATACCTGTTTTGAAAGGAAACCCTGACATAGGGATCTTGACAATGGAAATTATATTTCCCACGAAGAGATTTGTCAACACTATGTACAATGTCACAGTTAGCATTGTGAAGTGTTGATCATCAAATTTATGTCTAACCCTATCAACTTTGACTGCAGATACAGTGCAGACCTGATAAGGAGAACTCACCAGGGACCCAAGAAATAGTTCTTCTTATCAGAAATTCCTCTTATCAGATAAGAGTTCAAGCATATGGTAATGCATTTACAACGTACAATACAATAATGAATTAGCGTTGAATATGACAGATGTATGACACAGAAAATATGTAAATCACCAAAATTGTTAATGTACAAAGTTGGCACAAATACCTAGAGAATAACAGCACTTTTTACACTTTGAAATGAAAAAGCTGCAATTTTCCTCTGTATCTTAGTACCCGTATTTGAGTTAATAAAAAATGTCTTTCCATGACATCTTTAAATTCAAAGAAATGATAAATTAAATCATCTTGGCATCCAGCCGGCATTATATACATGTTAGTTTTATCCATGCAATTGAAACTTCCAACTGTGAAATAGTTTGTACCGTTAACCCACAGTCATCATTATCTCTAGAATTTGCACACTCTTAAATGATAAAGCACTCTTAAATGAAAAAGTCTGTAATTTTCCTCTGTACTGCATCAATGTGACCTACAAGTTTGGACAACATTGCTGACCTATAATGAACCTTCAGATTTTGAATAATACCTCGGTCACAAGGCTGAAGTTTGGATGTCGCATTTGGTTGGTAAAAATAAAAGTTCTGTTGCTTTTAGATTTTGAACATTTATGTGGGCTGAACAGTTGTAAAGCACCAAAAGATCTTTGTGATGTTGACGTTCCATAGAATGATTAAATGCATATAGCCACTTGGTGAAAATGTCTGATGTCATCCAGGCTATTGAATTAGCTGCATAATCAACACACAATTTTTTCAAACTTTTAAAACATCATGAATTTTTTAATTTACCGATTACAAGTAAGGGCAATTTATCTGAACCATCCATATTTGTACACACAACAATTGTGATTCTTTCTTTCCATCCCCCCCCCCCCCCCCCCCCCACCCCCCCCGCCCCCCCCCCCCCTCCCCAATGACACTTTTCATTTCTGAAGGAAAAAGTCTTGTCAGGCAGCAATCTCCAAAACAATCCAGTTTCATCAGCATTAAACACATCAACGGAATTATACCTACTCATGGCTGGTTTTAGCACCTCCTCCGTCCATGACTCGGTAGTCGTTTCATTAACAGAATGCCTTTCCCCACACAAAAAAAAGGTAAAGGAACCTGTTACACGCCCATTGAGGCATATTGGGAATATGGTGTTAGGCCCATATTTTCTTGACCGTCTGCACACTAGGGGTGATGTGGTTGGCATCACGCCGGCCTCCTTAACCTTCACATGGTTGCTCTGGTACCCGTTTGTGGCCTTAAAAATTCCCACCTCATCTGGGGATCGAACCATAGACTACTGCGCTAGGAAGCCAGTGCACTAACCACTATGCTACCGCGGCTTTGTAAGTAATGTTGTGCCGTTTTTTAAAAGACCCAACCAGCCAGGACTACATTTCCAGCCAGTCCGACCTTCCAGAAGTGCTAACTCTTCTGCCTTTGCAGTTAATATAGGTCCATTTACAGGAACATTTGCTGATCTCGCCATGGTGAACCATTTTAGGAGTGCCGTGTCAACCACATCACACGCCGCTTTTCGGTTCTTCATTCTGTGACAATCAACGTGTCCACCATAAAACATTTTTCTGTACCGATCCTTATTTTTTATGATTCCTGAAAGCGTTGATTTTGGAATGTCGAATTCCTTTGCTATTTCCATTTTCTTTTTGACACTATTTTCCACTTCTTGTAATAGCTCAATCTTTCTTTTCAAAGATATGGATTTTAACTTTTCAGCCATTTTTAGAGGGGAAATAACTCAAATTCTAACACCGACGAAGCGCGCAATTTCCGAAAATAGCCGAAAAGTTGTACAAATGTCCAGGTACTGTATTTGAAAAAAAGTTCGCCTTAAGCAGATCAAATTATATAGTCGGGACACGTTTAATCGTTCGGCATATCCGAAAATTCGTGATAAACGGATTCGGCTTAACCGGACATTTTTTACAAAGACAAAGAAGAAAAATTGCCGGGGATAAATAAATTGTTCTTCACAACAGAAATTCGCCACATCCGAGATCGCCTTAAGCGGTTTGCACTGTAACACCTTGTTGTTTAAGACAACATCCAATAGATCATCGACTCTGTCGCGAAGTTTCGTAATCGCTAAATCTGTAATTTCTTTTTCTTTAGCAAGAGCTTTGTGTATTTTCTCTTTGGTTTCAACTTGAAGCCCATCGTAATCAGTCTTTAAGTCATGTAACTGAGAAGTAAGAATCTTCTCTTTAGCAATCCTATCCCCAATCTCTAAATCTTTAACTTTGTGTTCTGCAGCAGCAGTTTGAGTCAGCCGGTCAATTTCTATAGAGTGTCTACTGACACATTCCATATTCTTGGCCTTTTCTTGTTCAAGGTCCAGTTTGAGTGCCTCAATAGCGCTATAATGGCTATTCATAAGCTCATCAACCCTCTCGGGAAATACTGTTTGTTGGAGATGTAGATCTGCATTCTCATTCAATAGAGCACGAATCATGTCTGTCTTTGAATCTTCACGTCTCGGGGCCTCAACTTTGAATTTCTCATAGTCTATTTTTATCTGTTCTAGCTCACTAGTAAGATCCTTTTCCTTATATCGATGTTCGTCCTTTATCTGATTCTCATGAACTTTGTCATCGAGTATAGCGTGTCGTACATTTTTTAATACATGACCATGTTGTACATGGATGTATCGTCCCAGAAAAAGACGAAGATCCGCACGCAGTAAATCTGCAAGTTCTTTAGCAACGAACATATGATGAACAGAATGAAAATTAAAATTAGCAAATGCCCTAGATCTGATGCCGTATTACCTAATAAATGGTCCATTACAAATTCTTCAAGATCTGGGCCTTGAAATCCATACTCCTTACCCTCCTGGAGAAGATCTTCCAGAGTAGACATCTTGTCTAATTTATATGAGTTTCCAACTCACTTAGTTAAATATTTCCTAAAGAAATTAAAGTTATCCCCTAATCAATGTGTAACAGGTTCTTGTCCTATTAATGTCAGGAATGCTAATATGTCACAGAATTATTAATCAATTATTAAATCATGCATTAAAAGAATTTAATAGAGCAGATAAGACAAGAAATACATGATGAAGAGACGGAGAACAACTGATACAAAGACGAGATACCCAAGAACAAATGGCAACGTTCGCAGAATCAAATAAGTAATAAAGCAGAAATAAAGAAAAAAATATTGCATAACTTGCAATGATAGTGCAAAAGAAGAAACGAGACAAGTAACAGCACAGGGTATAAATAGAAAATTTGTATAGAAATCAAGGATAGCAAGGTTGAGAATGACAAGTACAATCAAAGTCAATCATGAAACTAAGGCACAGAGAAAAAATATTATAATAACAACAATAAAAACAGCACATCATGTCTAAACAATTAGGTGTCACAGACAACCAGACGCAGTGGACTAAAAATCCTTCAGCAAATATATGCTGGAATTTCCACTGCGGGAAATCTGTAAAAATCCCTATAGAATGCTTACGTGGGCCCTGGTGTGAAACTGGGATGTACCCCAACGCAAGTCTCCTCCCAACCAACCCACATAGAACATGGAACATAGAACACTAAGAAGAAAAATGGTGGACATAATAAAGAAAGGCTCGACAAAAAACGTGCAACAGTGGCAAGGTGCACATACAAAAAAAAAAAACCCACTTATCTTTAAAAAATCCCGGCCTTCATGAAAATGACAACGATGGGCATTGGGAGTTGCATGGTGAGCCGAAGAAAAAACGTGCAGCAGTCCGACGTTGACTGATGGCTGGAACACACAGAGGTCAGTAAGGTCAACCATTACGCAGACTGCTAGAGACCCTGGTTGATGGCGTGTTCTTGACAAGTGACATACTGGAAACTGGGCACATATTCGATTGAATTGGTTTTCCCCTTCTGCTGGCCACCAGCTGTTACATTACTGTTGTTATCGGTGTGTGTTTGGTGGTGTGTTGACTGGCACTGCTGACAATGGTGATGTCAGAACTGTCGGGCTAACTATTAGTGGCCGACGTGTTTATAATCAAGCGAATGTTAGTGAGTCGTTTATTCGTGAAGGATGATGAGGACAATGTTAAAGCCACAGCAACGACTGGGTCATAAGACTGACCAACTGGTAATCAATGTACACTGGACCCATTCTTGGACATCAAAGACGAAACTATTTATTGAGAACGTAGACATCATAGGCAGGTACAGTA
Organism: Oreohelix idahoensis; assembly: GCA_024509875.1. NCBI lineage: Eukaryota > Metazoa > Mollusca > Gastropoda > Stylommatophora > Oreohelicidae > Oreohelix > Oreohelix idahoensis. The sequence goes on along the minus strand of JAMPIV010001570.1, from coordinate 301,064 downwards.
TCATCAATTGCAGTTGTTAGAAACGAATACATAGTTAATACATGTCATCAATATTGAACTTGACTGATCTCACTAGCCGTCATCATCTCAAGGACGACGGAAACTCTGCGGTAATATGTCCGTATAATCTTAGTTTTCATTACAAGGCTTGTATAATATGTTGAATGTCTTCCATAAAGATAATGCGTTACGATCCGTTTAATGCCCAGCAGGAATTTGGACACACTAGCGACACGCCATAGCAAGACGTGCCGAAGCTCTGCCAAATCTTGCAAAGGATAAATTGAGTATCACTCACGATACCTGAACGAGCCAGATTTGGCTAATATATACACCCCTGTTCACAAAGTTCCGGGACTCATTTTTTATCCGGAAAACCGTTATAAGGAGCTAGGTGATATTAACACAGTGCACGTGTCAACCACGTGCCACTATATGTACCAAACCTGAAGTTTGTAATTTCACGCATGCGCTGTGTGGTAGCGTATAAGCGATGTGACGTAATAGTGTTCGTCGCGTTTCAAAAATGGACAGCAAAATTCAACAACGTGTGTGTATTGATTTCTGTTTTCGTCTAGGAAAAACTGGTTCCGAAACTCTCGAAATGTTACAAACAGCTTTCGGAGAGTCCTGTTTAAGTAGATCTAAAACATTTGAGTGGTATTCCCGTTTCAAAAGTGGACTCCGATCCTTTGAAGATGGCCCCCGTCAAGGGAGAAGGCACGACAGGTCAAGTCCAATGTCAAGACTATGTTAATAGAGTTTTTCGACATTGATGGCCTGGTGCATCATGAATACGTCCCTATAGGACAGAGTGTCAATGCTGAATTCTACAAAACAGTCCTGTAACGCCTCCGCGACGCTGTGCGCAGACATCGCCCTGAGAAGTGGCGCACAGACCATTGGCGTGTTCATCATGACAATGCACCTGCACACAGGTCTGTCACCACAAACGCATTTTTGACGAAACACAACATTCAATTGCTCCCGTATCCTCCATACTCACCCGATCTTGCTCCGTGTGACTTTTTCTTGTTCCCGCAACTTAAGAAAACAATGAAAGGTCGTAGATTCGATTACATTGAGCAGATTCAAGCCAACGCGACGAGACAAATGAGGGCTATTCCGCAAAGTGACTACCAGCGGTGCTTCCTTCAGTGGCAGGAACATTGGAATAAGTGTGTACACTCACAAGGGAACTACTTTGAAGGAGTTAGAACCAAATAGTATGTAAGTCTACTTATTCGAATAAAAAAAAATGAGTCCCGGAACTTTGTGAACAGGGGAGTATGTGCTCCACACAGGGAGATACCACGATATAATTCATTGTGTCTTCCCACGACTTGGGGCTAAGACACAAAACAATATTCGTCTGGACGTCTGTCCTTACCAAAGGACCTTTTGGATCTGCTCAAGCATCATAGCTTTTTGGCAACAAATCACTGCAACAAACCTCGTCATTACATTCAAACATCGTGCACAGAGGTGCGCAAATAATCAAACATTCCATTAACTTAGATACACTCAAAAGTGCATCTATAAAATACCTATGTGTGAGGATCTCAAACACTTAACTCCCGTGCGGAAATAACTTAACAATAACATGATTTAGTTCTGAATTTAGACTCTTTATTCTGACATGCATACCTGTCAACCTCCTGAGACTAAAACCTGTATGCCGGACCTAAAAATGCTTACAAGCACCCAAAAATCCTTACGCAAAAAATATATAAATAAATTATATACAATACAGTTTTAAAACGAGAAATGACACATACAAATCTATTAGCATTTGAATTAGTATGATATAAAACATGCTAATAGTCTCATGCTGTTCTTTACATATAAAAAACTTAGTGATCGTGAGGTACTATTCTTTCAATGCACAGTGTTTTGTATTATAATCAACACATGCACTCTAGCACTTTGTAGAATTGCATTTGTGGGCTTAAAGTCTGCACAGCATGTATCAATGTTAATCTTACACTGTAAAAAAGAACTGACTGTGTCCGCATTCATGGACTTCCTGCAGTCTGTGTGGATTTTTTTATTGAAAAATGATGCAAAGAAGTTTACACAAACAAGCCCTTTTTTTCTAGTTATAAAGGGCAGACACAGAATATTATGACATTAATTTATTGGAAATATTTAAATGATCAAAATATAACTGGAAAGATTAAGAAAACGAAAAAAAAAAAAATTCAGCGAAGCAATGCAAATGGCTAACAGCAAAAAGAAACAAAATATAAATTAAAATAAACCAAATTATGAACAGAATATCTAATCTAGGAAGAAAAGCGTACCACCAAAATATTACAAAATTATTATTTAAGAGTTGGTTGCCTAGACCAGTGATAATAGATTGCCACTTTATTAAAAAATAAAGCAGTGAATCTCGACCGCTGTAATAAAGTAGGTAGGCCTACTCAACGCAAATAAACTTTTTTTTTTTCTACTTTTGAAGGGCCTACACAGAATTTTATGATATTAATTTATTGGAAATATTTAAATGGTCAAAATATAACTGGAAAGATTAAGAGAACGACAAAAATAAAATACAATGAAGCAAAGCCAACAACTAACAGCAGAAAATAAAAAAAATAACCAAATTATAAACAGAATATAAAATCTAGGAAGAAAAAAACGCACTTCCAGAAATTTACAAAATTATTTTTTAAAAGTTCGTAGCCTAGACCAATGATAATAGATGGCCATTTTATTAAAAAATAATGCAGTGAATCTCGACCACTGCAATAAAATAGGCCTACTCAACGCAAACAAACTTTTTTTCCTAGTTATGTAGGGCCTACACAGAATATTATGACAATTAATCGGAAATATATTGAAGGGTCAGATATTACTGGAAAGGTTAAGACAGCGATTAAATTGCAACAAAGCAAAACAACAGCAATATTTAACCAAGTTGTAAGTACTTAGCTTTTTTTAAACAAAATGGCGTCGAAGTGTGGTGACAAGCAAGCATGGTCATTGATAACAGGTAACTTTAAAAATATGTCATGTCACGCTGAAAACTGAAAGTGTTTGAGGCCAAATTTAAAGTTTTTGCCAAATTGTTGGGTATAAAAGGATTTGATTGGTTGCTGGGAGAGACCTCAGTTTAAAAACAGACACAGAGATTCCTGGAATAAAAAATAAAAAAATTGGTTTAAAAAAAAACCTGGGCTAGAAAATATTTTCTGATTTATAATTAAAAAAAACTTACTTACTTTCTTAGTCATTCCCCTTCTACCGTGAGGTATAGAGGTTTGGAAGAGAGAGTGCCAGACTATCCTATCGGCTGTCTTCCTCCTGGCCTGGGTCCATTCTAGTCCTCGGTCCTTCAAAGATTGTCTAATGTTGTCCCCCCAGCGGACTCTGGGTCGTCCTGGTGGTCTGGATCCCTGGCTCTTAGTTTCCCATGCTTGTCATGGTAGCTGATCTTCTCCCATTCTGCAGACATGGCCAAACCATCTTAGTTGGGACTGTTCTACTTGGGTCTGCAGGGAATGGGATTTTAGGCCTTGACGTATCATCTGGTTACTTCAACCACCTTCCTCAGATACCTCATTTCTGAGGTTTGGATCTGGCTTTTGTGGGTTGTAGTCATTGCCCATGACTCGCATCCATACTTCAAGACTGGGACATAGGTGGAGCGGTATACAGTCATCTTTGTTTTCTTACCAACCTCTCTCTTGCTGAGGAATCCTCGATTTATGGCCTGAAAAAGTATCCCAGCTGCTGATTTTTGAGTGGCCAACTCTTCTTTGATGCCTCCCTTTCAGTCTATAATAGCTCCAAGGTATTTAAAGTGGTCGACCTGCTCCAGGACCTGTTCTCCCAGCTTAATCTTATGTTTTCTTTCTTCTCGTGATATCACCATGGATTTTGTTTTAAAGCTGCTTATGACCATCCCTCTCTTCTCCAGCTCTTCCTTCCAGACTTGCAGGTTGGATTGGAGATGTGTCTCTGATTTAGCAATCAGGGCAACATCATCAGCAAATGCCAGCTCTGAAATACAGACCTGTCTCATCTTCCAGTACCCCACTGAATACTTTCTTGTTCTCTCCTTACATGCCTTGATGACATCGTCCATGAGGAGTTGTGATACTATACTGTAATTTATTTTTTCAGAAGGCCCCATGTCTTTCTCTTTGCATTATTTATACACTATTTCTAGGAGGGATTACAGGTAATCCTTCTCCATGTTTCTTCTCCTTCTATTATTTACGTTTTTTCAAGATGAGATCACGATGGAATTTCTCTCATCTGCTTTATGTTTCTTCCCTGTGACTAGTAGGGGGTGTAGGGAATTAGACAGTATTTTTCTAGAAGAAAGATTATAGATGCTAGATCAGGATTGGCACCAGATCGTCTTTTTTTAAAGATAGGCATGCAGCTAGACACATTTTTCGGGATTTTTTATATATATATATTGGCCATTTTTGTTTCATTGCCACTAGAGGGCTAGGCTTAATCCCGTTTCTTTGTCTAAAACTCATGTACGTTGCATCAGCATGATCTAAGGTTCTGATTGGCTGAGAGCTAACTGCAGTTGAAATGCAGAGCTGCCATTGGCTTTAGAACCACGCCGCGCATATGACGTCATGAAGTCGGCGCGTGGGGGTCTTGATTATAAAAGGCCTATATTTCATAGCTTCTTTCTCTTTTAATGAAAAATTGCCAAGCTGGGTGCCAGAAGCAAATTGTCGATTGCCTTTCAGTTGGACATTCGAGATTTGCAGGTGCCGGCTTTTTGTGGGGAAGAGCAGAATTTTTGATACCTCAAAATTTCTCCCACGGCACAGTGGTGGCATTCGCAGACACCCAAAGTCTCGCATGAAATTGCCAGTGGTGGAAGGAGAGGAAGAAAATACGTTTTCCCAGCCAGGGGAAGACATTTTCCAGCGAATAGGATTTTTTGTGGATAAATCCTGAGCTCTGACGCTCATTCGGTTACACACGCAGATTTGGCATGCTGCCCGCGTTGTGGTAATTTTATGTTCGCTTCTTCACGGCCATAATAAAGCCGACGGCCCAGTTATAGGTACTCGGGCAGGTAATTTCAGAGTGGTAGAAGTCAGCTACAGTTCCAGTCCAGAATCCAGTGGGGTTCTTTTAAACCTTAGTCATCAATTCCAGAGTTAGTGGAGAGAGAGAGGGTAAACATTCTCTCTACTGAAGTCAGCACAGATAGGCAGAACTGTTAGTTTTGGTGAATCATAGCAGAGGACCGCTGCTGGAGTTTAGAGGTGCAGTTAGTTGTGTTCAGGAGATTTCATGATAGGCTGTGTAGAACCGAAGTCTGTGCAGAGATTGTGTAGACCCTTCATAGTCGTTCCAGCTATCAGTGGACTTAGAGTTAGAGTTAGAATTTAGAACAGCTAGTTTGGAGTGTAGGCAACATCAAGTGCAGTGTAGTTCATTTCAGTTAACCTTACCTTCTTTCTCCATACAGGTTGCAATTGTGGGAGAAGGGTTGGGGTTGATGCATTTTTTAACTGTGCTTGATTTTGTTTTTCAGGTGTGCACCCTCGCACTTTATGTATATGAGTTGTTTATAGGTGTATAATAAACTTGTATAAATTGTAGCTGGCATCAGTCATTTCCTTTAGTACAGTCGCTATATGTTGTCTGTATCTTGGTGTTTGTGAAGCTTGATATAACCTTATCCCCTTAGGGTAGCTAGAGGTCGTTGACAACTATAGCACATAAGACGTCCGTTGCTCGGAATCCGCACTGGACCTTATCCAATTGTGGCTCAGCTAGGCGTCAGAGTCTCTGCTCTAGGATTCTAGAGTAGATTTTACCAGGAACACTGAGAAGGGATATGCCTCTATAGTTTCCACATTGTCGATTGTCACTCTTTTTGAAAACTGGTGTTATGATGGCAATCTCCCAATCCTTTGGTATGGTCTTGTTGCACCACGCTGCCTGTAGGACCCTTAAAAGTAATAGGTCGCCTGATGCTCCCATGTACTTAACTATTTCTGGTGTTATACCATCATGCCCGGCTGCTTTGCCCATCTTGATTTTCTCCAGTGCTGCCTTCAGTTCTTCCATCTTTATGTCATCTTCACCATCATTGGTTTTCTCTTCTGTTGCTAGTGGTTAACATTTCTGATGCTTCACCATGCTCACCATCCAGGAGTTCTGAGAAATATTCTTTCCATTACTTCCTTCGGGGCAGCAAGCAATTTGCCTTGCTTGTCCTTTATAAATTTGAGAGGGCATTGTTTTTCCTTCCTCATGTTCTTTAGGGCCTTATAGAACAATTTCTGGTTTTCTTGCACATCTTTTTCTAGCTTTTCTCCAAATTCTTCCCAGGACTTCTGTTTTGCTGCTAGCACCTTGTTCTTTGCTTCTGTTCTGAGTGTCACATGTTCTCTATATTTCTCTATTTGTCCTGCTGTGTTTTTAGCTCCTAAGTATTGTTTCCATGCCATTTTCTTCTCTCTTATTTTCTCTTTGACTTCCTCTGTCCACCAAGGTGTCCTCATTCTCTTGTTCCCAAGTCAGACTTCACTACATGCTTCTGCAGCAGCTGTCTTTATGATGTCCTTGAATTTAAGCCAGAGGGTTTCCAAGTCATCAAGTTGTCCTTCTGTGTTGCTCACCGCTGCAGCATTAAGCCCCTGATATCTGGTCTTAATTTCTGGCTCTCTCAGCTTGTAGGTCTTAATGCTCATTTCTCTCGATTGTTTACTTGGTTTCTTGCGTGATGTTGGGCAGTTCCTAGGCTGAGCAACTCTTTCAATTGTTCTTTTGATTGTAAGCAGGTAGTGATCACTTCAAATCTCTGGCCCCCTCCAGACTCTAGCATCCTGGATATTATAAAAAAACTTGGGTTGGAAAATATTTTTAGAATTTTTAAATATTTTTGGGGCGGAGGGGAAGAAAAATCTGTACGTTGTACGAAAATTTTGTACAGGTTGACAGGTATGCACATGTGGATTTAAGCTTTCTTAGTGTACACAGTTGTTATTTCACTTTGTTTAGTGTTCATTTTAAGATGTCAGTTTAGTTTATAAAAACAAGTACTTAAAGATTGGTGAGAAAATATTACCTTTAAAAGGCATTTGGAAACCTTTGTAGTATTTTTGGCACATGAAACATGCTTGTTGACATAATTTGAGATGCCTGGGCTGTAGTCCTCTTTGCAAAGGATAGGAAAACGTTAAGAGCTCTGGTGCCAAACAGAAATAGAGTGCTTAACTGGTTCTGAAAATTCTTTTTGTGATATTTTTTCCCCTTCTGTTAATGTGCTTAAAAAAAAGACTGTATCTTATATATCTGAGCCGCGCTAGCGTAGTGGTTACCACACTGCTCTGGCGACTGGGTGATCCAGGATCAAACCCGGGCAACGGCATTTGAGGATTTTTCATCGACCGGGATTTAAACTGGATTAACTCGAGACCTTTTTGTTTCATGAGAGCTGTGTACTTTCTGTGCTTCTCTATGGTGCGGAATGTTGGAGAGTAACAGAGAAGGAAATGTCGAAACTGTCCTCCTTCCACACACTCTGCCTAAGGAAAATTCTCCGAATCTTTTGGCCAAACACCATCAGCAACCAAGAACTACTTATTCGGAGTAACCAGGAGGACATGCACACCATCATAGCTGGCAGACGCTGGAGTTGGGTTGGCCACGTCCTCAGAAGGGACCCTAATACCATCACAAGAACAGCTATGCTATGGACCCCCGAGGGAAAGCGAAAGAGAGGCTGACCAAACACAACTTGGCGGAGAACTGTGGAAGCTGAGATGCAAAGAATGAACCACAGTTGGGGCACTGTACGAAGGATGGCCGCCGACCGAGCAAAGTGGAATCAATTTGTTGCTGCCCTACAAGACGCCACCAGGCATGATGGCCGCTGACTGCTTTGACGGTTGGTGGTTATGGATCAAAGAAGAAGAAGAACTCGAGACCTGGAGAGAACATTTGAAGGAGTGTCGTCGACCAGGGATTGGCGGCTTCTGAGCCGACCCAGCTCTAATGGGTACCTCCGAAATCGGCGAGTATCTGCCTGAATGGCGAGGGACACCTGTCTCTGTACAAGAAAAAAAGGGATACTCACATAAAATCAATGTCAGGTTAGACATTAATAATAACCTGAGATTTTGCCTCGAGTATTAGCGGGCGTACGAAAAAAAAAAAAATATCTGATATTTTATTTGAGTTCTGTGCTCTTGCTTAGCATTTCACTTGATTCAGGGATGCAACATTCACTGTAAATTTGCGGCTTAATTAAAAACATCAAGAAGTTTTAGGGAAAAAGGAGCAACCCAGCACAAATGGTCTGAGATTTGACGGGTCATCTATTATCAGTGTGGGCAATTAAATGTACTCAAATAGTGTCTCTACGCGAGCAAATATTTTGTTTTTAGAGCTTGGTATAGAGAAGTAATCCAGGGTAAGAATGTTAATGATGCAAAATATAGAATGACAAGCCAGGAAGCCAATTAATGGTTTTTATCAGTATAAAAACCAGTTAGATCATGTAAAGAAATGTAGGAAAGAGGTGAAACCCAGAGTTAGAAAAGAAAATCACTCAGAAATGCAGTTATAAAGGTGAAAAACCAGTTAGAAAAGTTTATGGGAAAAACACAGTGAAATTATTAAAAAGGAACAAATGGGGAAGATCAGCAGGAAGACGTTAGTGTAGAAAAATTGTTAAGAAACACCTGATGGAAGACTGGATAAAGAGATGAAGGAAAAATGGCACGTTTAACAAGTTTTGCAGATGCTGTTGTCCATAAACACTTTTTTTTTGTTTAAATTTTTTCCTGTAGCTAGCAATTTAGCCAACATGAGACAGATGATGCAGGCTAATCCTGATGTCACACTCTCAATTGACAAAATGGTGTTAACAGAGCATGAATCTGACAAGAACATTGACAATGCCTTCAGATCTTTGGAGCTTAGCGCAACCAGAAATCTTATGCTGCTAGAATGTGAAATTATGAGAAATCAAGATTTGACTTTTACGTAAGTGAAGGAAGAAACTTATTCAGAATGAGAATGTTTTGAATTAAAAATAATGTAAGCGAATGTGCAATACCATCACCAAAAATTTTAAAGTCTGTAGATTTTTGGAATATTGGGAATACTCATGTTGTATCATTATTTGGTTCTTGTGTCTTTATTCACCCATTCTGAAATTCAATGACCACACCGGCTTCCGTAATTATCCTGCACAGGGTTAGTCTATTTTGCAATTCGCAAGTAGGGGTGGCAGGAAGAAAATGGTGTATGCGCTGGGTTATAGCCCGTTTGGAAATTCGTGCCCACACATTGAACGTTGTAACTTTGCAACCCCTTGACGGATGTTATTGAAATTTGCTACGTGCCCTAATGATATCAATGCAGTTATTAATATATTTTTTGCCCTTATAAAACTCATGTTATGTTCGAATTTTCTTCTTTAAGTTATATAAAAAAACTCTTACCATTGTCTGGGTTAATTTTTATTAGTTCTACAGGAAAGTTACAAGATCCGTTCAAAAATTGCGCACTTAATTTTTGTTTCCGCACAGCACAAGCGATGAAATGTGCTATTCAATATTTTTTTTGTTTGAATTAGTGTAGTGACTACATGTCCGCACAAGTGCGCACCTATTGTACACAGTCGTGAGTAATTATTTCAGCGGCGTATGCAACGAAACAAAATGACACCAGCGTATAATATATTAATAAACTAAGCTGCATAATTATGAAAAGCGCAATGAATCTTTGTGATAAACTAATTTCATATGCCAATCTATAATAACACATAAACAGTTACGATTCATCATAGCTTCCTGATGATTTACTGCTATCATGGTTCAGTATCAGATCATCATTCCTCGTATCAAAATCACGTGAACAACCAATCACACATTTAGGACACGCCTTTGAACCGTCTTGTCGCACAAATATTGTGATTTACTGTTACGGGCAGATTTAGGCAAATGTTCCAAGAAGATCAAAGAAAATCGCCGTTTTGCAAATTTGAGACAGCTATGGATGTAATGATCGCAAAATCTTAACTGCATGGAAAATCTAAGACTTCATGCAAAAATTCATGTCCATACAACAAACAGTTTTGGAGAAAATTGACGCTTTCTGTGGGCACGAATTTCCGAACGGACTATAGTCTATTATGCATTTCGCAAGTAGGAGTGGCAGCAAGGCACATTTTAATACAAATGTATTAAGCATAAAGAAAATATTATGTATGTCCTGTAAAAAGGATCCTGTTACACTCCCATTGAGGCACATTGGGAATATGGTGTTATGGAGAGGTCAACTGGAGACAGAAGTGAAACAGATGTGAAAGAAATGTAAAGAGCTTTACAGGTGGACTTTGCATGCGTTTTTGAAGGTCTATGCTCCTTTGTGATCTGTAGGGCAGTGATGATAAAGATATACGACCTCTTTTCATGTCTCTTTTTGAATACTTTCAACGATTTTACAAGGGGACGTGTAGTTCTCGAAATTGTCTTGTTAAGATGATTGTCAATTAAATTGTTATTATTTTGGGGGGGGGGGAGGGACAACAAGACTATTCATCATCATCAAACATCAATATCTTAGATCGGCTGCAATGGATCTCCGGCGTTTTCTGCCTTTTCTCTTGATATTGTGATGGACTCTTTCTTGTCATCTCTTGATGTTACATTTCCACTAATAGCGCTGTCTTCCCCTTGCACGTTTGCCTTTAACTCCACCTTCTATTATGGTCTTCAGTAAGGTGCTGGTTCGCAGCTGCGTTATCGATTTGGTATTAAGTGCTTTGATTTTGCTCTGATCCTCCCTATGTTTTTAGTGCTATAAAAACAAAAGACAGAAACCGTTTGCAAGCAGGGCCGAATTAAGCTAGTATGGGGCCTGTAGCATATGTTAAGAAAGGGGCCCTATATAAAAAAAAGCAATAAAACAACACAAATATATTTGAACACACATTTTTAATTTGCATAGTAATTATCATTATCAAAAGTAACAATCTCTTTTGACCCATGGTGCTCCTTAGTTCATTTTTAATAAGTTTTAGTTTTGAAAATGATCATTCTCCACTGCAGTTGGTTACCATTAGTGACAAATAGATGCGCAAGGTGATTTCTACATTTGGAAAACAAGACTCCAAAGAATTGTCAATTATCAAACGGTAAAACTGTAACTCTACAAGGTCTAGAGTAATGCCAATATGAGAAGCAAGATCAGTTTTCAACAGTTCTGTAAACTGCATAAGTTTTTCACAAAGACTTTCTTCCAGATCTTCCGGATATGATTTAATAAGATTTGATGATCTCGTTACCCCTCTTCAGGTGTAAATGACTGTAACTGAAGAAGGAATCCAAAAACATCATTCAACTTTTGATAAGCTTTCTGGCGTTTTGACAAGGCAGAAAGCAAGCTATCAATAAGGACAAGAAATGTTCAGCTTTTAAACTGCTGAGAAGGCGTTTGAGATTCAACAAGTGGATCAAGTGTGCTGGAACCACTGAAATCATCATACTCTCGATTTCGTTTGTGTTTTCTTTGAGTTTGTTCTTGATAATGTTCAGACTCAGTCAGATCCTTGGCCTTTTGCTCTATGTCTGCAAAAGTAGACCGCATAGCTTGAATATACCCCCGCAGGGATTCATAGAGTGCACAAGCTGTATTCAAATCTTGGTCAGAAGATTGCAAAGAAGCACTGGTCATTTGAACACGCTGTAATACTTGATCTCACAGCATGATCATTATTCCTGTTTCTAACTTCATCATGGCTGAAAGTAGACCACGAGCCTGTTGACGACACTCTGCCTTCTGATCATTGTTATCTGAAATATCATCCAAGACTTGTTTTATTTCAGAAAAGCTGTGTAAAAGTGCTTTTGTTGCATCTGCCCGAGCAGACTACCTGGTATCTGACAGTCTTTTCACAAAGGACAAATGGGATTATTATGAGTACCACCAGCACATAATGCAGTAGAAAGTAGACCCCACTGGTAGGTAGAAGCAGAACAGAAGGTGTACAGGCTTTCAACAAATCCAAAGAAAATGACTGCTTCTGTCCGCAAACAGTTAAGATAAAAATAATGAAGAGTCACACTAAGTTACCCTCTTATGCTCTTTCTCTCACAATTTCGTGACACCAAATGAAAAGGCGCTAAAGATGGATAAATCACAAGATCATTTAACGCTCGTATTAGAAGATGACCAAAAAATTATGTACATATTAAATGGCGCGGGGCCCCAAAAAGCGCGGGGCTCGTAGCATATGCTACTTTTGCTACTACGTTAATCCATCTCTGATTGTGTCAATATTTGACAAGGATTAGTGCATAGCGAGGGACCCCCTCCCCACCCAGCCCTCTCCACCCAACGGCGAAAACAAATGAAGGATTTCTTGCCAGGGTACAGTTTTGTTGGTTTTGTGGGCCCTAAACAAGACCGTGGTGCAGTTTTGTGGGCCCTAAACAGGACCGTGGTGCAGTTTTGTGGTGACTTCCCGGTTATGATAGTCAACGCATCTGGTAAAACGACAACCATTGCTAGAGGTGCTATCTTAGCTCAAGTACAATCATCCTCCATACGGGACACCTACAAAACTAAACAAGGTAACACTGACTGACATAATGCAGGCGAGAGTCAACCCATCAATCCCTGCCCCCCCCATCAGACCACACAATACACCCCCCGCCACCCCATTGACTCTGCTGCATGGCATGTTAGGTCTAGAGGTAAGACTGATCAAGATAGGAGGTTTCATAAACAAAACATCACTTCGCAGAACCATACCCATCAGTCCCTGCGTCAAACAACACAATACACCCCCCGCCACCCCCAAGGTTCAGTGCAAGTGCTTCGACACACCATAATACCCCCATGGAGAAATACGGAGAGTTCAAAACAAGCTAAACATTTGACCGGAGGATACCTGGAAGCACCGAAAAGAGAGATGGTATACATGGATGGCACAGAATATTATCAGAACACCCGCAAATATCAAACACGAAGACAACCAGAAATTGATTATCAGTTTAAATACCCAGATATGGTTGATCAAGAGATCATTATAGAAGCCTATCGGAATACACAGTCTCCTAAGGAAAAAACGTAGCCCCACGAGGAACACTGTAAACCTAGTTATACAAGATCAATTCAGGTTGCGAAGATGTAGAGTAAGCAACCTTCGCAAAATCCCATACACTTCGAATCGATGTAGATCACAGAACGATCGAGCTGTTTCATTCCCTACACAGGACCATATAAATTACATTGCTACAAATCGACGTCACTTCAATCCACAGAAGAGAGACTCTTACCACCACCATCACCCAACCAGACGAATAATCCCTTTGATGTCCTGCCACACAACCGGATGGATAAATTGCCGTAGTGAAAGAGAGAGCGCACAAGTACATTGCCATAGAGAAAGAGAGAGCGCACAAGCACATTGCCATAGAGGAAGAGAGAGCGCACAAGTACATTGCCATAGAGGAAGAGAGAGCACACAAGTACATTGCCGTGGAGAAAGAGAATGCACAATTACATTGCCGTAGAGGAAGAGAGAGTGCACAAGTACATTGCCATAGAGAAAGAGAGAGCGCACAAGTACATTGCTGTAGAGAAAGAGAGAGCGCTCAAGTACATTGCCGTGGAGAAAGAGAGAGTGCACAAGTACATTGCCATAGAGAAAGAGAGAGTGCACACGTACATTACCGTGGAGGAAGAGAAAGCGCACAAGTACATTGCCGTAGAGGAAGAGAGAGCGCACAAGTACATTGCCATAGAGGAAGAGAGCGCACAAGTACATTGCCATAGAGGAAGAGAGAGTGCACAAGTACATTGCCATAGAGGAAGAGAGAGCGCTCAAGTACATTGCCATGGAGAAAGAGAGAGCGCACAAGTACATTGCCATAGTGAAAGAGAGAACGCACCAGTTATTGTGCTAGTAGCCAAGACGACATCTCTAACGATCTTGGCAAACTGTGAGAGATTTTCCGCGCAATGACACGTGTTAGATTTTTCGCGCGAATTTAAGAAAAAAAATTTAACAAAAAGTATGGTGCTTCATGTGGCTACTAAATTTCAACAATTATAATCTGTGGGTGAATAAAGACACAAGAACCCATTATTTTCCAATTTGCTCCGTATTGAGCATGGAGAATTTACTGTAGCTCTTGCCCTTACAGGAAGGCCACACCAAACATTCACATGCTGGTGCAGCAGTGATTTCTGTAGCAGTGTGTTTTACATGATGAGGTTGCCAGTCCCATGCACAACCTCATATTAGTACAACATGCCTGAGGGAGCATTAAACCTATTTTTTCTTTGTCTCATAAGAAACCTCCAAAAGCTACACAAAAAAGAGTACTCATGTTATATGCAAGGTTCTCTTAGTTGTTCTGTCTCTCAGCTTTAATCTCTGTCCACCTTTTAAGAAACATTCAAACTGTATGTTACTGACTGGAGTTGATTAACATATCTTAACTGTCTACTTATCTTCCTCTTTCTGCTCAAGTCATTTCCATTTTTTCTGACCATCTTCATATTTGGTTTCCTAATGTTAAAATAAGAGCGTTGATTGGCAGGGTGGTTAGAGTGTTTGCTTCTTGAGGCAAAGTTTCTGGGAATCGAAACCTAGTAGCATCACTCCAGTATACCCAGCTGTAAATATTTACCTGACTCTGCTTTTGAGTTAAGGAAGGCAAAGGCAGCAAGTAAGGGAACTTATCGCCCCCACCTGATGAAGGTGAGAGCTAGTATTGTGTAGTCTGTGACACATCACTCCTCTATGTCAGTATCTGCTATGGGATTACCTTTACCTTATTTATATTAGATGACCTAATAATTTTGACTCGTATTCTTATTCACAGCTGCACACTGTCAATGCAAGGACAAATTCTAGCAAGGCGCATACATTCAACTAAAAATGGAGCTAAGCGCCTCTGTTCAGAAGATATCATTACTGAAATGAAAAAGTCTCATGATGTGATTTATGTGAGTTTGATAGCTTTACATTTGAAAGCTATTAGGTGTGTGTTTCAGTGCTAAATTCTTTTTTTTAATATTTACGTGATGTTAGTTTTTAGAACGGTGTCTTTTTTTTTCTTTTTCTGTAAAAAAATATACTGATAACGACTAAGAGCAGATATTTTTTAACTTTTCATGTGTTGGTACCGAGATGCATACATTTTTGTTGTTTAGCAATAAAACAAAACATTAGTGAAATCTATTTTCAGCATCCAAAATAAAAAATGTACGTGATTAATATATCTTACTTATTTTTGTGCATTCACGTGTAACGCTAGTTTGTACTTAAGCAAGGTGTCTCCTGCAAGTTGCCAATTTCTGTCAAATGTTGATAAGTTTACGTCAGAATGGGGACATTTGATACAATGTGGTGCCTAAGTTTGAACCTTGCCTTCTGCGATATATTGGTTTTATTTGAAGTTGGTGTTAGGTATGAGAAAGAAAGGTTTCAAATTTGCTATAATCCGGGAGACAAAGAAATTCCCTTTTCATCGATACCAAATACTCCATGATGCGGACAGTGTAACTAAGGTATTATTGAGCAGCAAATATTGCATTTTCATCACAAATTTGCAAATCATAGCTTGGGGGTAGTACGGAAAATATGCTTTTTGACACATCAAATGCATTTTTTAATGTCATAAAACCTTGCTCAATCGATTCCTTGATGATTATTTAATAAAATAAGCTCAAAAGTAAAAAATCAATATTTTGTACCTAAAACTATATTTTCACTGCCATGCATGCCCTTAAATTGCTCGTGAAGCAATTCTCATAACTTTACTACTTGTACAGGTGAAAATGGAGATGGTAGGGAAAGTCATTACCAAAGAAGAGCTCTTGTTGTCAGCAGCCAAGAAAAAGGCTAAAGGCGAGCCACCAGGCAAAATTTTCAAAAAGGTAGAACACAGAGGTATGTGTTACACAGAGATGTTTTAAGTTCAAGCTTATTGATTATAGAGGCAGACTAATCCTGATAAAAGCCTGATAAATGAAAGGTAATATTGACATAGAAATATGTTAAACAATTGTTACACCAAAGGTCAGTTATACGAGGGACGGTCAAAACGTAATGCCTCGTAATTTTTAATTTCATTCAGTAGGCAAGAAAACAGATAAAATTCACATTGAAATGTAGCCCCAAGTCTGAACTTCAAAAATTTATTTCTTAATGTAGTCTCCGTTATTTGTTACAGTTTTTGCCCATCTTCTCACAAGGGCATGTATCCCCGTACGGTAAAAATTTGTGTCCTTTTTCCTAAACCACTGGCGTACGGCGCGTTTAAGGGTCTCGGTGTCATCAAAGTGATGTCCGCGAGATCTTTTAATGGGTAAAGTCGCCGAAGACGACCTCTAAGCTTCTTCAAAGTTTCAATGTAACGGTCTGCATTCACCATGTTTCCCTGTTCCAAGAAGTCGAGAAGAATCACATCCTTCTCATCCCAAAACACGGAGGCCATAACTTTCCCTACAGATGGTGAACTTTTGAACTTCTTTCTTGTCGGCGATGTTGTGTGATGCCATTCCATTGACTGCCTCTTGGATTCTGGTTTAAAAAAAATGCACCCAAGTCTCATCACCTGTCACAATATTCGATAAAAACTCTTCTCCTTCAGTTTTGTTACGGTGCAAGAGGTTGATGGCTATGGTTTTCCTTGTTTCTTTATGTCTGTCTGTCAACATTCTGGGTACCCACCGTGCACAAACTTTTGAATAACCCAGGTCTTTAATGATGTTCTGGACACTGCCTTTACTAATGGACAACATGGAAGAAAGTTCATCCAGTGTTACCCGACGGTCACCACGAATGATGCCATCAACTCGATGAATGTTGCGTGGAGTCACTGCAGTAGACGGACGGCCAGTCCGCTTTGTGTCAGCCATTTAAGATTGACCTACTTCAGCTTCGTCACAACGATGTACCCAACGTCGGACAGTGCTAACATCCACTATTGAATCTCCATAAACATTCTTCAAACGTTCGTGGATGCGAATTGGGGTCTCGCCTTCAGCATTGAGGAATTCTATGACATAACGTTGTTTTAACCGAACGTCTTTAGCAGCCATTTTAAAACTGTTACAGTGGTGCCACCTGTTACTGAAACAGGTTGGTAATGCTAAACAGTGCAGAAGAGTGTTTGAGTAATCCAGCTAAATTTACAAATTGCACACCGATGCAGTATTTACATACATAAAAAATAGGAGGCATTACTTTTTGACCTTCCCTCATATGTGTCACACTCTGTGATGCTTTGTTTCCAGTAAATTAATATGAGACAAACATAAAAGTATGTTATCAGGCACTCGTAGGAAATAAAGAAGTAGAACACTAAACAACAGAAAAACAACAGACATGAGTGGCTTACCCAGGATTTGAACCCTGGACCTTCCATGCGACAACCCCGCCTAGCTATGCAAGCAAATGTTTATGTTGTGGTCTCCAAAACCTACTCTCCGCCGTTGGCCCTACACCTGATTCTTTCTGAGCAGTGAGGCTTGGGGCTCAGATTCTGTAGGAGGTACCAGCCCAGCTGGGGACCCTCTTGGTTGTCATGTTCCTCATCATACATTGTTGGACTGGCAGCTGCTGTGGGAAGACTCAATGATGGATCTCCTAGCCCATGTTCAGCATCTCTCTCTTCACTCCTCCGTAGCTCGTGCACTGCAACCCTCATCTTCGGCTCTTCGTTGTCTGCTGGTCTATTCATATAGGGACCACTGCTAGCGCCTGGAACCGATGATACAATAAATTCTTGTATTTTGGCCCTGTCAGTGTAGTGCACTATTTTCCACACTCTTTTGCCCACTCATAATGGTGCGTGTTCTGGAAGCTGATTACTTCTTTCCCTCCTATCAGCAGCCATTTTCTGCATTTTCTCTGCAGCTTCCTGGTGTGCTACTCGTAACCTCTCTAGGTGACCTTGCAGCCATTCATCAGTTGTTTCCGATTCTTCATCTGGGCACGTGCCTATCATGAAGTCGAGGGGAAGCCTTGGTTCTCTGCCAAAGAAGAGGTAGTATGGTGAATACCCTGTCGAAGCATGGAAGGTGGAGTTATAAATCATTACCACCTCAGCCATGTGTTCAGACCACCTCCATTTCTGGTTTGCTATCATGGGCCTCAGCAGATCATGCAGGGTCTTGTTGAATCGCTCGCACTGCCCGTTGCCTTTAGGGTTGTAAGCGGTGGTGTGGCTCTTGTCAACTCCATATATCCTGCACAGCTCTACGACTGTTGCTGACTCAAAATTCTGGCCTTGATCAGAGTATCCTCTGCGAGACTCCAAGAAACTGGTACCACTTCTCCACCAAGGTCTTGGTGACCGAAGTTGCTTTTTGGTCCCTTCTTGGTCCCTTGTTGGTATGGCTATTGTGTATTTGCTGAACACAACTGTCAGTACTAATACGTTCTCAAACCCTTTCGTGTCCCGCTCTAACAGTGTGAAATCCATTGCCACTACCTCAAGTAGCCTGGAGGTAATCAGGTTTCCATATGGCCCATGAAACTTCAGCTGAGGTGCTTTGGCAATGTTACATTGCCTGCATCTGCGACAAAACACTTCAATGTCAGTTGTGATGCCTACCCAGAAGCACCTACTTCTCAGCAACTGTAGCATGCGCTCTCTTCCCTGATGACCCGCCTTATGAGCAGAATCCAGTATCCATGGTTCATGGACTCCGGTATTATAAATTTGTTTGATGCTGGATCCATCTGATCCCTTCACTGCCCGGTATAACCATCTGTCACCTCGAGCCGGTTACTCTGTTTAAGTAGTTTCCTTGCAGCCAAGGGGATTTTTCGAGCATCTCTTCCTGCAAGTCTGGTGCCATCATTCACAATCTTCCTAACCATCGCTACCACATCGTCAACTCCCTGGAGATTTACCAATTCCTCATGAGAATAGGTAGGAAATGCTTGAGTGGTTTCTGGTGCTACAGATGATTCGGGAAGCATCATTTCATGTCTTTTGGGCTTGTTGCTGCTATCAGCCCTATCTCATGCGGTATCTGGATGAACCCTCTGACTACCTCAGTGGTTGTGTCACTTATTGCAACATCTGCAGCATCCGCCAGTTCTTTGCATGTTGTCTCAATGGGAAAGCAGGACAATAATCTGCATTTCCATGGCTCTCACTGCCCAATGTCTGATTGTGTGGTTAAACATTGCCATCTGGGCCAACCATCTCTACTCTATGGCTCCAAGTTTAGCTTTCTCCCAGAAGGCCAGTCCTCTGTTATCTGTTAATACCTCTACTTGTGATCCTAGCAGGTATCCCCTCCACTTCTCAGTCATGGCCCACTTAAGACCCAGAAGCTTCAGCCTCATACTGCTTTTTGAGTTTCTTTCAGAGGGTCGTAGTGTGCGACTCTCATACGCCAAGACCTTTGTCCCATCTTGCACCTGCAAAAGGATTGCTCCTAATCCTTCATATGATGCATCCACCTCCAGGATAAAAGATAACGAGAAGTTAGGGAACCCTAGTTGCGGTGTGGAGGTCAGCACCTTTTTCAGTGTCTCAAAGGCTACAGCACACTCTTCTGTCCACAACTCTCCTATATGTGACTTACTTCATCTTTTAGTCTGCATGCCTTGATTGAGTGTAGCTACTAAATCATGTAGCGGTTTGGCTATCTTTGCAAATCACGGCACAAATCTGCGGTAGTAACTGGCCAATCCCAAGAATGACCGTAACTCAGTTTGGGACCGTGGTACAGGGGCCTCCTGAACAGCCTTCACCTTGTCTTCCATAGCTCCTATTCCATCTGCTGATATAGTATGCCCCAAGAACTCAGTCGTTGTCCTACACAGCTTACACTTTTCTCCATTCAACTTCAGCTCTAGCTGGCATAGCTTAGATAATACTTTCTCCAGGCGGCTTAAATGGTTGTTGAAGTCAGCGGAGTATACTAAAATATCATCCATGTAAACTAGTATCAGCTGGAACAATAGATCATGCATACTGCTCTGCATTAATTGCTGGAAGGTGCTGGCGGAGTTGGCTAAGCCCATAGACATCCTGGTATATTCATAAAGTCCAAATGGGTAGTGAATGCAGTTTTCTCTTGGTATTTCTCATCCATAGCTACTTGATAGTAGCCACTTGCCAGATCAAGCGATGAGAATATCTTTGCTCCTCCTAGCGCATCTAGGTACTCATCTACTTGGGGTAGAGGGTAGGCATCCCTCTTTGTCTTGCTATTTAGTGCCCTGAAATCTACACAGAGTCTAAGTCAACCATCCTTCTTCCGGACCAAAACTATTGGTGAGGCCCACGGACTGCAACTCTCCTTGATTATTTGTATGTCAAGCAGTCCTTGTAGGTGATCCTGCACCTCTCTGTAGAAAGTAAGTGGGATTCTCCTGTAAGGTTGCTTAACTGGGATGTTATCTGTTAATGGGTTGGTGTGCGTTACCGTATCAGTGTACCCTACATCTGTCTCATCAGTGGCAACAAGATCAGCATAGCGTCTCAACAAAGCTCTTACTTCCTGCTCCTCAGCCTCACTGCCCTCAAATCCAGTAAGGTCAATTGGGCATATCTCTTGCTCTGCATTCGTGGATGGTGGACTTGCTGACATTTCCACCTCTTGAGCACCTACAACTCTGAAATATGTGCTGTAGTCCCCCCTGGCTTCTGTCAATACTCCTACTTGTGTCCCAGGAGCTAAAAACAAGTCCTCATCACCCAAATTTATGGCCTGAATATCACAGGACCCACCTCTAAGAACAGTCAATGTGTGACTTATAATCAGCCCCCTGTGCTCTAAGTTTCTGTTAGGCTTAAAGAGAAAGGTTCTTTCTGATTGGCCTTCTCTTCTGCACTTGACTGTTATGGCCATGATTGATCGAGCCGGTATGTGGGTTGGCTTTCTCCCAGAACCCATACTTTCATAGAGTCTGATTTCTAAGTCATCGAATGATCCCTTGGAGGGTCCCATTTCAGTATGTCATGTATGTTTGTGATTTCCACAAGGACATTAGTACCTATGGTCCCTGGTGTTTTTTTGCTGGTTTCTAGATCCTTGTACCTCCCTGACAACATAAACTCCACAGTTTTTCACTATGGTGCACCCAACTTGTATGTCCACAACTAAGTGACCAATGCATGGGATGCTGGCACCATTTGCTGCTGTCAGGCGTACCAATCTACTCTCATCCAAGGGGAGCCCTCCAAGCATCTCCCTGAAACATTGCTCTGTGATGGTAGACACCTGTGACCCTGTGTCAAACACACAGATTATCTCTTTCCCTTCCATCAACACTACTCCTTCAGGCTGACTTCCTACCTTCTTGATCCTGTCTTCTTGGTGCTCTCTCTTTGAATTGTTATCTTTAAACACCAGGGGATTTGGTCTGCCACTGGTTGAACTTTCCTGTGTTGGTTGACTCTCTAAACTTCCTTCTGAGTGGTAGCCATTCTGCCTGCGCTCAACTTTGGATGTAGCCTTAGCCTTAGAGTTAGTGAGTAGACAGATTGCTACTAAGTGTTGTGCCGACTTGCATTGGAAACATCTTGGTAGAGGGCCACATGGACACATGGTAGCTATGTGGTCCCCAAAATCAGTACAATTATAGCACCTGATTCTCCTGAGGCCATTCCATGCACGAGGCCTCTTTCTGCTTCTGTACCTGTGGCTGTTCCCGTGGCGTCTAGAGGTGGCCCTCCTGTTAATGACCCCCACCTGGTGGACTAACATCTCAGTGTCCCCATCATTTGGAAAAGCTGGTCCTTTCCTTCCCCTGACATTCATCCTCATGCCAACATGTAACTGCCTGCCACATCTGCCTGTGCTCTTTCTATTTGAGTCACAAAGCTCCCTTTCCACAGCCTGACTCCCAGCCACGGAGGGGTCTAGTTTAGTGCCTGTTGTGGGCACTCCCTCTGGACGTGTCCTAAATCTTTGCAATGAAAGCAGCGGATGGTCCTTGCCGGCCTTCTCTGCCTGCCTTGCATGTCAGCCATCCGGAGCTTCAGCTGTGCAACCTCTGCTCTGAGTTGCTCCACTTCAGTGTTTCCTTCATGTGACCTGGGTGCCATTTCTTCATCGGATGCTGTGACATTGGCTACCCCAGCTTTTGCTGTTTGACCAGTCCCAGTCCATCTCAGGGCATCATCTCTTATGGACACAAATGATACTGCAGGCTCGCGACAAACTCTGTCCTCCATCATTCTTCGTGTCACGTCGTCCCTCAGACTGGCAATAAACTGGTCCCTTAGCACCGCTTCGTCCAACATGACACCATTAGCTTTCTCCTGCAACTTCGCTGCCTGCTCAAATATCTCGTGCAGCCTATGCACAAACTCATGCACTGATTCTCTTGGTCCTTGGTGGGCTAAATAAAATAGCTCCATTAGTTCTTGGGTGCTTCTCGATTCCCCATACACCCTGAGTATGGCCTGAAGCATTGCCTCCGGGTCGTTGTCTCTTACTTGTATCTGCAGCTCCTTGCAGATAACTGGGGTCACACTATCGAGGATCACATCGGCTTGGTCCTCCTTACTCATGTAGCCAGACTTCCATGCAGCTGTAACCTCCCTTGCAAAGTCCTCCACGTCTGGCCCCGAACGTTCCCCAAAACATCTCACTTTCTTGTGGGTGGGCACCATTATGTACAGCACCTGCTCTGGCTGGGGCATCGGACCTGCTACTGAGTGCTCACTTTGCACCACTGATGCACCTACCACTGATGTTGGATCTGCATCCTCGTGCTCCCCTCTGCTTGTAGCACATGTGCTCCTTGAGGCCATCTGGCTGCAAAACTGCGCTGCTGGGTGTTTACAATATTTGCTTGTTTGCTGTTGGCTCGGTGTCACTGTCTGCTTATCCTGCCGATGACGCTAATTGTGATAGAGTGGGCGAGAAATGTGATGTTGTTGTGAAATGTGATCACTTTTTTGCGGCCAATTCACATTTACACCAGACCCGTGTAGTGAAATTGACAGAGATACAACGGTAAAATACTCAAAAGATAACATTTAAGGATAAAAACATAATGCGTAGGCTGCTGATGTACATGATCGCCTAGACCGCGGGTCATCACCCTCCATAAAATTGACTTGCTAGACAGGAGGGGAACGGCGGATCAAAAGAAAAAAAATATGACTGGAAAGGCTAAGGAGACGCAATGGGGGGGGATGGAGGAAAGTAAAAAATTCACGTCCCCCAAATTGACACGAGGTACGGAATTGGACGTTTTGCGATACCAAGCCTTGATTTGAATTCAGCGGCTAAAACGCAGATGTTAGGAATATTACAAAAATTTAAAAAGTAATTTTTCTTAATATTAATGTTAGGAATATAAAAATTAGCTGGCCGGATGGCCTATTCTGAGCAATGAAATAATATGATCTTAATTTTACAAACGGATAGATAATATTGAAGATAATGACAAAAGACAGTGTAGTTTACATCATCGACAGACTGCCTTGAATAAAAAGTGTCGTTATTTGCACACAAAACACGACCTTGGGGACGCAGGTGTTCAAAGTTACTTGGCATAGAAGTGAAGGGACATTGGTGGTAGCTGAGTCTAAATATAACTTTTTACGACAAAATTTGAAGGGGAGAGAAAGGTTGCTTCAAAAATCAAGCACATTTTTTTTTGAAACACAAGTAGAGACGGACAGACTAACAGATAACCATCCATACTTGACTGAAGCATGACTGAAATGACTTTAGTGTAGAAATTTGAAATTTAAAATAAACCTCGGCAGTGATTGGCCACAGACAATCATATCATTAGCGCTCAGAGCGCATTTGGGGTCATTCTTCAATAATTGTTCAGTGTTAGACACAGATTTTAAAGTGTGGTGTTTTCCCATATGAAAGACAGTGAGTTAAATTTAGGGACGCCATCCTATAGCCAGCAGCTCAGCTGAGTTTTGCTAGCACTTCTGTGTTAATTATTCATAATCTGGTAAGATTGAAATTATTTCTTTATATATTTTGAATATTGTTTCATGTTCGAGTGATTTGATACTGCCATATCAAAATCTAGCCTTACAAACAAGTAGGGATTTGCTCTAGACCCCCCGCCCAAGTCAGGGTCTAGGGACCAACAAGGTATATAAACTACAGCAAGGATTATGCAAGATAGATCAAGCGTTGAAACAGGTTACCTATCTTCTTTTAGGGCCGACAACTAATAAATATTTTTCAGAATTTATGGTCTGGGAGGATCTGTCTGATGTAGGCCCACCATGGTAACTGTGCTGTTTGGTCAGAGAGATCTGACCTGTCTGTATGATGTGGTTGTTGTGTCAGTGTTGTGTCCAGACGTGGGTAGAGAATAGATTTTGACACATGGCCCATACTTTGATTGCAGAGCTGTGAGTTTCTATCGACAACAAAGCAGAGTCTATTCGGTGGGTGACTGTACTCGAGTGTATCTGTGCAGTTCTTGTGACAGAGACCCCCATTATTGCCCGCCAGCACGGAGAGGTGGGACCGCAAGTTTTCAGCACCAGAGCTACAAAAAGATGAGTGAGCCTCTGGTCTGCTGGACATTCACCAACTATTGGTAGTGACTAATATCCCCCGTAAAAATTCCCACCATTTTCTGGACATTGTGTAGTCAATATAGACAGGTGTGATGAGGCCACCCCAACAGCACAAACAGTAAATATCCTCCCAAAGAGATGACTACTCGAACTTTTTTTTAATAAAACTAACTAGTCTAGTACTTAAATAGGTACGCTCTTGCATTTATTATGTAACATTCCATGCATTTTTTTTTTCATAAATTTTCAATCCTTCTTTTAAAACAAGTTCTGGTCACATAAAACTTGATCCAGAACCAATAAATGTAATATAATTATATCAAAAACTATATACACGTGAGTTAGTTCAGTGTATTTTAACACTTGTTAATCTTATTAGTCTTCTTAAATGTCTGTGGGTGTATTTATAACTAACACACCACATTACACATCATTACCCTAGACACTTTACGTAGCCACATTCATTAAGAAAAAAAAAATTAAGTGTGAGGTCGTAGTGGTAGCAAGAAAGGCCTTCTGATAATTCTCAACTACATTTTATCTCAGGAGCCTTCACAGCTGGCCTCATACAAGTTACATGTAGTAATAACACCATCATACAATACCATCAACACCACTACATAAATTGGGGTCTTGTCCAGGGATAATTAGCCCAACAGTAAAATTAGGATCTCCTGGTGGGAGAAATAAAAGTAGGGAAATAAATTGTAAAATTTCCTTTAAAAATTAAAAGTGTCCCTGCAGATAAAAGTTGGTGAATCTTCACAGCCAGTAATAATTAATTAGTTAACTGGTTAGTTAGAATTAGTTAGACTATAGTCATATAGTAATTAGAAGTACTTAGTGTATTTACTGGTTAGAGATTTATCTTGTATATTATTATATTGTCCAAAAAGTATGGCAGAGCTAGCAAAGTTTAGATCAGCTGCTGTGCTCACTGCGAAGGAGATGGGGATGGATGGTCAAATTTTAATTCAATACGTAACGACTGAATGTGATAAATATATTGAACGGGAAGAAAGGAGATTAGAAAAAGAGGCTGAAAGAAAATTAGAGGCTGACAGGTTAGCTGAAGAAAAGAGATTACAAATTGAGGCTGATAGAGAAATTAAGAGGCTGCAGATTGAGGCAGAAGAAAAACGACAGCAAAGGGAGGCAGAAGATAAAAAGGCCGAAAGGGAGGCAGAAGATAAAAAGGCCGAAAGGGAGGCAGAAGATAAAAAGGCCGAAAGGGAGGCAGAAGATAAAAAGGCCGAAAGGGAAGCAGAAGATAGAAGGTTGCAGAGGGAGCATGAATTACGACTAAGGGAGCTGGAATTACAAGGCCCGGCTCCTGAAAATGGTGCCAGCCCTTTTGCCTCAGATGCTACGCCCAGTATGGGAGCCTCAAACTCAGCTATGGGGTTTCATTTAGACCATTTTGTTGAAAAAGACGATGACATAGAGGGGTACCTAGGACGTTTTGAGTTATTAGCTACTACATATGGGTTAGAGAGAGAGAGGTGGAGCTTAAAGCTATCACAGGGATTGAGGGGTACTTCTTACGAAGTATTTGCCAAAATGAACAGGGAAGACCAAGACAATTATGACATGTTAAAGCAGGCTTTGTTATTAAGGTACGAAAAAGAATGGTGAATTTTATCGTAAGAAATTCAGAAATGCCAAACTGTTGTCTGGGGAGACATACCACCAATTTTCTGCCAGAATAGAAACCTATTTGGAGAAATGGACGGCTCTGGGGAAGACCCAAGATCTTAAAGAAATGATCATGATTGAGCAATTGAGAGAGTCCATGGCTCCAGACATGAGAAAATTTCTCATGGAACAGGGTGCAGAGAAGTTGGGGGAAATTTTAAATGTTGCTGAGAGGTATCAGGCAGCTCAGGCAGAGGTAAGTGGTGCTAAGAAGAAGCACATAGACAATTTTAAAGCTCCACAGCAATTTAATAAATTTGATAATAGAGAGCAGGGAAATAAGGGTAGGACAAACTTTGAGCGGCAAAGAAATGACTATCGCGACAGAAACTCACAGTTCAATGACCAAAAGTTCAATGAAAGAAAACCGTTGAACCAAGGAAAAAAGATGGTGCAAATGGTGCAAGAAGGATAACCATAACACCGAATTTTGTAGAAGGAAACCTTCAAACATTGCTGCAATGAAGTCGGGGACGCAAAGAGTAAAGGTTAATCCTAAGGGACAACAGGAACCTTATCACCCCCCCAGTTTGTGAGGATGTTATTTGTAATGGGGTCACCATAAGGTGCCTTTATGATACAGGTTTGGATTATGATTCAGTTGTGAAGTCTAGCCTAGTGGACCCAAGTCAGTATACCACAGAAACAGTGGAAATACAAGGGGCGACTAAGGACATACCACTCATGACACTTCCCATCGCAAGGATAACGGTGAAAACTCGCTATGTGGAAGGAGAAATCAGAGCAGCAGTGATAGATGAACCAATCTACCCTCTGATATTGGGGTGTAGATACGTCTTCTTGGGGAATCCCGAGAAACCTGTGATCATGGCGACAGTGCAGACCAGGTCACAGAAGAAGGAGGAAGAAGGTGAACCTATAAATGCTCATCCAGAGGAGATGAGGAAGGCGCAGGCTGAGGATAGGACACTCCAGCCATGTTTTAAAAAATTACCCAAATGCCACACACCTCCGAGCAAGGGGGAATATTTCATGAAGAACAAACTCTTATACAGGAAGGCCGGAACTGGAACAAATGGTCACAACCAGCTGGTTCTTCCCATTTCATATAGAGATAAAGTGATGGAACTCGGACATGCGATTCCCTTCAGTGGTCACATGGGGATCAGCGCCACCGGACAGCGTATAGCTTGTCATTACTTCTGGCCAGGGATAACGGAGGATATAAAAAGATATGTCAAATCCTGCCCAGAATGTCAAAGGGTAGCTCCAAAGCACTGGACTGCTCCTGCAACTCTCGGGGAAATGCCCATAGTGGGAACACCTTTTGAGAGGGTTGCAGTGGATATTGTAGGACCTCTCACTCGGACCAAGAGGAGGAACAGTTACATCCTTACTCTGGTGGACACTTGTTCTATGTGGGGAGAGGCGGTAGCCCTGCCATCAATTGATTCAAAACATGTAGCAGAGGCACTACTTACAATATTTACCCGATTAGGATTCCCGCATCAAATCTTGACGGATAATGGTTCTCAGTTCAAGGGGAAACTAACGGAAGAAGTTTTTAAGCTATTTCAAGCCAGGCACTTTCATTGTAGTCCGTACCATCCACAAGGGAACGGCCAAGTAGAGAGGTTCAATGGGACTCTCATTTCTATCCTGAGAAAGCTGGCACACGAAAAACCGGATCTGTGGGATCAATTCCTGCCCGCCGCATTGTTTGCGTACCGGGAGGTACCACATAGTTCAACCGGGATGGCTCCCGCAACTCTGCTATTTGGGAGGCCAATAAAAGGGCCTTTAGAAGCTCTATTAAGGACCTGGACAGATGAGAAGGCGGAAGAGACTGTTACCTCATCGTATCAATACGTGAACGAACTGACCACTCGTTTGAAAGCTGGATGGAAACTGGCAAATGATAATTTGAAACAAGCCAGGAAGAAACATGCAGTATACTTTAATAGGAAGGCAAAGGACAGGGAACTGGCAGTCGGAGAGAAGGTGCTGCTTTTACTACCCGGAAGCCAGAATAAATTACAAATTGGTTGGCAAGGTCCATATACGGTTCTAGAGAAGGTGTCTAGAACAAACTATAAAATTGACAAAAAGGGGAAGGAAAAAGTTTATCATGTAAACCTGTTAAAGAAGTATCTGGACAGACCACTCCAGGAAAGCACCCCCTTATTGACCTTAGCTATTGCAACCCAGATGCAAAAGGAACCACTCACCTCACATGAATACCCATTACATCCTTGTGAAACAGCAGCACAGGTAAAAGTCAGTAAGCACCTGACTAAAAACCAGAGGGAGAGAGTTCAAAAGGTTCTGGAGGAACATACAGATGTATTAACAGATAAACCAGGCCATACAAATTTGCTACAGTATGACATGAAACTGGTAGACTCAAACCCAATCTGTATGAGAGCCTATTCTATTCCGTTCGCGAAGGAGAAGGCATTAAAGGAAGAAATAGATTATTTATTGAAGGAGGGGATTATTTCGCACAGTGAATCATCTTTTAGTTCTAGTGTCGTTTTGTTGAGGAAACCGTCTGGGGAACACAGACTGTGCATAGATTACAGGAAACTGAATGCTGTCACAGAAGGACAAGTGGATCCATTACCAGACACAAAACAGCTATTTGCCAGACTGAACAAGGCAAAATACTTTTCAAAGGTGGATCTTAGTAAAGGCTATTACCAGATCCCAGTGAAGCCTGAAGTGAGACCTTATTTGGCTTTTAGCACTTCGGATGGACATTATGAATTCAATATGCTACCATTCGGACTGAAAAATGCTCCGAGTGTGTTTTCAAGGATGATGCGAAAATTGTTGGACCCCTGAATAACCCATGTATCACAAATTTCATGGATGATATTCTCGTCGCCACCGAGACCTTTGAAGAACACATTGAAGCTCTGGAGATGTTGTTTGATAGACTTCGGGAGGCGAACTTAACTGCTAGGCCAACAAAATGTTGTATTGGATGCAAAGAGTTGGAATTCTTGGGACACACTGTATATCAGGGTAATATGACCCCTGATCCTAAGAACTTGGAAAAAACTGCAGAGAGCACCTAGGCCGCAAACAAAAAAAGACGTGCGATCATTTGTGTCGTTATGCGGATTTTATCAGAAATACATCAAGAATTTTAACGCTATTTGTGCTCCTCTGACTGATCTGACTCGCAAGGGACTTCCAGATAAAATTATTTGGACTGCACAATGTGAACTAGCGTTCCAAGAGTTAAAGGAAAAACTCACTAGCAAGCCTATTCTCAAACTGCCTGATTTGACACAGGACTTTGTCTTAAGAACCGATGCAAGTAATGTGGGACTCGGAGGGGCTTTGTTGCAAAGATCATCTTCACCTGATGGGAACTGAAACCAGTCGCTTATGCAAGCCGTAAATTGAATAAGGCGGAACAAGGATACTCCACAAGCGAAAAAAGAATGTTTAGCATTAATCTGGGCAATAAAGAAGTTTCAAATCTATCTATATGGTAGGACATTTGTGGTGGAGACGGATCATCAGCCTCTCGTGTTCTTGTCTCAGGCTAAGCATGAAAACGCAAGATTGCTGAGGTGGTCTTTATTGCTTCAACCTTATCAGTTCAGTATCCAATATATCCCAGGCAAATTGAATGTCGGTGCAGATTTCCTCAGTCGGCACCCCTGTGATCAAAATTAGAGTAGTGGCAGACGTGAGGAGTAATTTTACCTATGTGTATCGCTGGTTTTGGAACTTGCCATAGGCATGTTTTCAAGTGGGGAGATGTGTAGTGAAATTGACAGAGATACAACGGTAAAATACTCAAAAGATAACATTTAAGGATAAAAACATAATGCGTAGGCTGCTGATGTACATGATCGCCTAGACCGCGGGTCATCACCCTCCATAAAATTGACTTGCTAGACAGGAGGGGAACGGCGGATCAAAAGAAAAAAAATATGACTGGAAAGGCTAAGGAGACGCAATGGGGGGGGGGGGGGATGGAGGAAAGTAAAAATTCACGTCCCCCAAATTGACACGAGGTACGGAATTGGACGTTTTGCGATACCAAGCCTTGATTTGAATTCAGCGGCTAAAACGCAGATGTTAGGAATATTACAAAAATTTAAAAAGTAATTTTTCTTAATATTAATGTTAGGAATATAAAAAATTAGCTGGCCGGATGGCCTATTCTGAGCAATGAAATAATATGATCTTAATTTTACAAACGGATAGATAATATTGAAGATAATGACAAAAGACAGTGTAGTTTACATCATCGACAGACTGCCTTGAATAAAAAGTGTCGTTATTTGCACACAAAACACGACCTTGGGGACGCAGGTGTTCAAAGTTACTTGGCATAGAAGTGAAGGGACATTGGTGGTAGCTGAGTCTAAATATAACTTTTTACGACAAAATTTGAAGGGGAGAGAACGGTTGGTTCAAAAATCAAGCACATTTTTTTTGAAACACAAGTAGAGACGGACAGACTAACAGATAACCATCCATACTTGACTGAAGCATGACTGAAATGACTTTAGTGTAGAAATTTGAAATTTAAAATAAACCTCGGCAGTGATTGGCCACAGACAATCATATCATTAGCGCTCAGAGCGCATTTGGGGTCATTCTTCAATAATTGTTCAGTGTTAGACACAGATTTTAAAGTGTGGTGTTTTCCCATATGAAAGACAGTGAGTTAAATTTAGGGACGCCATCCTATAGCCAGCAGCTCAGCTGAGTTTTGCTAGCACTTCTGTGTTAATTATTCATAATCTGGTAAGATTGAAATTATTTCTTTATATATTTTGAATATTGTTTCATGTTCGAGTGATTTGATACTGCCATATCAAAATCTAGCCTTACAAACAAGTAGGGATTTGCTCTAGACCCCCCGCCCAAGTCAGGGTCTAGGGACCAACAAGGTATATAAACTACAGCAAGGATTATGCAAGATAGATCAAGCGTTGAAACAGGTTACCTATCTTCTTTTAGGGCCGACAACTAATAAATATTTTTCAGAATCTATGGTCTGGGAGGATCTGTCTGATGTAGGCCCACCATGGTAACTGTGCTGTTTGGTCAGAGAGATCTGACCTGTCTGTATGATGTGGTTGTTGTGTCAGTGTTGTGTCCAGACGTGGGTAGAGAATAGATTTTGACACATGGCCCATACTTTGATTGCAGAGCTGTGAGTTTCTATCGACAACAAAGCAGAGTCTATTCGGTGGGTGACTGTACTCGAGTGTATCTGTGCAGTTCTTGTGACAGAGACCACCATTATTGCCCGCCAGCACGGAGAGGTGGGACCGCAAGTTTTCAGCACCAGAGCTACAAAAAGATGAGTGAGCCTCTGGTCTGCTGGACATTCACCAACTATTGGTAGTGACTAATATCCCCGTAAAAATTCCCACCATTTTCTGGACATTGTGTAGTCAATATAGACAGGTGTGATGAGGCCACCCCAACAGCACAAACAGTAAATATCCTCCCAAAGAGATGACTACTCGAACTTTTTTTAATAAAACTAACTAGTCTAGTACTTAAATAGGTACGCTCTTGCATTTATTATGTAACATTCCATGCATTTTTTTTCATAAATTTTCAATCCTTCTTTTAAAACAAGTTCTGGTCACATAAAACTTGATCCAGAACCAATAAATGTAATATAATTATATCAAAAACTTTATACACGTGAGTTAGTTCAGTGTATTTTAACACTTGTTAATCTTATTAGTCTTCTTAAATGTCTGTGGGTGTATTTATAACTAACACACCACATTACACATCATTACCCTAGACACTTTACGTAGCCACATTCATTAAGAAAAAAAAAATTAAGTGTGAGGTCGTAGTGGTAGCAAGAAAGGCCTTCTGATAATTCTCAACTACATTTTATCTCAGGAGCCTTCACAGCTGGCCTCATACAAGTTACATGTAGTAATAACACCATCATACAATACCATCAACACCACTACAACCCGTACAACAATAAAACTCTTGATTTTAAGGCAGGGGCTGTATTTATTCATACAACCCTTTCAGTTACCCAAACCCACATACCAAACTAATGAACAAACACTAAACAAACACCAAGCCAGTGCTCATGTGCTAACGTGTTCCCATGTCTCTGTTCAGCTCTTCTACCGGTAGCGCGTGTCTAGTCTCATGGCCTCTACAGGCAGGCAATCAACGTGATTCCTTTCTCCTCTCTCGCGGGCCTATGAGCCGTTCGTTTTATAACCCACGATAAGCAAATCACTCAGGGCGTAGGAATATCAGGGGTCCAGTTGACATAGACACGCTTGGGACTATTTACCGGTGTTTTTTGTAGTACTTGTACTGAGCAAAAACACATTTATTTACTTCCGGCGTTATACACATAAATATGATATGAACTTGAGGGGGACTCTGGGGCGTTATTATGGTCCCAGTCACATTAGTGTGCAGTGATGTTATAAATAAGAAATACTTATTTTGAATGGGTTACAGTACCTAACATATTACATTACTGAAACTTTCCAATACTGTATTTGAACAAATACAAGTTTATTCTGTACTGGAATGCATATGAGTGTGTGTGTATATATATACCCTTCAAAGGAAGTTAAGGACCATTGTTATTAAGGATGCAAAGTGAAATGAAAATGAAAAATAAAAACACAGCACAACTGGGCAAAGCGCTGCTGCAGTCTGACAATAACTGAATGAGATACTGCAAGTCTCTGAGCGACATTTCGGACAGTAAGACCTTCCTGCAACCATGCAATGGCTTCCTTTATCCACAACACTCAGCTTTCGTCGTTGAGGCATATTGTTGTGCAATAGTTATGCAGCACTTAGTGTTACTTATAAAGACAATTTTGTGAGTACAGCTCAAGACCAACACTATAGTCTCCCACATGCATCACGCATTTTTGGAATGGCAGGTATTTTTTTCATGCTCAGACATCATTAAAAACACCCACATTTTGGCGTCTCAGCAGCATTTTTTCAGCGTGCTTGCTGAGCTGAACACTAGCCACACGGTATGCTGGTGGCCCATGCAGCACGTGTTGAATGTTTGTCGTCCGAGAAAAATCACTGTCAGATTAATTGCTTATGAAATATAATTTTTATTATTTTTGGGTCATTTTCACCTACTGGTCCTTAACTTCTTTTGAAGGGTATATTATACACACACACATGCACGCATGCACACACGCACACTCGCACGCACGCTCACACACACACACATTATTGAGCAAAATAGCCTCTTCGACCCAAGTTATACTATGGCTATGTAAGTTTTTAAATCAGAGTTTGGGGGGGGGGGGGGGGGAAATAAAGTTTAATTCATTGAGATAAGTGGATATCAGATCCTGGTTTTTTTAAAAGCATCTGTCTTCCTATCATTTCAGATGATTCACTGACTGCAGGAGAAAGACAAAAACAGGAGGGTAAACTTGAGGAGAGAGAAAATCTTCCAGAAAATATTAATGCCAGACCACTCTTTCCTTGGATAGCTGCAGCCATGTATGACATTTTGGATGAATATTACCAGAAGGTGAGAAAAAGATACAGTGTCATATGTACCAGTCAGCTCGTGCAGTTTTGATGAAATAGCTAGCAGCAGCAGTATATGACTTGTATAATTAGCTATGTGGATTACAGTAGTAAGAGGAAGGAGCTACAGTAAAATGCTTTTGTCATAAATAATTTCAGGATGGGCAAGTTTAACGTACAATAATAGTAGTTTGGTTGCCATAGAAACTGCCACCTTATTTAATTTTGATGCTGTTTCAATTCACTAGGGCTTTTCTATTTTTTTTTAGTTTTGAGCATCATTTGTGAATTAGAAGCTAATTATTGTCTTTTAACGCTTTATTATATTATTTTTTTGATAACGTTAGTAGATCCCGGCTGTAGAACTTTATATAGTTAGTGTCTAAAAATAGTACCAATTGTTACAGCATAAGGTCCATTAAAGCAAAATTTTGATATAAGAACTCTAATTCGACAAACGTTTTATCATCCAGTGGAAAGAGTCTGATGTTGACTGATGAATAAATAAGCAAATTAGAAAAATATTGGTTATGTAAAACAACGTTCTGAGAAATTCATTGTTTTCTTCATAGTAAAGCACAATTTCTTAAGAAAATACACGTTTCAAAGTCAAAATATACCTGCTTAGAATGTGTACTGAATGATTTTAACATATTTAGATCCAGGAGATGATCTTTTATATTTGGACATGCGCCCTAATATAACCGACTAGGTTGAACGGGACACGCCTTGCCAAAACTTTATTTAAAAAAAAAATGATAAGTTATCAGAAAAGAGACCAGTCCCAAAATATTTTTGTCTATTTGGACTTACAGTGCAGTATTGCTCCTCCCCTTTAAATGCTTAGTGCAGGAATAAAAGGTCAGAGCTGAAATGAGGATGTTTTATATCTGTTGAAAGTAGGATTCATGTCATACTGTTTTCAGTTAGGACGTGTATGTTTGTTAAAAAAACAAAACTTAAAACGCAATATCCCGTCACTTTGTCCCAACTTATTGAAACAGTGCAGCATTATTCACCTAATGAAAGACAGTGTGAAGAAAACAGAATAGTGCTCATTTCAGGGAGTCCTAGAAGACATTGAGAGTGCCAGGTCCCATGAAGCCTCCCACACACACCCCTTACCCCTCCTTTTTAACTCCTCGCCTTTAAAAGGTCCATACAGTGCTACTGGTGGTTGTCTTCCTCTGTTCTTGAGAGTTTAACAGGCATACATGCCACACGCTATGGTTTACCCATAATCTGTACGGGGTGTTTGCGTTTTCAGATGTGTACGGCCCGTACATACCGTCTGTACGGGTTTTTTCGCCTAATTATTAAATATACATATAAATTGACCGTTTTGTGCCACTACACAATTTTCCGTAATTTGCGTCATGAGATTCGGCGAGATTTTAAGCCAAGTGGATTAAAAAAAAAAAAAAAATAACCAATGAAAATCAAGCTGCCTATTTTTTAATTGCCGCGGGATGTGCGTGGCGTGTTCATTCACAATTTTTCGCTAAAGCTAGCGCGAGGTTACTGATTACACTGACAAACAACATTTTTCTTTCTTATATAAGAATAAGTGTTCTTAGGTCAGTTTCTTGCGCTGATTTCAAATCTGAAATCCGTTTATCTCTATCACGTCGGGTTCTTAAGATATTTGTGAATAAATATATTTTGGGAAACCGTTATTTGCTCCGTTTCATTTTTACTATATAACTTATTAAAAATTAATAAAAAGCAACATAATTCTACTTTTTATACTGCTAAAAGATGCATGACATATGTTACGCGATTTTTCAAATAGTTACTGTATTTTGAAATAATTCTGAGCAAAATATGGCTTCTAGAAGTTGTAGAAATTCGGCTGATCTGTTCTGTTACGTGTGCAGATATTTTACCGATCGTGTTGACCAGAAAAACTTTACACCATTACTAAAGAAAGCATATGAACTTTATTTCGATTCGAAAGTTGATGATGCAAATAAATCTTGGTAGCCAAATGCAGTTTGTTCGATACATTGGCAGGTTGGTTATGAAAATCGCTGAAGCATAAGTCGATGCCTTTTGGAGTGCCAGTAATATGGCGTGAACATACAAATCACACTACTGATTGTACTTCTGCTTGACAAATATCCATGGTTTCACTTTTAAAACTAGAAAGTCTGTGGTTTATTCAAATATTGAATTGGTTTCGAAACCAGTGCCTCATGATCCAATCACGTGTCCGATCCAAGTACCACCAGAACATAATCCGTTGGACGTGAATGAACCATCAGAAAGTGATAATTTACCTGCATTAGAAACTAATTCTGACTCAGATTACATACCGGTGAATGATAGTGTTTACTTAATTAACCATTCAGGACTTTCAGATCTAATACGTGATCTCGCTCTTACCAAAGGACAAGCGGAATTACTCGGTTCGCGACTCAAAGAATGGAATCTTTTAGCGCCCAATACTCCGATATCTAAATTTCGTCATAGACACAGAGAACTTGTTCAATACTTTGAGATGGATGATGACATTTGCTATTGCAAAGATGTAAACGGTCTAATGGTGCACCTCGGTCATAAGCACATAGTCAACGAATGGCGACTTTTCATCGATTCTTCCAAGACTAGTCTAAAAGCTGTGTTATTGCATAACAGAAACTTATTTTCATCAATTCCAGTCACCTACTCTGTTCATATGAAAGAAACTTATGACAATATGGCTATACGTTTGGAAAAAATAAAGTACAATGACTACCAATGGCGGATTTGTGGAGACCTAAGGTCATTGCATTCTCACGGGCATGCAGACTGGGTATACTAAATTTTGTTGCTTCCGATGTGAATGGGACAGCCGCAACAGACAGGAACATTATGCAAGAAAGGTGTGGCCTATCCGGGATCGTATGCAGCTCGGGCATAAAAATGTAATACACGAGCCATTAGTTAACAAAGACAGCTTCATTTTACCACTGTTACATATAAAGTTGGGGCTCATGAAGAATTTTGTAAAAGCGTTAGATAAAACGAGCAAAGCTTTCACTTATCTTCGAGAAAAGTTTCCGCAATTTAGCGATGCAAAGATAAAGGAAGGTATCTTTGTAGGACCTCAGATTAGGAAAGTTATTGCAGACAAACAATTCGAGAACTTGTTACATGGTAGTGAACTTCGCGCATGGATGGCATTCAAATCGATCGTCGATAACTTTCTGGGAAATCACAAATCTGTTGACTATGTTGCATATTGTTAAGCAGTGCATAGATGCATACAGAATTATGGGCTGTAACATGTCCCTCAAAATCCATTTGCTCGATTCACATCTTGACTTTTTCCCTGAAAACCTTGGCGAAGTCAGCGATGAACATGGAGAACGATTCCATCAAGATATCGCCGTAATGGAGTCACGTTATCAAGGACGGTGGAGTGTGACCATGCTTGCCGATTATTGTTGGATGCTTCATCGCGATGTACGCCATGCCATTCCCCGACGAAAGTCGACTGCAAAGAAATTCAAGCCTACATAACTGTTATACTTCTTGTACGAATGATGTTGTAATACTGTATGCGTTGTTAAAAAACTTCAATTGCGTATTTCTAGAGATCCCGACCTGATAGAGAAAAACGTTTTGCAGATTTAAAAACAGCGCATTAAAATTGACCAGAAAAACATAGAAATGTTAGAGAAAGAAAAAAAAAGTTTTTTTTTGTTAGTCAGTGTTATTTGAACGATTACGCAGCACTGAGTCGAGCCTATTGTTTAGGATTAATTTCCAGTTTAGTATTGGTAAATAATTCATTTTTTTTAAAAAGTATTACAATAACATTGTTTAGATGAAGTTAGATTTAAGTCAGATAACTTAGGCCTAGGCTATGCTTTTTTTTTTCGTAAGATTTAGCATAGCCTAATTTATTATTTACGGCTGCTTAAAAAAAAGGCGGATACCACTTCATATTATTTGATTTCACTAAAACTTGTAGAAAGTGCGTAAGAAATGTAAATTTGAATAATAATACAATACAAATAATGGGTAATATCGGAATGACGGTCGCCTAACGATCTGCATGTATTTTCGTACCATTTAGGCTAGTAACACTAACCTTAAATCTAAATGGTACGAAAATACATGCGAAGCGTTTGGCGTCCGATATTACCAAATTATGAAACTGAAGAAAAAAAAAAACACACACACAAAAGCAAGGCAAATTTGCATCTTAACCCGATCAGAGAAAAGTTTAGCTTATTTGGAGTTAGGCCTAGGCCTACTTCTCGTCTTAGTTTTAATTTCGTTTCTTTAAAAAACAATGCGATTTTGCCTTGGGTGATCATCATTACGGTCAACTAATGATTTAGGCTAGGCCTATATTTATTAAATAATTAATTACTATCAATGTTTGATTGACACTAAAAGTCGTATGGGTAGGTCTATTTAAAGCTACCAGTTGGGCTATAGGCCTAAAGGCTATTCCAATTATTGAAGTTTGATAGAGATTAGTTGTGCCAGTTTATATTTTCATTGCTAGCTTTAAATATATATATATATATATATATATATATATATATATATATATATATATATATATATATATATATATATATATATATATATATATATATATATATATATATATATATATATATATATATATATATATTACAAGCCTGTCAACATTCATACTTCCAGTTCTACCAAGTTGTCATAATTAAAAATGAAGCAATTTTATAAATTATTCAGCTTCTGGCAGCAATTTGTATATTGGGATGATTTGCTACTTTATGGTAATACGTAGACCTAGCAATTATGCATGCCTATCCACCTTTGTAACAACGGGCTGATCATCCGTTTGCCAGTCACTTCGATTACGGAAACAACAGCAAATGGGTTGATTTGCCATTGCCCTAAAGACGCCACTAGGCGTGATGGGAAACAATGGCAAAGAAAACCTATCTGCTGTTGCCCTAAGACGCCACTAGGCGTAATGGCCACTGACTGCTTTGACGGTCGGTGGCTAAGGACGGAAGAAGAAGAAGATATATATATATATATATATATATATATATATATATATATATATATATATATATAATATATATATATATATATATATATATATATATATATATATATATAAGATTTAAGATTAGTAAACCTAACCCAAAACGCTTATTACTGGTCTCTTTAGACCTATACTTTTATTAGGCACTATAGAACAGACACCAAACTGTTCTTCATTTCCACCATAAATTGTATTAATTTTTTTTGCAGAAATAGTCTAAATGATGATACAGTTACAGCATTTCTACAAAGCAAAATACATTCTAACTCCTGTTGTTTAGGTTTTAAAGCAAGTGAAGACATGCTTAAAAAGGCAAAGGGCGCGTGTCACTATGATGGCGCAGAACCATCTAATTGAATATATTTTTTACATGAATTAACTCTTTTGTTACGTTTTTCAGTCTTTGTACAGGTTTTGCGGGTCTTTGTACAGGGTTTTTGGATTTTTTGTACAGGTTTTTTATGTCTGAGGTGTGGCATGTATGAACAGGCGAAGGGCAAATGTGATTGGACAAAAGCCAAGACATTAAAATATAAGACACACCTTAACAGTAACCACAAATTCATGGCCA
This sequence comes from Oreohelix idahoensis, assembly GCA_024509875.1. Taxonomy (NCBI): domain Eukaryota; kingdom Metazoa; phylum Mollusca; class Gastropoda; order Stylommatophora; family Oreohelicidae; genus Oreohelix; species Oreohelix idahoensis. Next base: position 261,760 of record JAMPIV010001570.1, on the reverse strand, counting down.
GGGGCCTTCTGACTTAGACAGAGAAGGTCATGGAGGAGGAGTGCTGAGACAAGTAACTTGGTCCCAAGAAATGAAACATTCTTATGCAGAAATAACAGGAGTTGACATAACAGAGTTATAAACATTGATATATTAGATGTACATGGCCCTCCAAATAAAGCTCTAGCACTTGCCAGTGTGGAAATAAAGTACTGCCACTGTAAAGTTAATGGTGACTTTATCAGCCATTCTGAATGCCCAGAAATAGAGATGAGATAGAAGGGTGAGAAAATTGAGGATTATATATGAGTGATTGCATTTAGATGTATATGGAAATGAAGAAAAAGGAATGCAATTTTAACATTCAGAATTTTTAATTCAAATATTAAGGCAGTGTATTGTATGGGCTAAAAACTTAAAGAATAAAAAAATTGATGAATCAGAAAGTTACAGACATTCTTAAATAACTGCTTTAGCAGAATAGATGGATTACATTTGTGTGGCAGGATCAGTAGCGGGAATCGGTGTAAAAAAGCAAATACTCATGGAACAGTTGATCAAATGATTTTTCAGATTACCTTAGAGGACTTAATACTGGTTGTATCAGACATGCCCAAGTCCCAGCGAGATATAGTTTCATCGTGTGCCGCAAAGATGGGCCTTCGCATGGTGACAAAGAGCAAGAACTCTTTTGAAGGCCCTACTCTCAGGCGAACTGTGATCGCACAGGACATGACAAAGATACTGCAGCTTCATGGAGGAGAATCAGGACGTTATAAACTGGTTAGTTCTTTTTGTTTCTAGGTTCTATCAGCATTCACTTTAATTGGTCTTTCTTTTATTGTGAATATTTTTTTCCTTATATTGATTCTGTCCTTTCAAGGGGGAAAAAACAACATTTGTAAAGAAGACAGTGGTATATGATTCTTCTTCAAGTCTTCACATCCCATCCCATCTGGCATAGGCAGTCATGTCTGTCAACTTCCTGTTCTCAGTGCTGTTTAAATGATAAAGGGGGCTGCTATGAACCGGAAACATGCAAAATCTCTATATGTGAGACCATTGCCAAATGGTAACAAAATAAAGAACATATTACTGGGCGAGTTTGGGCGATAACTCAGCCTAGGCCGGTCCCAAGCCTGGCTGAAAAAGGAGGAGGGCGGCATGCATGTATTAGCTGTTTGAGGAAAGTTAACCGACAGCCTATCTTGGTTTAGGCTAGATCAGTTGTTTGTGAAAACAGCGCAAAGAGAGCGTCCTCAGTGGATTTATAAAATTCCCCCTCAGTTCATGGGCAGAGACATAAAGATACTTAAGTTTTTGTTTTGTAATTTTTCACAGTCAGCTGAAGGATTGTTAACTCTCGGTTTATTTTCTCTGTTTGGTGTGCTACGAGATGGTTTTGTTTTTCTTGATGTATGAATTTATGTAATTGTTGACTTTGATATTTGATCAGTTATTATTTGCTGAGATTTTTATTCTTCTTTTTCTATACAACCTTAAAGAATTTTAATAAATTTTAACCTTTCGTTGGTGCGTATTCAAGACCTTCATCCATATCTATTATTAAATGACTTTGAAAGCTTTTACTATTTCTCTGTCTACCAGTGAGAAAGAAGAGAGAACGTTTGAGACTTACGAGACTTCATAAGTGAGTTGTGGGGCTTAGAAAGAGAGATAGCTTTAATAGATCTTCCTCCAGGCTGTCTTAAGTTTCTCCCTAACTTCGCACATTATCTGTGTTTTCTCTGTAATTCTTACAGTTCAGTCAAATTGTCTTACTCAACAGAATACTTCTAAAATACCCAACTCACGACACTGGCAGAGTCGACCCAGTTTCTCTTTAATAGAATTAGGGTGTTAATTTTCATCAGTTTAGAAATTCCAGTGCATATATGTAGTCTAGGGCAGTGCTAATGTGGGGTCTAGATTTGCTGCTTAAATGGCCAGTACAGTTATTTCTGAAGCTCTTAACTTACATAAAATCTATATATATGGGATTTAATTTAGCAGTTTTTTTAATGGAGGTCAGAAGTTTTATTTATTTTTTTCTTCAGGTTTCTTGCAAGAATCCACTTACTGAAGAAGAGCTCGAAGATTTCAGACGTCAGTGTTTAGAGCAACACAGTAAACTGGTGGAAGCTCGCATAAATGATAATCCAGATGCAGATCTAGAGCCTATTGCTGCAAAGACAGAGCTGTCACCTCCAACTGCCTCACATGACGTTTCTTTTGTTGACAGAGCGTTTTCTGACGACTCTTATTCACAATATCCAAAAAGCACCGCAGGAATTCCTTACAGAAATTTTCAGATGCCTAGGCCTCCATTCAGTGATGCCCCAAGATGCCCACCAAGAGGCCCAATTCATCCAGCAATAAGACGTGGAGGTCCACCCTCAAGACCTTTAATGGCACCAGGTCCTAGACCCCTAATGGACCCTTACTTTTTGGGTAGGCGGCCATTTAACAGGTATTAAATAAAACTGAAGTGTTGATGGAGGGGAATCCTCCCAAGGCTTCTTGTGAGTCAGGTCTTAGATCTCATGGACCCTTAATATTTTGTGCAAGCATCCATTTATTACTAAGTCTTGCAATTTATGGTCCTTGTTTTTTAACTAGCCGACTTTCAACAGACATATGAACAATTTTTGTTTTAATTGATGTTACATGGCTAAGCTCACTTCTACCAAATGACATATAAAATGCTAATGAATACTTGCATTGAACCGATAAAGTACAGTTTATTGATTTTACTGTTTAATGTTTATCTGCTTTGTTTGCAGTAATTGATTAGATGTTAAAGGTCAAAAACATAATGTGTATGTTTTTAGAATATATGAAATGAAATGTATGTAAAGCAAATAATGTCAAGTATTTATTGATTAAATATAATTGAGAATAACTGTACAGTGATATGCATATTTCTTTGTAGCACTCAAATGTAAGCATTTTTTCTTTGCAGCAGTCATGTGTAGCAATCTTGGTTGTCCAGTGTCCCAATTCATTATGTCTTACTAGTGCCTGCTGTTTACTTGTTTAGTTTATTATTTGGCAATCGCATGCCTAGGAGTTTCCATCTTTATTTATTTCTTTGTTCACACATCCATAACTTATACCAACCCATTCTATTCTTTGTTGCTCTATCTACTAGATACGACTATTTCTGCGTTTGTGTTGTTTGGTTTATATTTGCTAATAGGAAAGTTGTATATAGTCTATAAGTGTCTGGTTTGTTTCAAGGCACTATATTCCATAGCTGTGTACAGTGTTGTGAGAATGACCACCATCAGTGAGGCACTTCTTTTAAGCTGCTTAGTTGGCTTATCTTTATGATATCACTGAATTTTCAGAGATAGTTTATTTATGCTGACCACATCACCCCTAGTGTGCCGATGGTCAAGAAAATATGGGCCTAACACTGTATTCCCAATATGCCTCAATAGGCGTGTAACGGGATCCTTTACCTCTTTACCTTTTATTTAAATATTGCAGTCTCCACAACAGAGGATATCAGATTATCTTACACATTCTCAATGAGAAACAGTTTACATGCTTTTCATTTTATTGTTGCTGGTGTAATGACATCAGTCCCAAAGTAGTAACTTCAGAGCAGAGACCGAGGTCTTAAAAAGTGCAGCAGATTTCTAATGACAGGAAAGCACAGAGTGACAAGCTGTTGTCTTCACAGGTGCATTGTCAATTATTGCAACGTTGAAGAGCCAAAAAAATGTAGATCTTGATGACCGAAGAGTAATACTCCACGAACTATGTCAGCGATTTAAAAGAGTAAAGTGGAACCCATATCATTGTAGCATCCCCAACAATGAAGAGGCTGACATTGGCAAAGGAAGGTGGAAAGCTACCACAGCGTAATACAAGCATAACCTTTGAAGAGGAAAGCAAATACAGGCCACCAGAACAGTGATGCATATTACCAGCTCAGCAGAAGAGAACAGCTGGTAATCTTCAGACTGTGCATGACCACAGCAGATTTGGATACCATCTATTCAACAAGCTAAAGATAGGAACTACCGATGAGTGTAACTATGGCACAGATAAAATGCCAAAGAAATGAGGAACAGACAAAGGATGTATGGCTGTTACCTGGAAAAACGAGATACAAATAGTCTCAAGCTGACCACTCCTTCCTTTGAACATATTCAAGCTAAAGTCTGAAAGTGTACAATGAAGAAGAAACCCAAAGTTATTTATGTTTATTCAGACACATTCTTGATGAAGGCTGGACAAAAACAATGTGATAATTAGATTGCTGTTGACAAAAAGTATTAACTTCACTTTTTTCTGTCTGTCCATGTGTCTGAAACAACTCAAGAAATGCAGGTCCAATTGTGATACGTGTTTCTATTTAAGACTATTGCAAGTTTTCATCTTTGAAGTGAAAATATTCAGTATAATATCATTTAGCTTTTCACCCTTCTATTGATGGACTTGCAAGAAGTAGATTGTCTGGTGGAGAATAATGTTGCAGTGCTTTGATGTACAAGTAGTTTGCATTTTTGTGCCTGAACATTTATGTACTGTATATTCCCAACCCATAGGATTTAACCAGTTGAAAAGACAGGCTTCTTCTTCTTCTTCTTTGATCCTTAGCCACTGACCGTCAAAGCAGTCAGTGGCCATCTCGCCTGGTGGCATCTTGTAGGGCAACAACAAATTGATTCCACTTTGCTCGGTCAGTGGCCATCCTTCGTACAGTGCCCCAACTCTGGTTCATTCTTTGCATCTCAGCCTCAACACTCCTCCACCAAGTTGTTTTTGGTCGGCCTCTCTTTCATTTTCCTTCAGGGGGTCCATAGCATAGCTGTTCTTGTGATGGCACCGGGGTCTCTTCTGAGGACATGGCCAACCCAGCTCCAGCCAACTGTGATGATGTGCATGTCCTCTTGCTTGCTCCAAGTAAGCAGATCTTGGTTGGTGATGGTATTCGGCCAAAAGATTTGGTGAATTTTTCTTAGGCATGTTGTGTGAAAAGAGGACAATTTCGACATTTCCTTCTCTGTAACTCTCCAGCATTCCACATCATAGAGAAGCGCAGAAAGCACACAGCTCTGATATAATCTTAATTTTGTGCTTGTTCTGTACTGAGAGGACTTCCAGATGTTGTTTAGACTAAAAAAGGCTGTTCTTGCTTTGTTCATTCTGTTGTTGATGTCTTTGCTTGCTCCGCCATCTGGTGTTACTATGCATCCTAGGTATGTGAAGGTGTCTGTCTGTTCCAGTTGCTGATTCCTTACTGATATGGACTCAGGGTTGCTCACATTGAGCGTCATGACCTGTGACTTCTTTAAATTGATGTTCAAGCCCACCTGCTGGCTAAACTTATTAAGTCTATCCGTTTCTTCCTGGATGTGTTGATGTGAATGTGCTAGTAGTGCAATGTCATCTGCATATTCCAGATCTTCCAATGTAGAAAATGTAGTCCATCTTATTCCTCTTGGACTGCCCTCTGTTGTCTGGCACATCACCCAATCTATGACTGTTAAAAATAGAGTGGTTGATAAGGGGCATCCCTGTCGTACTCCTGTCTTCACCTCAAAGGTTAGGTTGCTCTGCCCAACACTAAACGTAAAGTTGGCATAGAGGATTTTTATGATTGACACTATGCAGCTTGGAATTCCATAAGCCCTCAGTATTTTCCATAAACTGTCCCTATGTATACTGTCAAAAGCCTTTTCAAAATCAACGAAATTAATGTACAGCTGTCTTTGCCATTCTGAGCACTGCTCTATAATGTTCCTGAGGGTAAATATATGATCTACACATTTTCTGTTCTTTCTAAATCCTGCTTGTTCTTTCCTCAGTTTGTGGTCTACTGCTTTTGAAATTCTCTGTATAATTATCCTACCTAGTATTTTGCTGGGAACTGAGAGAAGAGTGATTCCTCTCCAATTATTGCAGTCTGCAAGATCTCCCTTCTTAATTTGACAATTATTCCTTTGTTCCACTCCGTTGGTGTTGTCCCTGTTTTCCAGACTTGTGCAAATAGTGATTCTAATAGTTCTGCTGCTAGCTAAGGGCCTCTCTTAAATAGCTGTGCATTTAAGTTATCATGGCCAGGAGGTTTTCCATTCTTTAACTCTTTGATTGCTGTGATGATTTCTTCTTTTCGTGTAATGTCTATTAATATCTAAATCGTTTTCAGCCTCAGGAACATTCAATTGTGTCTCTGGTGGTTCCTTGTTCAGAGTTTCTATGAAATACTCTGCCCATCTTATTTCCTGTCCCTCTGCTGTCGTGATGAGATTTCCTTGCTTATCTCTTACTATGTAATATTGTTTGCACCTCGTTTTCCGCTGATGATTTTAGTTATTTTGTATACTGTGCTTTGTTCATTTCTCAGTGCTGCCTCTTCTGCCTGTCTTGCAAGATCGTCTAGGAAATTCCTTTTGTTGGCTCAGGTTTGGCGTTTAACTTCCTTGTCCAGCTGACTGTACTGTTCGCTATATAGTTGCTTTAACCTGGGGGACTTCGATTCTGTTTTCTTTCTTTTCATTTCCTTTCTCATCATTATGGTGTTTAATGTTTCTGGTGTTATCCAGTCTTGCTTCTTCCTTTCCTGGAATCCCAAGCATGATTTGCTGCTTTCCTTATATATCGTTGAAATGGTGTTGAATTTCTGGTCTATATCATCAGTCAATGTCTTTTCTTGACTTTTGGCAAATTGATATTGCTTCTTTATATCAGCCGCAAAAGCTTTTCTGGTAAGGGAGTCCTTCAATTTGCTGATGTCAAAACTTTTCTGTGTAGTTATAGTTGGTCAGCCGTTCTGAGTTTCACTTTCAGTTTTGCTACTACTAAATGGTGATCACTTCCCACATCTGCACCTCTTCTTACCTTCACATCTTGTAATGCATGTCTCCATCTACCATTAATCATAATATGGTCTATCTGGTTTCTGTCCCGACCATTTGGTAATTCCCATGTTAATTTGTGAATTTCTTTGTGTGGGAAAAGTGTTTCTCCAATGACCAGGTTGTTAATGCTACAGAAACTTATTAATTTATCCCCATTTTCGTTTGCTGTTCCACTGCCGCATGTCCCCATTACTCTTTCATTATATGTATTGTGTATTGACACCTTCGCATTGAGGTCTCCCATTACTACGATTAGATCATATCTAGGTGTGTCTTCCATTTCTTTCTGCAGTTGTTGATAGAATTCATTCTTGACCTCTTCATCGCTGTCATTCGTTGGTGCGTAGCATTGTATTATTGTAGTGTTGGTGAATCTCCCTCTCAATTTTATTCTTATCAGTCTGTTGTTGATGGGTTTCCTTTCCAGTTATGTCCTTTCTATTCCTTGCTCTAGAATATTGGCTACACCTTTATTGTGCTGTCCATCCTCTCTTCCAGAGTAAAGTACTGTTTCTCCTGTTGCTGTTTTAACTTTTCCTACCCCTGTCCATCTGCTCTCGCTTATCCCTAGAATGTGTAATCTATAGTTTCTCATTTCTGCTGTGACCTGTTTTAGTTTACCTGTCTCGTTCATTGTCCTGACTTTCCAAAATCGTATTCTTGTTTCACGTTTTGCCGTCATGACATCCATTTTCGTGTCAGTGGCTTCCTTTCGGCTTTCACCACTGACAGTCATACGAGCCTCAGACTCCGGATGTCCATCCCGCAGCAAAGTTTGTTCATTTGTTGTCGTTTTCGTAACTTCATTTCTTTTTACATAGACAGGGGTGTCAGCCCTATGCTAAAACCCCCAACCTGGAGGACCAGGGTGTCTGCTTTAGTCTGACCCCTGCCAGCCCAAACCTGTCCAGCTTGGTAGAACATTCCAGGAGTAAAACTCCCGCTGGCATAGCTCTGGGGGTAATCAGGGTACACAAGCCGCCATACCTCGGCAAGGTATAGACACCGGTGATGGCAGGAAAAGACAGGCAGTGATATGAAAATAAGAATAGAAAAGGATAGAGAAACTTTCATTGCATTGGTGAATATATGGAGATATAAAGAAATCAGTCCAATACACAAATCAGAATCTTAAATTCAAATTTCAATACACAAATCAGAATCTTAAATTCAAATTTCAATGCACAAATCAGAATCTTAAATTCAAATTTCAATGCACAGATCAGAATCTTAAATTCAAATTTCAATGCACAAATCAGAATCTTAAATTCAAATTTCAATCCACAAATCAGAATCTTAAATTCAAATTTCAATGCACAAATCAGAATCTTAAATTCAAATTTCAATACACAAATCAGAATCTTATATTCAAATTTCAGTACAATCTTTTTGTATGGCTCTGAAACATGGAGAGCAACAAAAATGACGATCAAAAAGCTACATATTTTCATAAATGGATGTTTGTATAGAATAGAAGGAATGGAGTTGTATGACAAGATCACTTAAATGAAATTGGTGACAAGAACCAGACAAGCACCATGGAATAACAGATGAAAAAAAGTCATTGGTGATGAATAGGACCAGTGCCAGATTAAAGCAACTGGAGGACCTGGGCTAGAAGACTTGGGAGGCCCAAACTTAATAGCATCTGATTATGAGAAAATAACCTCGTTCTCTTCTTTATCCACATAATAAAAGTAGAACATTTTTGAAATTTTAGCATTAATAAAAAGATTCTTCTTCTTCTCTTCTTCAATACATATAATGAAATAAAAATAGGAGAAACATACCTAACAATAACAGTAAGTTGATCAACATGGGAAACATCAGGGGTTGAATCAACTGATAAACTAAAATAACCTACTTAGTTTGATGATTCTAAGTATTGCTTCTCGAACTTTATTAGCCATCAGCTGGATAACCTCTTCACATATGGTTTTGGATAAGTACGATGGCTGACTGTTGCATGTGGTTTTCTCTTGTTTGGTTTAGTTCTTGTAGTATAAAGAATTACAATGGCATGGTTGGAGAAACTTGAATGAGGTCCTTCGAAGTTAGTTTATGCCACTTAAATATATATTATTCCTCCACAATTCTGGGAGCTTGAAAAACATGTCTTACTAGGATGACTTGAAGAAACGAAAGGCCACGAATATTAGCCGTTAGAATAAATAGCGCAAACGCGTTACGTCATTGACAACCGGTGACGTATTAAATATGTAGCATTCTATATAAGTTAAAAACCATGCAAAAACATGAGTTACCACAAATAGACATATTTCCTCAATAGCAATGACTATATGCCGGTGTGTGGCAATAATACATAACATATTAACATTTGCTCTTTAACAATTACTCCGCACTGGCGGAAAAAAAATATCAAATGTATTTGATTTTTTTTTTGGGGGGGGGGGGGAATTTATTTGATACTCGACATCAAATAAATTATATAACCGGAAATACGGCCAGAATTGATCACATAACAGTGTCAATAGTCAATCAGTTTAAAAAATCCTAGTCACAGTCTGTATGCAATTGTACTAATTGAAGTAATGATGCAAGACAGAAAGACATCAGTCTTAAGTCATCAGTCAAAGAAAGTGAAATACATCAAGTACATACATCAAGAAATTTTAAAAAAAAATTAATAAAATTACTTGAAGTATATGCCTTAGTGTTGCTTAAAAGACAATTAATGGCATAAGAAAAGAAAAGTAACTGTGAAGATGCATGGATAAAAAAAGAATAATTTTTGTAGTTATCTCCCTGAACGAGAAAGTTGTAAAATCCAATACAGGAAGAGATAGTGTAAAAACAATCACAAGTAAGCTTAGATCTTAATGGAGTTAAATTAAATTAAAATAAATAAATTAGATAATGTCAAATGATGGGATCACATTCCCAACTATATCCAGCAGCAAGTAATAGCAAAGATTACTGTCAATAATGGCATGTGAATACACATCAGTATTTCTGGTGCATAAAAATTTTCCACAAATCAGTATGTGTTTCTGAACACAGCTAGCACTGCGAGTTCTGTCAGCAGGAAATGCAAGTCAGTGTTAATATTAGGCAGCACACACAATTTACCAGAACACGTGTATGTTCATACAGTTATTGTAATGGATTACTTTGAGAGACTCGTGTCAGCAATGTTAGATCAGGGTATGCCAGTAGACTGCTGATGGATCGTCACATAAAATATTTTGTATGAGTGTGAGAGAAATTTTTGACCAAAGTTCGATCAGGATATGCCAATAGATCTGACTTAATAGTTTCAAGCGTGTGCCTTAGGCAAGTTTGATGGCAGTGTCAGTTCATCCTATCAGGCTCTGTTTGAGGACATCTGGACAAAACGTCAGTCACCACATTTGACGAACCTAGGATTGCTTGAATTTCGAATTGGAAAGGCTGAAGTAAAATTGCAAATCTGGCTAATTTTGCGTTTCTGTGATTAGCACGCTTGAGAGAAGCCAAAGACTTCTGATCAGTCTGAATTATGAATGGGGCTCCCAGTAGGTATCTTTCGAGCTTCTGTATGGCCCAAATTACAGCCAGGAGCTCGCGTTCGATTACAGGATACCTTATTTCAGTGTCCGTAAGCTTGCATGAGATATACAATGTGGGGTGAAGTACACCATCGAACTCCTGCATCAAGGTAGCACCTAAGCCTTTGGCGCTAGCATCTGTGCAGAGATAATAAGGAAGATTTATATCTGGCAACCTCAAAATAGGAGGATTAGAAAACATTTCTTTAATGTGATCTAATGCAGCCTGGCATTCTTGTGACCAATGTACGTGTTTTGGTAAACCCTTCCTTAACAGAGAGGATAGGTCAGCAGTGACAGTAAAGAGATTAGGAACGAATCTACTGTAAAATTGAACCAGACCTAAGAGACTTGTTTTTATGTAGTAGGAGTGGAAAAATTCAAAATTTTTGAGACATTTTGTGGTACCGTCTGGAGGCGACCGGAACCAACTGTGTGACCTAAGAATGAAATTTCATGAAAGGCAATCTGAATTTTAGTAGGTCTAGCAGTTAAGTGATGCAGACGAAGAGTGTCCAACAGAGAATGCAGACCTAAGAAGTGCTCTTCCCAAGATGAGCTGAACAAACATGTCATCTATATAGGTAATGATGTCAGATCTATGGGAAAGAATTTTGCGCATCATTCGTACGAATGTGGCAGGGGCGTTCATAAGCCCGAAAGGCATGAAATTCCACTGGTATAAACCACGTGGTGTAGAAAAAGCAGTTTGTGGCTTTGCTCTTTCAGTTAACGGAACTTGCCAATAACCTTTTGCGAGATCAATCTTAGTAAAAAATAGAGCCCTAGCAAGTCGAGACAACAGATCATCAAGTAACGGGAGAGGTTCCGCATCGAAAATTGTAAAACTGTTATAGAAAATATAATCCACACGTAACCTGATATTGTTATCCTTCTTGCGAACAATAACAATAGTTGAAGAGTAAGGGGAAGTACTAGTTTCAATAATACCAAGAAGTAGCATTTGCTCCAATTGAAGTTTAGTTTGGCGCTGGTAATGAACAGGAATAGGGTAAGGGTGTAAACGAATAGGCTTATCATCAGTAAGGTTGATGTCATGTGAAATGATAGAAGTGTGACCTGGAATGTCAGTAAGGACATCAGGAAAAGATTCAAGCAAATCAGAAACTTGGCGACACTGATCAGTAGTTAGAGACGTACAAATGGAAACGTCTGTCCAAGATTCAGTAGAAAGTAAAGGAAGGACAGGAAGATTCATGTGAATATAAGGAAAAGAAGATTCCTCCTCCTGAATCACAGAAAGACTAAAAAAATGACAAGAATTTCCTGTAGGCTCATCAAGATCATGAAAAATAGAATGCAGATGTTCAGGCCTGGTATGAAATTCTTTAAGCATGTTTATGTGGAATATTTTCTTTTTACCTTTAATATCCACAACGTAGTTCAATGTCAGAAATACTAGAAACTACCTTATAATGGTCATTCCAGGCAATCAATAGTCTATTCTCTTTTCTAGGAAGCAAAACAAAAGCTTCATCACCTGGAAATAACTGTCATAAACGTCTATTTCGGTTTTGAAATAGGCGAGATTTCTCTTTGGCAGCCTCAGACGAAGCTGTAGCCAACTGGCATGCGTCTATGATCTTATGTCGGAGATTTACAATGTATTCATAAGATGACTGAGTGTCCTGAGTCATCTCAGAGTCTGTGAGTAGATCTTTAATCAAACTCATTGGCCTTCGCAGCTGAGCACCAAAAACAAGCTCGAATGGTGGAAAGCCCATCTGCTCGTGTGGTACTTCGTGATAAGCGAAAAGTACAGCAGGCAAGACTCTGTCCCAGTCTTGAGGATATTTGGTAGTTACCTTACCTAATAGTTGTTTGAGCATGCGATTGAGGCACTCTACAGCGCCATTGCTCATTGCGTGGTAAACGCTACTTAAAGACCTATCTATATTTAGTCTTTGCATGACAGTAGTCATGGTATCAGATACAAATTGAGAGCCACGATCAGAAAGATGTTTACGTGGAAAACCCAATCTAGAAAATATGAGAAAAAGAGCATCAGCCATGTCAGAAGCGGTGATGTGTTTGAGGGAATAGCTTCAGGCCATCATGTGCACAAATCAATGCGCATGAGGACATACCTGTGTCCTCTTGCAGACATAACAGGCAGAGGACCGATAATGTCCACGGCCATCTCGTCAAAGGGGCGAACAGAAATATCACAGGCCTGGATAGGCGCGACATGAAAAGCTCCCCTTGATTTAACCTCTTGACAGATTATACAAGAACGTACATAGGCTGATACGTCCCTAGAGACATCGAGCCAAAAGAAAGAAGACAACACGCTGGAACATGTTCGAGTGTAACCCATATGACTTGCACAATGAGAGTCATGTGCATGGCACAGAATGTAAGGGCGAAGTTGACTAGGCACCATAACTTGGTGTCTGACAGTAGAAGAATCCATAAAGTTTCTAACTAAAATGTCATTTTTAAGAGTATACCAATGACGAGGTGTGTTAGGCAAAGTAATATCATCATTTCTGACCATTGAAAAAAATTTCAGTAAAGAATCAACTTCTCTTTGCAATCTTGCAAAAGACACTTTATCAATGTCAGAATGTACCTCAAAATTATCCTGAGTATCAGGAATAATCTCATTAACCTCATCATTCTCTAGTGCCTTAGCATAGGCACGTGTGGTAACTGCGCTGGCAGTTAATAACTTCTGTCGTTCCCACAGTTCAGTTTCTTCTGGTGAGCAATCTTTGCTCCCGTGGATACGACCAATAGTTAAATCAGCTACAGGATTTTTTAACAGGCATACCTTAACCTTCGCTGTAAAAAAATGATGTATGAATGTCAACAATGGCTGTGGAATAAAATTCAACAGTATCACCGAAAGTAATACATTTAACAAAACCACCCGTTGCACAGGAAGGATGTACAAGAGACTGTCTGACCCCTACAGTTGTACATCCCGAGTCACGTAGTATAGGCACTTGGATATTGTTCAATAACCCCCTGTGAAGCAGCAGAGTGCCAGTGCTATCATGGGCCGTCCTGACAAAGATTCCAATCATGGCTATGAGATCTAGGTATAAAATTATTGTTGTTCCAGGTTGTGGCTGAAGCAACAGGTAGAGATTCCTTAATTACATTGTTACTGACACAAGCACCAGGATGTGCCGTGCAATATTGTCTACCAATTTCTTCGAGTGAAGACAGGCTAGATGGTTTTCGCTCATGCAAAAATGACCAAAATGGTTTACTCACAGAGGATAAAACTTTATCCCTTAATAACAGATCCATGAGGCCATCATAGGTCTTGTCAATACCCGAAAATTGAACCCATCTGTTGAAAGTCAAGCGTTAGCTGAAATGAACTCCGAGAAGTCCTTACCAGTTTCAGGAGTCATTGTTTTGAAACGCATACGATACCCTTCTGCATCTAGCTGGTAACGTTTCAGTAATAGAGCCCTAGCAGCTTCATAATTATTTCTGTTTGGCTCGTCCATTGTACATAGAGCAGTTAATGGTTCTCCATTCAAGAATTCCATAAGTCTAGCACACCACTGAGTTATCAAACTTGTGTGCCTCACACAAACTTTCAAAGCGGCTTAAAAAGCATGAAATGTCATCAAAATTTGGTTTAAATATGGGCAAGCGAAATTTTGCAGACCCATTATTATGTCTACCAGAGGAACCATGAACCTCTGAATTATCATTTAGATTACTCTGACCTCTTAGTTTTAATTCTTCTAAACGAAGAAGCATCATTTTTTCCTCATGGGCTAATGTCAAAGTTTTTCTCTCCTCCATTTCTCTTTCGTGTTGCATTCTAACATTCCTCTCCTCTATCTCCTCAAGATGCCTCTTTTGCTCCAATGCAATCATTCTCTTCTCCGAATCTTCAATACGCCTTTTTCAGCCTTCTGTTCCTCTAATTCTCGCCTCTTCTCTAATTCTCTAGTTTTCTCCTCTTCTTGTTTTGCCTTAGCCAACTCAGACATGACAAAGTCTTTCAAAGCTTCACCTTTCAAACCAAATGCTTTGCCCTGCTCGACAAAGTAATCCAAAGTAGCCATGTTAATTAATTATGTGACTCACTTAGTCGATATATAAAACTATGGCTTGTTGCTTTACAAAATGGTGTAAGCAAATAATGTAGTAATATTATGTAGCAATAATAACAATGCAAATTATGTAGTACTAATTTAGTGAGGAAGAAAAAAAATAGTGCAAGAAAAAATATATAGCAATAGGATAAGATGAAGATATAGACAAACAGTGAAACACTAGCAGCAAGAAAAAAATACTAATGGGAAACTGAAGGGAAAACAGCAAATGGAACAATCTTACTGCTAAGAAATGACAACACAGGACCCAGACAGAGTATAAACAGGTAAATTGTATAAACCAAGCGATAGGCAGGTGAGGAAAACAGCACAAACAAAACACAAAATAAGGAAAATAGCAATAGACAAACAATGCATTCACAAATGAAAAAACGAAACTTCACAACTAACATGAACTATTACAAAAAAACAAAAACAATCAGTGATCGGAAACATCGGTGAGGTTGCTCAAACCGGAAAATACCACTGAATGAAATTTACAAAATCCTTACAGAACGTTCAATGTGCGGTCATCTTGCAATGACATGTTTTCGCTAACATTGAATCTCCGCCCAACCTTCCCGCAAAGACATGGAAACATGAAACAGCAATGAAAAAAAAAACAGGAATAGTTTACCAGCACGTACACTGGACAAGACATGCAAAAATTAACAGGCCACTTATCTGAAAAAACGCGATGCGCCAGATGCTCGTTCGTTGACGAATGCAGCGCTGCCTGGAGATCATGGTGCATCAAAGACGTGTAAGTATCAACGGTACTGTAAACAATGGCCACGTAAATCAAATGTAGACGACAGCAAACTTGAATGATGACATCTGGAAGTGGACGAGGTGAAACATACAGTGCAGAAATCATGGCGATAGTTCATGGGTAAAAAACATAACTGGCCGAAGAACACAAGACATCTTGTAGAGGGTCCACGATAAGTTTCGTTTGACATTTATTTAACCCAGGAACAATGGCATGGTTGGAGAATCTTGAATGAGGTCTCCGCAAACATACATATGCATGGTCAGTCCTTAAATAAGGCATTCATAGTAGTTAGTCATCAATACATATCGTCTCAATTATTCAGTTCTGACAGCTGTACTATAGGTGCGTGCAGACGACGACATCCAAGTAATGTGGACCAGAAAAACGTGAATATAAAATACTTGAGTTATACTTCTCAGTAAGAGGTGGAACTTCTGTATAAGTTCAGGACCATCTTAGAAAACATAGTGGCGGCCTTCGAAGTTAGTTTATGCCACTTAAATATATATTATTCCTCCACAATTCTGGGAGCTTGAAAAACACGTCTTACTAGGACGACTTGAAGTAACGAAAGGCCACGAATATTAGCCGTTAGAATAAATTAGCGCAAACGCGTTACGTCATTGACAACCGGTGACGTATTAAATATGTAGCGTTCAATATAAGTTAAAAACCGTGCAAAAACATGAGTTACCACAAATAGACATTTGTCCTCAATAGCAATGGCTATATGCCTGTGTGTGGCAATAATACATATTAACATTTGTTCTTTAACATTGACTACAGCCTTTACTTCCATACTGATTTATTTGAGCACGCAGGAAGGGATCAAATTTGGCAATTAATTCAAGCAATCCAAGAAAGTTACCATTGTTGGAAATACCAAATGTGTCATCATTTCCTCTAAATGCCAAGCCACGTTCTGCCAAAAGGAAATCACTGCAATAACTCGTTGAAGTACGTGCCGCCAGTAATCCTGCTCTGCTTTGATTTGCTCTTCGAGTTTTGATGTTAACGTTTGACCACACTTTCTTGTTAAGTATGTTAGCATGGAGTTCATATGATTTTTAGAGTTTTCGTGGGTTTGAACAAGATAGCCTAAGCGTGATGAAAATCATCGAATCCAGTAGAGGCTAAAGCTGTAGTTGATTTAATTTGGTTAGAGAAAAGTATGCACACAAAACAGTAGACTTTTCCTTTTGTGGGAGAATACACTAACCAATCTCGAGGAATACATTCTTTGAACAGAACCAGGCTTGATTTTTGTATGTTCGCTTCGAATTGGCAAAAGGCTGATCCCAGTGCTGACATTCCGATGGGCCTTTTGTAATCCAGAATGATTTTTCCTCGTTATTCAATGTCGTCCATACAACTCAGGCCAATCCAATGAATACCACTAGATACCCTACAGTATGGAAGTGTATGGAGGAAATTGTCCATCTGGGTACATTAATTACATCAATTAATAACAGTTGTGAATACAAGCCAGTGATTCCGCCCTGGGAGATCAAGAAACCAGACACGGACTACCACCTAGCAGAAATACTTAAAAAAACAAATAATATAGAAAATATTAAAAACACAGCCAATAAATATATACAACAAATATCAAAAGACAGCATTACTGTGTACACAGATGGATCCAAGGGAGAGGATGGCAAATTGGGGATAGGAATATATATTCCAATATGGAAAATGGCAAAAGAATATAGCATCACGGAAAATACATCAATTTCACTGCAGAGATGGTGGCAATACTAAAAGCACTAGAAATATTCTCTAATAACCCTCCCAAAAAACAAACAGTTTTAACTGACTCTCTTTCAACAACTAAAGCACTTAGAAACTTACGAGAATGTAGTAGACCTGATATAGCAGAGGAGATATTTCTGGCTACTACATACTTATATTCCAGAGGATGTTCAGTCTTAATTGCTTGGATACCTTCACATGTTGGCACATGCCAAGGAAATGAAAAGGCAGATAAAGAAGCCAAGAAAGGTAGATCTGATCAAAATCTAATAAATGTAGGGACGAGTAAATTAGAGATTAAGAGCTTAATTAAAGATTTAATAACAGATGGATGGAAAGCAGAGTGGGATAAAAATATGAAAGGATGTCATGCATATAAGATGTTCAAGGCCCCAACAAGAAAATGTCAGATATCTAGTGAATTGAAAATTCCCAGTAATAAGAAACTTCTCAGACTACAGCTGGGAAAAGGCTATTTAAGAATAGAAGAACCTTACTGTGCAGGATGTCTTCAAGACAATAATATAGAACATTTCTTGTTAAATTGTAAGAGGTATGAACAAATGAGAATACCAATTGATAAAATTTGTTACTGTTAACTTGTATATAACTGTATATACATACGCCCACACAGAGCTATAAATAAATAGATGTATGCTGCCACCACTGTTGCAATCGAATAGTATTGCAATCATATAATAAATATCACGCCACACAGGCTAATCATCCGTATGTGTACTGCTGTGCTGTTACCGTGTCTGGAATGTTTGAAGGGTGTTTGAAAACTGTCACTCACACCACAATAGCTCACGTACGAGTCATGGAGCGTTGAAACGGTTGTTGACGTTTAAAGAACAGTTTATTTATACCACAACACGGTCACAACGACATAGACGAAATACAGCATATTACACAATTTATAATAGCATACAAAAGGATCCACATCGTAGTACTAACGTATAATAGTTCATCAGGAAGGACTGCTGACAATCGCAGTACTAATAGTTATAGGCCTCAAATATATTATGTCTCAGCGCTATTTAATCCATCTAGAAGACTGCTGACAATCGCAGTACTAATAGTTATAGGCCTCAAATACATTACTAATATCACTCAAAAACACTGACCTGTACACTCCAAGGCCTTAGGAACATCTCCTTAAATAAAGTACATCTTATTTGCAGATAATCACACATAATCCATAAGAAATCATGCCTGTACCAAAATCATACCCACTGGTACACATCGAAAAAACACTCCACATCTTCCCCGTACACTCGCTCGGGAACACCCTGACACTAAACTATTCTTTCCCAGCACACCCCAGCCAATGACACATGCGTGGGGCTAACTCCCCGAGAACTTTCGCTCACAGCTCAAACATAGCTTAGCAAATCCATCTCACGCGGAAACTCAGCCGCTGTGAGAAGCGTTCTGAATCTCAAAGATTCTAATACAATACGCTCATATAATTTTTAAATAAATTAACAGCTAAACCAACGCTGTTCAAGTGGGATAACCACTATAATCTCTTGTACATCCAGACTTATAACGATTAATGAACTTGCTTAGATTTGGACTTAACAGTTTACACCACACCCGGGGAAAAAAATGATAACATCATTTTTTTTGAAAAGATTACCTCAACCAAAAAATGAGTAAGTAATAAAGCTCCAATCAGTAAAATTAATCAACCTGTTAAGCCCAAATACTATATATCGTCAAAAAATATCAGCATTATGAGTAAAGCAGAAAACAAAGCATACAAAATAATCAGCTATGTCTACAGAGATAATCTGCTTTCAACAAAGTTAAGTCTATTCAGCATAGAATTAACCTAACAATATACAGGATACAAGTATCAGTATAGTAGGATGAAGAAGAATACAAATAGTATCAAGTGACATATAAATGCACCATGAAAGTATAACCAACATATGAACCGCTACCGAAAAGTCAGTAGAAGAAATGGAGTAAAATGAAGAATAATCAGGAAAGACAGAAGAAAAACAGAGATATGTCTGTAGAGAACGATGGATTAATACATCGTAATAACCATTTAATCAAACAACGTATTATATAAATACATATAATCATGACAAGAAAGTATAGGACACAAAGACAATGTATGTGTGTATAACAAACACAAAAGAAAGCTATTGTTAAACAAAGCATAGTCTGACACTTAACCCCGTTATACAACTTATTCATGAGTAACAATGAACTATCATAGACATTATACACAAAAAATAATACCGTTATAAATAAATTCCAACTAACGCACCATCAAGCGTTAAGTTAAAAAAAATCATTACCCCCTCTAGCGCACAGTTAAGCGCAGGGCACAGAAAAATTTTTTTTTAGAATCTTAAAAAAAAAAAAAATTTTCCAAAAAGTAAAAAAACAAAAATATTTCATAACGCTAAGCTAACTAAAAATGGTATTTTAATTTTTTTTTCAGCTTAACCTTATATTAACATATCAAAAATGTAATTAGCTTAACAAAAATGTGTGACATACAAAAATTCTTATACTTAAGCAGACACAAAATCAAAACAATCTGCTGGGAAAATGATGCATGCATAAATGGCAAGAAAAAAGGAATCAAATCATTTTAAATTCACAGGTATTATGTTCTGAAAAAATCAAAACCCAATGTTTCACAATATAATGGTTACTTTCTTTCAAATTTAGTGAGTACAGAGACTCTCTGGAGACTACTACTGCACCATGCCTAGCTAATGAGGTTGTGCATAGGGCTGGCAATCTCATCATGCATATAAAACAATCCTAATAATCACCGCTGCCAAAACACATCAATGTTTGATGTATCAGCTCTCGTAGCTCCAAGCTCACAACGGAGCATAAAGGTCAATCATGAATTGACTAAATGGGCATAGTCTTCTGACTAGCGTGCGTAAATACTATAGTCCACTGCTTTCATCAAAAAGTTACAGAGATAAGTCACTCGCAATTGATATCTTACACCTCATTGCAATCATAATACATACAATATTCGTCATAACACCATAGTGTAAGAATGGTATGAAAATAATTGGTGCATTACCAAAACATCGTCGTACAAAAAATAAATATGTGCATAAAATAGTGCATAAAAAATACGCTTACACACTATCTAATAGAAGTTATATGGTATCTTAACTCAATTCTATATAATATCCTATATTTATTCGATACAATAATATCTATATCCTAAACAAGTTGAACAGGCAATAATTCCAGTAGTGTTGAATAGTCTCATAAACTTCGAAAGATAATAAATAATAATAATAAATTCTTTAAGCGCCAAACACGGCGCATAAGGCAGAAACCAGTGCTCTCCAGGTTGTTCGTTGTGACGCCACTCCTCTTAGCTCTTGCACATTATTTAGGCCCAACGTTCTTCCTTCTCTTATTATTGTTCTTCTGAGTGTTTCTTTTGGTCTTCCTTTTTTCCGCTTACCCTCAGGAACCCAAGTGAGCGCCTGTAGTGGTATTCTGTTGTTTTGCATTCGTAGGACATGACCGATATATGACCATCGTCTTTTCCTTATATAGTCGGAGACATATTTCTGCCTAGAGTCTTCTCTTATTTGTCGATTAGTCTTGAATTCTTTCCAACTGATGTTCATGAGTTTTCTAAGACATTTGTTCTCGAATGTATTCAGCTTGTTCTCCAATGATTTTGTTATTTTCCAACTCTCACAGCCGTATGTTAACACTGAGATAACATTTGAATTAAACAGACGAAGCTTGGTATGTATATTCAATGATCGTAATTTCCAAATGTTAGATAATCTATTGAAGGCGCTAGCTGCCAAAGCAATTCTAGTATGGATTTCTCTTGTTGTGTCACCATCCTGAGTCATTTTACTGCCTAAATAATTGAAACTTTCAACTTTCTGTAGTTATTGCTTCTTGGAAAGATAACCGCATACAATTCAGAGTCAACTTGCTGTCCGGCTTTACTTGGTTAACCACATGGATACAAGGTGGCATACCTTACTCTCTCTGCTAATGTAACACAGGAGCACTGATTTTTATTGCAAAGCCGTCGCTGTGAAAATATACAAATGAAAAAAATTCTAATTCCCAGCAAGATTTAACGATGTAAAACGAAATTAGCGTTACCTTTACCTAAACTGTGGCTTGTGTAAACTTGTGGCCCTTTCACCATGATCAACAAGCCTTCCCTTGACACGTGTAAACACCACAGAAGGCTTATGGGGCAGAAAATGATCGTAGCTCAAGGTTGTCGCTATTGGATGCTGAAAAAAATTTTCTACCCTCATGACAGCGAGATACTCTCTCAAAACCACAAGCAGAAGAAGCAGTTGTATTTGAGACACTATTTTTATTATTATCTTGTTTATCAATAACTTTATGCCTTTGTAGAGAAAAGTTAGCATAGTTGCCATTATTATTTCTCTTTTGATAAAAATATCTGCCAGATTGGTTATGTTGTCTACTAGAAAAACTATTATCGTAAGATTGGTAATCTTTCATGTAATCATTTCTACCATAATTTTCAAAATTTTCAGAACCAAAATATTGAGATCTATTAAACTGTCTCTGGTTTCTTGGAGAAGACAGATTGCAATTTGTTGAACTCCCTTGGTAATGTTTAAAATCTGTATTATCTCTCCAGTCAAGATTGTTTTTCTTCTTTTCTGTGGCAGCATGCTTAACCTCTGAATCAATAATAGGAATAATAAAATCCTTATGGCTACTAACATACTGAGTATTACTTTGGGCTCCAGTCCTACTGGTCTCGTCCCTTATTATGTTTTTATGAGGCTCTCCAACTTTAGATACCTGGTTAGTTTTTTGAACTTTGACATGAAATTTATCCTTGTCTTTACCGTGATGTACAGAATCAAGTATCACAGTAGAATTAACCCTGTTGGCCTGTCGCCAGGAATTATTAATATTACCAGCATAGTCACTAGTACGTGGAAAATTATATTTGCCACGCAAGGATTTTTGCACACCATGTTTGATGTTAGTGTTGGCATCGAGTGTCTGTTGCTGACTCGACGCTTTTATGACGTGTTGAAAATCAACCTTCTGTTTAACATTATCAATATTGACCATAGACAATATTTTATTGCTCAAAACAATATCTATTAAACCGTCCACTCTTTTCCTTAATTCCGTGATTTCAATATTTTTAAGTGAAATCTCTTCACTTTGTTTCTGAATTACGTCATCACATGTCAAAACTCTACATTTCTCCTCCGTCAGTGATTTCTCAATTTTAGCTACCTTCTATTTCTCCATAGTTAACTCTTCTAATTTCATCTTCTCATCCTTTTCTTTGCTTGCTCTGCTCTGTCGCGCCAATTTCCTTAATCTCATCTTTTGCACCTCTTCTATCTGTGGCTGAAGTCGGGCCACCTGAGCCTGAAGTCCCTGGATATGAGCAGCTTGTGCCTTTAACTCATTAATATTTTCCTGGGATACAGTATTCATCTTCTTAAGTTGGCGATTGAGAATATCGTTGTCATCCAACACATTATGAAGCTTTTCTATATAATTCTTCTCACGAACATTTCTCTCAACCTTCAACTTGTCATACATCCCTTTCTGTTTTTGAAGTTCCTGCGTGAGATTAATAGTTTCGCCTTGCTTATCTTCCAACTTAACTTCCAAGTATTTAATCCTGCGCAATGCCGAATTTAACGCTACTTGCCCACTTTCAAGATCCAAGTTTGATTTATATAAATCACTTTCAAGTTTAGTCACTGTTGCCTGCAATTTACTCTCTTTAGCTACACCTTCTAAAATCTTCGCCCTTTCCTGTAGCGCACTCTGTTTAATGTCTTCTATCTGCTCCTCATCCTTTAACTTCTCTTTCTGGTCATCATGAATGTCCTTGAAAATTATCTTCTTTATATTTCTCACCATGTGATCGTGTTTAATATCAATATGCTGATTCAAAAACACACGAAGATAATTCAGTAAATCTGCTAAATCATCAGACATTACTAAATGAGGAACGGACTGAAAATTATTTTTAGCAAAACCTCTTAGAAAAAATGATGCATTAGCCAAAAATCGATCCATTACATGTTCTTCGAGTTCTGGGCCTTGCAAATTCTCATTATCCTTCACATCCTCAAATAAATATACCAATATAGGCAACATATTATCCGGATCCATATCAGAATCCATATCAGGATCCATAGTGGTTCATTCACTAAGTCCACTATATATACTCACCACTTATAATTACTACAAGTTTATGTCCCTAGAAATTCGGACAATTACCTTTTCAGCTGACAAAGCTAAATATCCTTTCAAGCAATTGGTAATATAAGTTAATCACTGTATACCATAGTAGCATAAGACCCCGTGCACAGAACCTTTGTAACATATACCAATATGAGGGATAAATTTTATATCAATATGAGTGATGTCAATCTTATGTCACATAGCCATAAACACTTATGCACTAAAGTCTTACAATAAGTTACAAACAACTAACATATTATATAGACAATAGAAATAACGGTTACAAAGACAAGGTACTAGAGTACAAATGATAACGTTCGCAGAAGTCAACTGAGCAATAAAGCCGAACTGAAGCAAAAAAAATTTTCAAAGCATGAAATGATAACTGCGAATAGCAACAAGACAATAAACAACACCGTGTATAAACAAAAATGTGTATAAAAAATAAAAGATAGGAAATAGAGAAAGACGCTCACAAACAAATTAATCAATAAACTAAAAAACAAGGAAAAATACTACGAGAACAACAATGAAACGTTACATCACACCTACACACTTACTTGTCCCAAGAGACAACTAGCGACCTAGACTTCGGTAAGGTTTGCAGCCTTAAACCGGAATTGTCACAGAATTGACACTTACAAACCATATCCTAAAGAACACTTATGAAGCCCTGGGTAAACTGGGATGTTACCTTCATAAGTCAACATAAAACATAGAATATTTAACATGAAATACTCATTAAAACAAAAAGTACACAATATAGGAAGGCTTATTGACACATGAAAAAATGGCACAGTTTACACAACAAAAACCACTTATCTGTAAATAATCCCGTCCTTTATGCCAAACAATGGGTATCACAAAGTCTGCTGGGGAAACAATCTACCGCATAAGGTCACTGGAACTTGACACTTCTCACTTCAGGTCCTTTGTCCCTGACACAGTATGATGTGTGCTCGACACCGCACAGGTAAACAGGAACTGTATTACTGCCAATCATCTACTTGAAGCCCAGGTGTAGAATGACTGCAAATCAACTTGAATTCCCTCTGTAACTGTAGGGGTACACAGTCTATCAATCTAGTTGATAATCCACATGAAAGGAGGTACTTGACATCTCTTGTATACTGTGATGGTAAACTTCTGTAATCGCGCCACCAAAATACTGGCACAGTTCACTTGAAAACTTCAATTCAAAAAGCAGAACTGGATATCTCTGCATATCTTATTAAAAGAAATGTTAGATATGTTAAAGTCCTGTTTGTAGATGGGTATTAATAAGCTACGCTCCATCAGATATGTTACCGCCTAGTTTTGTTAACGTCTGTTTTTGGATAAGTCTTCTATAGTAGGTATCACACCATGTAAGTTTGAAAACCAGCACTATTGCACCCGTAGTTAGTGATGTCATCAGTAAAAAGTTTGATAATGATGACGGATTCTTAAATGCGTCACACAGCGTAGAAGAGAGTCATATAACGCGGATGTCGTGTGCATCACGCCCGAAAGTTTTGGCCACCACTGATAAAGTTTGTTACTGTTAACTTGTATATAACTGTATATACATACGCCCACACAGAGCTATAAATAAATAGATGTATGCTGCCACCACTGTTGCAATCGAATAGTATTGCAATCATATAATAAATATCACGCCACACAGGCTAATCATCCGTATGTGTACTGCTGTGCTGTTACCGTGTCTGGAATGTTTGAAGGGTGTTTGAAAACTGTCACTCACACCACAATAGCTCACGTACGAGTCATAGAGCGTTGAAACGGTTGTTGACGTTTAAAGAACAGTTTATTTATACCACAACACGGTCACAACGACATAGACGAAATACAGCATATTACACAATTTATAATAGCATACAAAAGGATCCACATCGTAGTACTAACGTATAATAGTTCATCAGGAAGGACTGCCGACAATCGCAGTACTAATAGTTATAGGCCTCAAATATATTACGTCTCAGCGCTATTTAATCCATCTAGAAGACTGCTGACAATCGCAGTACTAATAGTTATAGGCCTCAAATACATTACTAATATCACTCAAAAACACTGGCCTGTACACTCCAAGGCCTTAGGAACATCTCCTTAAATAAAGTACATCTTATTTGCAGATAATCACACATAATCCATAAGAAATCATGCCTGTACCAAAATCATACCCACTGGTACACATCGAAAAAACACTCCACATCTTCCCCGTACACTCGCTCGGGAACACCCTGACACTAACTATTCTTTCCCAGCACACCCCAGCCAATCACACATGCGTGGGGCTAACTCCCCGAGAACTTTCGCTCACAGCTCAAAAATAGCTTAGCAAATCCATCTCACGCAGAAACTCAGCCGCTGTGAGAAGCGTTCTGAATCTCGAAGATTCTAATACAATACGCTCATATAATTTTTAAATAAATTAACAGCTAAACCAACGCTGTTCAAGTGGGATGACCACTATAATCTCTTGTACATCCAGACTTATAACGATTAATGAACTTGCTTAGATTTGGACTTAACACCAATATTAGATTATCTGCAAGCATCCAACTTACCTATAAATATAGAAGAGGTGTTAAGAATAGACAGACCTAGGGAACTGCATAATATAGTCAAACAATATTTAACACGAACACATGTTAATATATAGTGGCTGGGAATGTGAAGGTCTGATGCTTGCTTCCAATGCATATGACTTTTAACAGATGAAAGTCAATTAAATATCTGTTAAAGTCAGTTATATAACTGGAACCACCAGGCCTTTACACCCCTCCACTTTAATATTATTTTTGTTCAGAGTTTCTTCTTGATTTTGTTTTTTTTGTTTGTTTTTTAAATTTATTTAACATTTAGCACAATTGTGATTGTCCCTATTTACAATGATTTGACAACTGTGATGCCACTTTCTGATATAGGCAGTTGTTCATATTATTTGGAATTGAAAACAATATATATACCCTAATTATAACCCATCAGAGGTTGAACGGGATATTTTTCTTCATTAATTAAAAAAAAAGCATGAACAGTTGGTATTTTTGTGTCTGCAATTCTAGGGTTTTCGCTGAGCTTATTTGCTTGTTCATAGTCTTTAAGATGGTAATGAGCTTGGACTGCTTCTTTTAATGTAACTATCTCGTGGGATGTTCCATCAGCGCCTTGTGTTAATTCTTTGGCTATAGGTCTTCTCACTTCATTGTCACTTTCTCCAAAAGCTTTCGTATTTGTAGTGGTAGTTACTGACAATAGTTCTCCTTGAAGTTCTTGAGAGGCTGTGTTCTGTATATAAACTGGTTGTTCAGCAATCTGCCCAAAGTGCTCAGTGTAGTCTATTTTATTTTCTTCTATTTGTAAACATGAATGTTATGCATCTGAGAGGTTTTGCAGGGCGGTTTCTGCCTGCTGTACAAAGCCATATGACGTGATTGGCTTTAAATGCTTCAGTATTTCCTTCAGTTTTTTTTTTGGGTCGCTTTCGTTTACTAGCTCCATTTTCATATCGCTTACTCATTATTTTTAACACTTAAAGTCTAAATTAAATATTATTGATTAACAATGATATAAAAGAATCCTCACTTGATTTCAAAATGCACGGGACATTACTCTAGGCCAGTGTTTCTCAAGCGGTTTGCCGCGGCACACTAGTTTGCTGCCGCGCCTCTCAAAGTGTGCCGCAAAAATCGTGTTAATTTACTACAAGAAGTATATTTTTTAGTGATCATGTATTATAAAACTGATCTTACAGCTTGAGTTCATTCAATAATAACACTGACTAACAAAAAAAACTTTTTTTTTCTTTCTCTAACATTTCTATGTTTTTCTGGTCAATTTTAATGCGCTGTTTTTAAATCTGCAAACCGTTTTTCTCTATCAGGTCGGGATCTCTAGAAATACGCAATTGAAGTTTTTTAACAACGCATACAGTATTACAACATCATTCGTACAAGAAGCATAACAGTTATGTAGGCTTGAATTTCTTTGCAGTCGACTTTCGTCGGTGAATGGCATGTGGTACATCGCGATGAAGCATCCAACAATAATCGGCAAGCATGGCCACACTCCACCGTCCTTGATAACGTGACTCCATTACGGCGATATCTTGATGGAATCATTCTCCATGTTCATTGCTGACTTCGCCAAGGTTGTCAGGGAAAAAGTTAAGATGCGAATCGAGCAAATGGATTTTGAGGGACATGTTACAGCCCATAATTATGTATGCATCTATGCACTGCTTAACAATATGCAACATAGTCGACAGATTTGTGATTTTCCAGAAAGTTATCGACGATCGATTTGAATGCCATCCATGCGCGAAGTTCACTACCATGTAACAAGTTCTCGAATTGTTTGTCTGCAATAACTTTCCTAATCTGAGGTCCTACAAAGATACCTTCCTTTATCTTTGCATCGCTAACTTGCGGAAACTTTTCTCGAAGATAAGTGAAAGCTTTGCTCGTTTTATCTAACGCTTTTACAAAATTCTTCATGAGCCCCAACTTTATATGTAACAGTGGTAAAATGAAGGTGTCTTTGTTAACTAATGGCTCGCGTATTACATTTTTATGCCCGAGCTGCATACGATCCCGGATAGGCCACACCTTTCTTGCATAATGTTCCTGTCTGTTGCGGCTGTCCCATTCACATCGGAAGCAACAAAATTTAGTATACCCAGTCTGCATGCCCGTGAGAATTGCAATGACCTTTAGGTCTCCACAAATCCGCCATTGGTAGTCATTGTACTTTATTTTTTCCAAACGTATAGCCATATTGTCATAAGTTTCTTTCATATGAACAGAGTAAGCGACTGGAATTGATGAAAAAAAATTTCTGTTATGCAATAACACGGCTTTTAGACTAGTCTTGGAAGAATCGATGAAAAATCGCCATTCGTTGACTATGTGCTCATGACCGTTTACATCTTTGCAATAGCAAATGTCATCATCCATCTCAAAGTATTGAACAAGTTCTCTGTGTCTATGACGAAATTTAGATATCGGAGTATTGGGCGCTAAAAGATTCCATTCTTTGAGTCGCGAACCGAGTAATTCCGCTTGTCCTTTGGTAAGAGCGAGATCACGTATTAGATCTGAAAGTTCTGAATGGTTAATTAAGTAAACACCATCATTCACCGGTATGTAATCTGAGTCAGAATTAGTTTCTAAAGCAGGTAAACTATCACTTTCTGATGGTTCATTTACGTCCAACGGATATTGTTCTGGTGGTACTTGGATCGGACACGTGATTGGATCATGAGGCACTGGTTTCGAAACCGATTCAATATTTGGATAACCACAGACTTTCTAGTTTTAAAAGTGAAACCATGGATATTTGTCAAGCAGAAGTAACAATCAGTAGTGTGATTTGTATGTTCACGCCATATTACTGGCACGCCAAAAGGCATCGACTTATGCTTCGGCGATTTTAGTAACCAACCTGCCAATGTATCGAACAAACCGCATTTGGCTTCCAAGATTTATTTGCATCATCAACTTTCGAATCGAAATAAAGTTCATATGCTTTCTTTAGTAATGGTGTAAAGTTTTTCTGGTCAACACGATCGGTAAAATATCCGCACACGTAACAGAACAGATCAGCCGAATTTCTACAACTTCTAGAAGCCATATTTTGCTCAGAATTATTTCAAAATACAGTAACTATTTGAAAAATCGCGTAACATATGTCATGCATCTTTTAGCAGTATAAAAAGTAGAATTATGTTGCTTTTTATTAATTTTTAATAAGTTATATAGTAAAAATGAAACGGAGCAAATAACGGTTTCCCAAAAATATATTTATTCACAAATATCTTAAGAACCCGACGTGATAGAGATAAACGGATTTCAGATTTGAAATCAGCGCAAGAAATTGACCTAAGAACACTTATTCTTATATAAGAAAGAAAAATGTTGTTTGTCAGTGTAATTGGAGTTATTAACTGCTTTGAACATGTAGTAACAATTCTTCGGACCTAAAGGTATTTTATATTTGGACATGCGCCCTAATATAACCGGCTAGGTTGAACGGGACGCACCTCGCCGAAACGAGGCAAAATTTTGTTTAAAAAAAAAAATACTTCAAAATTTTGTTATATTACAAAAACGCAATATTTCCACTTTGACGTAATTAAACTTCGTATCAGAAAGAGCGGTAGGGTAGAGGAAATTGAGAATTTGCGCATGCGCGTACAATTTGTGTTGTATTATTTTATAATTAACACAGTGATCAGCGTGTTGTTTCTTGCTTGTGTTTGATTTGTAAAACTGTGTAAAATATTTAAAACATTCGATTTGACGTTTTAAAACTTTAATAAAAGTAGATACCCTAACTGAAATGGATAGATTTGTTACAAGAAAACATGTCAAAGAAAATAGTAACAATGACATCATGGCTAGTATCTGCAATAATGAAAACATCAATTTGGATGAGGTCACGCCAACACCGAGTAAGATTTCTAAATCTGAAGTTTGTAGACAGTACATGGGCAGCTATTTAAGTATAGGATTTTCTTGGTCTGGAGAGAAAGATTGTCCTCAGCCATTATGAGTTGTATGCAGTGACAAACTTTCGAACGAAGCCATGGTTCCTAGTAAAAGACATTTAACCACTAAACGTGTACATCTCGATAATAAAGATTTGAATGGTTTCAAATGGTTAGTTGAACAACAAACAAAACAAGTACGTTATTTTAAACAAAGAATTAAAGTATCCGATAAAGTTCAAACAGCTTCTTATCATGTAGCCGAAATCGTAGCACAGCAAATGAAATCATATGCTACAGATGAGTCACTTATTTTGCTTGAGTGCCGTTCGATTGTTAGAACAATGTTTAATAGTGAAGCGGAAAACATTACCAAAATCCCGTTGTCTAATGGTACGATTAGAAGAAGAATAATCGAGATGTCTTCTAACACCGAGGAACATATTTCAACAGAGCTTAAAAAAAATCAGACTTTGCGCTGCAAGTTGACGAATCTACAGATATAAGTGGCAAAGCCCCACTGTTAGCATTTGTTCGCTTTGTCCATGGAACTGAAATCATAAACCAATTTTTATGCTGCAGAGAACTTGTAGATCGCACTAGAAGTCAAGATATATTTCATACTTTGACTGCCTACTTTAAAAAAAGTGTGATCTCTCCTGGAAGTCATGCGTGGGTGTCTGCAAGATGGCGCTCAAACCATGATAGGGCCTACCAAAGGTTTTGTCGCACTTGTAAAAGACCAAAATCCTGCATAGCACGTTTCACTAGCTTTGCCATCAAACAAATGTAATTATCTGATTAACCGCCCAACGTATTAATGCCATTTTTTGCATACGATGTTATATTGGGTTAGACCCAACAAATATATACTTTATATCTGTGCATCTTGTCCTACGTAATTATTTTCAGCTCTGGACGGAATTATTTTTAAGCCCCAAAAATGCACATATACATAATTTACTTTTACTAACAATGTGTGTCTAATCATGAGTTAAGTATAATATATTATATATCAAATTAAAGTACGTTGGATGGACAATATGAATATATATACTTTTCTAGCTAATTTTGTATTATTTTATGTTATGACAGATAATATGTACACAGAACAAAAGATAACTTGAAATTTTGAACATAAATTTTCCACTTACCTAAGGCTTGTAACAAATTATTATCACAATACAGTTTCACTGCTCTCTTTGTGAAGGTAATCCATTTAGAAACACAGAAAAAGTAAGAAAGTTGTGCTTGATCACACAGTTTGTTCTCTGTTCACATATTATTAACATATCCTGCGTGTTTTCGGCCATTATAGTGAAATGGCAAAACACGAGGAAAAATGAAGATAAATGTGAAAAATTCCCTTAAAACTCAAACAAAGGAAGTTGAAGCTTGTTGAAATTTGCGCAGTTTTGTGTTTATTTCCGTTCGAGATAAATTTCGGTCATTATAAAATATCAGAGTGGAAAGAAACAACGAAATTAATCAGAGTTTTTTAAAAGATCTTGCGGACACAACGGTCAGCCATTGCGTCTTTTAAAAGATCTTTCGTAGGAACATAGGCGTGTCTACTATTACAATAATGTGGCCATCACGTTTGCATATGCATACCTGTTGAAGATGATTTCTTAAATGATCTGCATGCGAGATACTCGTGACATTGTTTGTCATTGACATTTAGTGTGCTACCAAAACTGGACCTTCATTGATCTAATTATTTCAATAGGTAACACCACTTTGCGGTTCATAAATATCATAATGGAACGTTGCTCCTCTACTGTGCTTGTAAATAACGGTAAGGTCATCTTTAAAGAAATTAAACTTCATCCGAATCATAATCAGATGTCTCTGAGAAATTGATAATCAATCTCGGCTGAATAAAGGACAAACCATCATTCGTCCAATATTCCTCTTCCTCTTGTAACACATGGTTCTCACATTTCTTCCAATAATCCCTGGCTATATTGGAGATGGCGGCTTTTGTAAGTATTTCAACATCTTTTAATTAGAACATTCTATTTTCTGTTGCTACCTGTTCCTTAATTTTAGCCCAGACTAATTCTGTTGGGTTTAAGTGAGAATGGTAAGGAGGCAATCTTAAACAGCTGTGACCATGTTCATAGACTGCCATGTCTATGTGATATATCTTTGTATGCTGTGCCATTTTTACAATTCCAAGTAATTCAGGCTTCAGGGACCTTTCGTTGAATGGAATGTTGTTTTTGGTCAGCCAAATCTTTATTACATCTTTAGTACTTGATGAATTAGGAACTTTATCTTCTGGTGCCACAACGTTGTGATATGAAGCATTGTCCATTATCAAACACGACGGTCTATCCAATGAAGGAAGTACATGATTCACAATCCAGTCTTGAAATATCTTGCCATTCATCTCTGTATGATAATCCCTATTATCTGTGGATTTTGAAACAAATATGAGTTCAGTATTATTTAGAAGCCCATGATGGCAGCTTCCTGCATGTGCAATTATTAGGCGCTGTCCTTTGCTGCTTGGTATTAGTCTCTTAGTTGTCCCATCAGATGATTGCCATTCTCGTTCATTACTGTGGTGCGCATTGATCCAAGTTTCATCTAAATACACAAAATCATAACAATCTCTTCTCATTTCTCTGACCTCGCGTAAATATTTGCTTCTTATTGCAACTATATGAGACTTCTCACAAATAAGGTTTCTACCACCAACATATTTTCTAAAAGGGAATCCCAAACTCCTAATAGTCCTCCATAGCGTAGATCTGGAAATATCAATGTCATTATTCTTTCTTAACCAAATTTTCAATTTCCTTAAAGTAACTGCCTCTTTATTGTGAAACATATTGCAAATTTCTCTGCAGATCAATTCTCTGTCAAAATTATCCACCACTCTTGGCCTAATTTTCATGTGTAAAACACTGGAATTAGACATTTCAGATGTCGCTATCCAGCGGTGCAATGATCGTTTGCTTATCCCCAAGGCACGCATAGTCCTCTTTTGTGGGTTTGAAATAGAATGATATAGTTTTCCTCGAGTAGCTTCATTGCAGAAATACTTAAAAATCCTATTTGTGATTTGCTGTAATGTCATAAAATGTACTCGCAGACTTATTTTTATTTTTCCTACTTAACCACACAATACTTTTTGTAGACACGCCACTGATTGACAATGTGTGCGTAACACCGGATATAAACTGTTTTATGTTCAAGAAGTGCAGTTTCACTCAATTTCACGTTAAAATCATGCCAATTGTTTGATAAACCAAAAATGTGCAAATTAGGTCGTATAATTTACTGTAGACATTTCAATATCTGTGTGTGTGATGTGTGTTGGCAAGTAGGATTTTGATATTATATCGCAAAGAAAAGAAAATTGAAACCAATGGCCGCATTTTAATGACAAATTTAATTCGTAGGGTCTATACCATTTCAAATTCACACACAAAATTTCACTTATATGCGTTATATATTCGCTGTGATATAGCATTTTGAAGTTGGGCAAAGTTAGTGAAACGTGCTATAGTTAGACTTCAAAGGGTACGCGGAAAAAGTTGGATGACGCATGAAGCCTAGTAACAAGCATAGTCTTAGTGTAACCTTCGGGCATATGGCCGGTTCAGAATTATGTGGCAGAGCCACTAGCCAATGTATATAACCGTCGATGTTCGGGCTTTTGAAGCTGATATAATAATATATGGATAAGGACCAGTGAGTCCATAATTGTGTAAAGCATTAGGGATAAAACGCAAGGATTTATATACGCGATATTCGGGAACTACAAACGCGAAGTTAATGTATAACGCTAATGAAAGCGACATGGTTAGTGTAGCATGGCGAGAGATGCTAAATTGAGAATATTATACAGACAAAGTTCTGACGTGAATGTTAGGCATTGATCCTAAGAAATAATGTAATACTTAGAGAGATGCATTGATTCGTAGTTCAGCCGACTTGTGAGCCTACAGTGAAACGTACCTAGGACATTTTGCGCGGACAAACTGGCATATCGGATGTATGTAAACTTTCGATTTCCTGCAAGACGCACATCCATTTTGATGCAGAAGTAAAACTGCCGCTGCATATCTTGATGTTGCAGAATTTTTCGTCCTGGTTGCTGAAGACAGGTCTGATCGTGACCTGGAGTCATGGCAGATAAGCACTGATATCCAGTGGTGCTTATCCTCATCGTGAACATTCGATACGAGATTGTTCGACACCGAAGTCTGGTTGAATCGTTTGCATCACTGTGGACTGGGAGCGATGTAGCTTGTTTAAACTGTGGCATCGACGTGTATTGAGATGAATGGTTTCCACCCTTTGGAGGATTGTAAAAAGATAAGTCTTTGTTTTAATTAAAGCGCTGGTCCTCTCATCCTGTCCTAAAGGTCTAGCTTTGGCCTTCAGTTTCACTGTTGCCTCACTGTCGTCTTTTCTTTCTATCATTATGTGTTTACAAATTACATGTTATGTAATTAAGCGGGTTGGTTGGAAAAGGGCTTGATATTTTCTGGAATTTTCTAGGAAAAATTCAGAAAATTTCAACGACTTTTAGGGCTTGTGTTAGTATCGATGACCGAGGATCCAGTGGTTTCTCCACTGTAGAAACTAGAAGTGGTCGTCTCAGTTTGCCATACAAACACCATTTAATTATTGTCTAGTCGTGGCGTCATGTCGTTCGTTATTTTAATTTGCATGACCTAATTTCAGGGCATTATCTGAGTTTATACAGTTATATTCTATCAATTCTTGTCTTTTCGTATATTTTCGTTACGACTTGTGTTTATTTTTGTAATGTTATTTTGATGTTTTCTTTTCCTTGATTAATATGTGTGGGTCTTCCTTAGTTGCTTTATATTCGTTACGTAGCGTTTTGTAATTTGAGGTATCACTTCACTGTGTTTCATTGTCTTGTGCTTTCCATTGTCACCTGTGCTCGTCTCGTGGTTCACATTGGAGGATATATTTAAGTCAGAGATTGATTTAACAGTGCTTTAAGGAGTGTATACATTAATTATATACTTCAGTGATTGGGAATATACTGTTTTAAGGTGATTATTAACTATAAACATGTCAACGTTGGAGGACTTTTTCAATGCTGGTCTGCGTTTGGGTAAATCATGTACTGAACTTGAAGAATACGCAGAGACTAAGTATGAGAAATATTTAGCTCACTATCGTAGATTTTTCGATAGGAATTTAAGATCAATTATGGTCTCGTCTAAATAGAACTAGAACGGGTGATAGCACAGTGGGAGATAAAGTAATGAAATAGATTTTCACGAGTGGAATGGTGAAAGGTAAAGTCTGTCCCTGGATTTTAGATATAATATGTCCAGCCTATCGGTTACGACTGAGATTCTTAATATATATAATATATATATTCTCACACAAAAACAAATACGTGATGAACATTCGATGCACAGACGTAGGTAAATAAAGTTTAAATTTTATTTATCCTCCACTAAATTTCCCAATCAAATGTTGAATGAACTAATTAAAGAGTTAAACTCATAGGTGTAATCCTCCCTCCCTCTGTTGAGACAAGATCCCGTTAGAAGAGAAGTCATTAACCCCAAAGGAATCAAAGGGTTTTACGCTAAGGTCTAGGATTTCCCTCTACAATAAAGAACAGAGTTTATACGTTAATTTATTCTGCAAGGGACAGCATTATCAAAAAACTTGCACACAAAAAATATAAAGTTAGTACATGGGTTATACATTGAAAGAATTATTTATCCCTGCTTTCTCTCGCTCTGACAGACCTGTGATCACAACCAGTCACTCTTACCTAATAGGTGCTTTCACAATATCTGGAACAATCGTAAGGTACACCCAGTCCATCCAAGGTTTGGTTATTGGCGAATCAAGCCCCAGTTTCTCCAAATACTAATTAATTCAAATGATGGGAAACGCTTGATTCGCTACTGGTAGTAGGATGCTGATTATGTCACTTCAATTTTTGTCCAGGTAGTAAAATAATTAAGAGGTCTAATTTTCACAGTGTACAGTAGCTTGGAATCTTCAATC
The DNA here is from genome assembly GCA_024509875.1 of Oreohelix idahoensis. NCBI lineage: Eukaryota > Metazoa > Mollusca > Gastropoda > Stylommatophora > Oreohelicidae > Oreohelix > Oreohelix idahoensis. The sequence goes on along the minus strand of JAMPIV010001570.1, from coordinate 226,001 downwards.
GTTAAATCGAGTGTCAGTGTCAGACAAACTAATTATGCTGTGGATTTAACACATGATAAATCTATACTCTTTGGCTCAATATCTAAGGATACGACCACAGCATACAATAGCTGACATTAAATAAACATAACACCTGAAACAGGTAAGTTCCCTTTTATTAGGCACTGCACACATGGAAAGCCACACACGGCAAGCAATACATAATAAATACAATGCAATAGAAATGTCAATACAACTTTCAATAACCAACAAGTCAATCTATCAGTATTAAATACACTGGAATGTCCTACCGAGTGAACAACACAATGACTTTCGCTCACCGGCTAAGTACTGTACTATGATGAAGCCATACTTAAATAAAAATGACTTATCAACGATGGTCTAAGGAAAATCACTAGAAACTACACCACCATTCAGTAGTATGCATACTAATCCTGACCACATGAATAAATAACAAGCACCATCCATGAACAACCATGGCATCCAAATCCCATCAAAATGCTGACAGGGAACATAAATACGTCCTACCCAGACACTAGCCAGAACTACACTGCCTTTGCGCCAGAATTTTTGAGTTCACTTCCCTTCCAGGTCACCTGACCAAAACGGGTTTTTTATTATCTCAGTGTCGCCACTTACAGCGTAACCAACTTAATATTCTGCCGCACATGTATACTGTGACATCCCCCCCCCCCCCCCCCTCGGCCCCCTTTAAGAAAGAAAACGAAGTTTTCTTCCACCGAAGGAGTCACGCCCAACCCCCTTCGGAGTATGATCGAACAACATGCCGAGACAGCACCTCCTCATCTACCTAGAGAATACCAAAGTTGTCCAACACCATTGTCGTTCATGCCTTCTCACCCTATGTACTAAATACAATAAGAGCATGAACCAAACCACCCCAGGTACTGGTAGTCGTGAAAAATAACGACTGTCCAAACCTGGTCTAGCAAAACACCACATATGTTACATATTAGTTATACATATCTAAACATCAATAATAAGACATAATCTCATAGTATAAACAATCATTTCTACACACTATAAATATACATATATGATAACATGATTTATACCTACGTTGAGTATAACTTTATCCATATTGCCTTTATGGCATCGTGACACATAAATCATATACCATAATACATCTTCATAAACATCAACTCTAATAATTATAATACATTTCTTCCAAAAACCAATGTAAATACTCTCTACGGATGCTCCTGTCCCACCCCAAACTCATAACCTGGACAGGACATCCGCTACAATGTTATGTACACCCCGAATTGGTAAAATAGTAAAGTTGAATTGCTGCAGCAATAATGGCCAGCGTGTCAACTTAGCAATGGTGGATTTAGCGGACTGCAAAAATAGCAGTGGTTTGTGTTCTGTTTGGAGGAAAAAAATGCACCCCCAACAGGTATCGTGCTAGCTTAGGCACCATGGCACATAATTACGTACACTACAAAGCATACCAAAATACAGCATTATCATGCATTGCAAAGCATTACATAATATTTACAGGTTTACATAAACCTCATATTCATATCAAAATGGTACTGGGGGCGTGGGTCAGACTCAAAGGTTCGGTTCGCGTCACCCGCAACATCTCACTGAACACGAACCCGAAATCTAACCCTAGCTATTTCTGGACTATCAGCAGGTGGTTCTGAAGCAACGACAAATGCTTCTGCCTAACTGCATCACGCGCACCCCACCTATTCGCAAAAGTCACCCGTGCCATTTTGGTATTGTCGCTCAACGACAGTACCTCCACAAATCTAACCGACGCGACCTCATCAAACACTCATCTGAGTGTGTGCCAACTAGCACTCAGGGGAACGTTGCGCACCCAAATTGTGCGATCACTAGCTTTCGGACCTTCGTATAGGTTCCTACTGCTCCTGCTCATTTCATTTGGTACTTGACGCGAACCACGTCTACAACGAACCTTCTGGTCATCCGCTACGGAACTCTGGAGTTGTTGGGCTGCTGTTCCAGCCTCACCCATGGTCTTGTGCACTCCATGTACATTGCCGACGATTAAATCGGCAATCGGATCCTCGAGGACGAATGCATTCACTCTACCCGAAAGGAACGGAGTGTCTACATTAATACTCGCCTGGGGGTAAGACTCAACTTTGCCCCCGAACGCGGTGTACTTTACAGTTTTGCATGTAAGGCAGGAGTCGTCGATGCACGACCGACGCACCCCAATTGTGGTGCATCCAGTATCCCTCAACACGGAGACTGGTTCCCTCAATACGGAGACTGGTTTCCTCTCCACCATGCCTTTGTGGAGATCCACCTTGCCAGTCTCATGGACTGCTGACAGACATGGTGCCGCATGCCCGCACTGAAGCACCACCTTCTCATTCGCGTGGAACAAAGGGCGACACCCTGCACAGTCCTCGCTGTTGATTGTGTCTAACACAAACGCGGAATTCGCGTGTTCAATCGGGGTGGGACACCTGTCTGCACAATGATTATTTCCACCACAATTGGTACACAAGCGCTCTTTCTTCTTCTCATCGCATGTACTTTTGCTGGAGCTTTTCGATGACGAAGACCCCGCATCCGAGTCCTAAGATCGACTCTCTGAGGAACCACTCCTCTGCTTGGAATGTTTTGCTTTATACCAAAACTGGCTTCGTCCCTAGAGTCCTCGAAGCGTACCTCCTTTCGCGTTTGGCGCTCCCCTCTGTCACTATAACTATCATATTGTCGGTTCTGCCACCTCGGCCGACCATTCATATGAGACCGAAAATTCTCATAGCTACCTCTACGTGGCTGATAGGGACTGTAGGGCTTCACATACTTCTGCTCTTGGCCCCTGTCTGCCTCGCCGGACTGATTTCGCCAAGGCTGGCGCTGAACCTTGCCGACACCGGCAACTATGTCATCTGACAGACCTGACTTCTGAATGGGTTTGCCCAGGTGGGCAAGGGCATAATGGTGCCATAATTAGGCCATGGACTCAATGTCCTTTGGTTGACGTTCCTAAAAAAACGCAACCAACTCACTGAAACACGAGGACAATACTTTGTCCTGTAGCACTTAGTCTATCAAGCCATTATAGTCCTTCGTTATCCCCTTCATTTCAATCCATCTATTCAGCAGAAGTTTGATCTTCGAGATAAAGTCCTCGAAGTCCTGGTCTGCGCTTGGCATCGCGTTTTTAAAACGCGTCCGGTAACCGTCAGCAGTCAGACGGAACTTCCGGAGTAATCTTTCCTTTACTTTGTCGTAATCGGCCCTTACCTCTAACGGGAGGCTATAAAAAGTCTCTATCGCAGGCCCCACTAGCAGCGTCGATAACAGAGATGGCCATTGATCTCTGTCAGACTTATAGGCCACGCATTCGGCCTCGAATCTTTCAAGAAAGAAATCTAAGCTATCACTTTTATCATTAAAATTCGGCAGACGCAGCCTAAAGGGACGATGAGCCCCTCCCGGAGTCGAGTTCTGACTACTCGCACCCACTTCCAATTTCTTTAATTGTATTTCCTTATCCATCATCTTCTCTTCCAGAGCTATTCTCATTCTCTCCTTCTCTAACTCTAACTCTCTCTCTATCTTCTTTTCTTGCAATTCTCGCTCTATCTTCTTTTCTTGTAATTCTTTATCTTCTTTCATCTTGTTTTCTTTCAATTCGAACGCTCTCTGTTTCCACTCATTTTCTTCTTTCATTTTCCTTTCTTGTAATTCTCGCTCTTCTTCTTTTCTTCCAATTCTCGCTCTATCTTCTTTTCTTGTAATTCTTTATCTTCTTTTCTATCTTCCTTTCTTGTAATTCCAATTCTTTCCTTTTTAGCTCTAGCTCTTCAGCTCGAGCATCTCTTAGAGCATTCTGTTTCTCAATCCTCTCCCTCTCTTCCTTCTCTTCCTTCTCCTTCTTTTTCTGCTCTAAAGCTTTTTGATTCTCCGCTGAGTAGTACTCTGCCTTGGCATAATCATTCAGTTCTTTGCCAATGTACCCACATTCTTTACCAATCTGAATGAAAGCCTGTAGGTCTATGATGTACTCTCAGAATACTCACTTTAATCTCTTGCTATAAATTTTCTATAACACTATTCAGTCGTATATATTTCCCTTATATCACTAAATAACTCGCTGGTTACAAAATATGCAGTAATAATAGTAGCTTTTGATATCCCTTCTCAAAATACATATATATATATATATATATATATATATATATATATATATATATATATATATGTGTGTGTGTGTAAGTATATAACACCTCACCTCTCACTGTATACACATCATCAACCTTTACCTCTTATAATGTAAATATAGTCTTACTTCGCCATTTGGCTACTGTCTCAACGCTCTGAAAATTTGGTCTTTCTGACCCCTTAGTCTCTGTGATACACTCAAACAAACTTACAATAGTCGACAGTTGTATAATACCAACTGATGCAACTTTCTGGTGTTGTGACACCACTATGCCACTTGACAATAAATCAGCTTTTACTTCAAATTCTGTTACTGGCACCCACACTGGTGCTATACTCAGATAATACTTCAATTATAATTAATCTTAATACTCTGTGCTATGCAAGTGTTTCCTATGGCAAAATGAGCACTACACAGATGAAAGAAACACATACATCACATTACGAAAACAAAATTCCAGTCACGAGGAACAAGATGAAAGACCAAGAAGAGAAGAGGTAGATTAATATATACAATGCGTGACTGCGCACGAACGAAAACAAAGGATACCTGTAAACGTATTTACAAGATAGAAAGATGGAACAAGAGAACACACCACTTAAACACAACCAAAGAATTACTGAATGTACACGACAATGTAAATCGATCTTAACTAGATATTTCGATAACGAGGTATCTACTTTACATCAAGTTGTTGTACCCAAACATTACAGACCTTTGGTATTACAAACAGGTCATGATTCTCCCATGGTGGGACACATGGTTATTAAAAGAACTCTGTTACGTCACAGTTTTATTGGCCTGGTGTCAATACAGATACGAAGCTTTATTGCAGATCATGTTCAACATGCTAACGTGTATCTCGTAAAGGCAGATTCCATAAGGCACCTTTACAAATTACTGACGTGCCTGAGAGACCATTTAAGAAGCTAGCAGTAGATATTGTTGGTGCTTTGTCCATTCCATCGCATAATGGTTTTCGATATATTTTAACCTGTATAGGTCTTTATACTAGATGGCCAGAGGCTATACCTCTTAAAACGATTACGACTGCGTCTGTTTCTGATGCTTTGTTTTCCATCTTTTGTCGTATCGGTTTTCCGGAGGATATTTTACAAATACGCCTAACACCAACAGGGCTTGGAATGTTAAGTAGGGCAGTCGCAGGAAAACCCGCTGCCTTACTCCACCACTAAACATACACAGCCACACCCTATAAAGAATCGGTCTAATTCAATCTTTTCCTACAAGTAAGCCAATAATGAATTAAACTCACCACCCTTCCTCCCTTGAACACACAAATATACTATTACACCAAAGACTAAACAACAACTACAGTCAACAATGAGGTGCTGGAAGCTATCTCTTATACTAAGCACTAACAAATCACTCCAGAGGAAATAAACTAAATAAACTGTAAGTAAAATTATCCTATAACGTATCAAAATATATAATACAAATACTTCCAAATACTAACAAAACAGAGAAAGGTCAGATCTACTAACTATCAACCTATATACATACAAACTAAGTCCTACCCAGAAAGTAGGGAAAAGGACACAACAAAAGGAACCAAAAACAATAACAAACCAAGAAGTAAATAAAGAGACAGCGCTATACTATTTCACAGATCAGGCTATATGATAACTAGTATCAGATAGACAGACAGAACAGAAAATTTAGAGTTTAAAGGAAAAACAAGATATTAATATTTGGTATTACAAACAGGTCATGATTCTCCCATGGCGGGACACATGGTTATTAAAAGAACTCTGTTACGTCACAGTTTTATTGGCCTGGTGTCAATACAGATACGAAGCTTTATTGTAGATCATGTTCAACATGCCAACGTGTATCTCGTAAAGGCAGATTCCATAAGGCACCTTTACAAATTACTGACGTGCCTGAGAGACCATTTAAGAAGCTAGCAGTAGATATTGTTGGTGCTTTGTCCATTCCATCGCATAATGGTTTTCGATATATTTTAACCTGTATAGGTCTTTATACTAGATGGCCAGAGGCTATACCTCTTAAAACGATTACGACTGCGTCTGTTTCTGATGCTTTGTTTTCCATCTTTTGTCGTATCGGTTTTCCGGAGGATATTTTATCAGATCGTGGATCACAATTCACCTCTAGTATTAAGAAGGAACTTGATTAGATGTTATCCATCCATCATTCGTTCTGCAGTGCTTATCAGGCAGAATCGAACGAGGTTTGTGAGCGCTACAATGCGTCTTTTAAACATATATTATGCAAGATCACTTTGCAAGGTGGAGGGGCTGCCTCCTTACGGCCTCCATGTATACCGCACTCCTCACTTTTTCAGCTGGGCTTGGGACTTTCTAAAAACAAGAATTACGACTAAAAAAAGTTTTCTGTAAAAATACGGGTCTTGTTTTAATATTCTTTGTGGAATAAATAGGAATTGTCTGACAGGTAAGTAAGTTTTAATCTGATATAGAAATTTCGCATGTGTAACTAATTAAGTGATATGCCGACTGGATGGTCTTAAGTGACTCCACTTGATCTACCTATTTTATAGAGTCACTGTATACTGGAGTGACTTCTGAAGTCTTTGATTAGTTGGCTTGATTCTGTCAGAATGTCCTTTATATCACTGATGAATGAAATAGGGCATTCTTTCCAGAACAGATCATACTGCTAATGGAAAAATGGTTATTCTGTAACATACTACAGCACTGATAGCATTCCCGTGCGTGATCCGTGGGACAACAAAAGGCTTTGTTGTAGTGTGGTGCGAATACCCTCCACGTATCGAATAGATAAATGTCTTGAGCATTGACATATCGCTATTGAGCTGACGCTGTTAAATCTTCGTAGTGTGGTCAGTTTACCGTGGTAGTTGCTTTTCTATTGGCGATTGGATGTTTTGGCATGGTTTGCTACCCACTTACTGCAATCGCTCCATTGACCTCCGATAACTTCCGATTTTCACTAACAGTTTGCCTGCCCTTGTCGGACGTATGGGTAACTGTGTATCAGTACTTGTGTAGGGACACCATGTTATGGCTTTTTCGCGTCATCATATGTTGGGCTTTGCCTGTTTTGTGGTGGCTGCAGTAGTGGTTTACATGTCATATGCGTGTGTATACTCTGTACTACGCATTAATACGGCATAATACGACAGTGTGGGTAATTAGATGTGTTATTGGTGAAGTTACCAAAATCTCCCCAAACTCGTCGTCTTTACCGAAGTGACTACTGAAACTCGTAGTGACTACTGGAACTCGCTCTATCCAAGAAATCCTTCCACTTGAAGTATGGCATACATTAGATCAAGTCTGCTGGTGGACTGCTTCCATTCAAATAGCAAATGACTGTCTTTCCGTGGTTTATAATGATTGATGTTACTTCATCACAGCTTTCAGCTATTGCGGGAGTTACTGCCCTATTCGCCTTTGATCCCGCTGGACTTTCTATAATCCTCTATTTTGTTTCTCTTTGTATATTTACTTTAGTTCCGCCGGTCTATCTCCAGTCTTTTCTAGTCATTTACTAGACCGTCTTTAACCAAATAAGTTGTTTTTTTTTTCCCGTGGGAAATGTCCAGCGAATTACACAAGTTAAAACCTTGAGCCAACATACGCCAACCATTTGTCGGTTCAGTTACATGGTTAATTGAAAAAACTCCTTGTAAAATCGATTACTTTCCCATGTCCTGTGAGGAAAGTTGGTCCTCTAGACAATAGGTTTAAAGAATCGAAATTCAATCTTATTCACTCTCAAAACAATCATGGAACATTATAACATTAGACACTCTCTGAAGGACCGAGGACTAGATTGGAAGCAGGCCAAGAAGAAGACAGCCGATAGTATGACGCTTTCTCTGACAAACCTCTACACCCAAGGGTAGAAGAGAAATGACTAAGTAATTAATTCTTTTCTAAATTGGAGGCATAAAACAGAGTGCGATGCTATCTGCAGGCGTGGGACCCGATTGGGTCCAATCGGTTTAATCGGCCTAAGGCCGGCCCTGATTGTGAAGATGTGTCTCATTCAGGACATCCTCAATGACCATTTTCGTTCTCCGCCGGATTCATAATATTCTTTTGTAAAACCACATCAATGTGATTTTGTGTCTTGTATATGACCATTACTTCAGTCTTCTTGATATTTAGGCTAAGGCCAGTTCCCGCAGCCTATTTTTTTTATTTTTTGCTATTACGGCTGTAGTTGTACCTTCCTCCAGTCATAACTGAATATGGGATGATGCGTCCTTGAGATGATAGCCGGCAGCTTCGTCCTCCAAAGTTGCTGGATTTATGTCCAGAGCCTTCATATCTCGCTTGCACACACATTTGAACCTCAGCTGCTGTCGCCCGGCTCCATTAACCTGTATTATCAGTATATCCCGCGTGTAGTTTTGAGGATCTATAAGAAGGCAAAGAAAGAATAGGAATATTGCTCTCACAGGCTTGCCGTATGAGGCTGTTCATTGGGCTGACATGTAAAACAAATTGTTATAGAAACCGATGCTTCTAGGGCACATGAATTCTTTGGTGCAATGTTCCTGCAAGGGTGCCATTTATATTCTGTTGCATATACTATGCGGATCTAATAATATGTACAATGCACAGAGAGAACTATTCACGTGATTGTCAACACATTGTTGCCTAATTCCCAGTTGTTACCACTGTAAATGTACTTTCGATTACACATGTGTATATGTTACCGGTTGTGACCAAACCATAATCTTAATTATCTATTCTAAAATCTTTCACGTGAGATTCCCCAAACAGAAAATCTAATATCATCATTTTTCTTTTCCCTCCAAATAACCACATCTCTCTTACAACGCAGGCAGTCCGTCTCAGGCTTCTCGCGTCACCATTACAGTTTCTCCCTCAACTGGCAGTCCGTCTCAGGCTTCTCGCGTCACCATTACAGTTTCTTTTTCAACTGGCAGTCCGTCTCAGGCTTCTCGCGTCACCATTACAGTTTCTCCCTCAACTGAGTTGGAGAAAGTCACACTGCCACCCTGATCCTCTCAAGAAGCTGACAGTATTGGAGCACGTTCTACTTTTTGTCTGTCCTCCCCACATGGGCTCATGTCTGTCTGTTTGTCTGTCTTCCCCACATGGGATCATGTCTGTCTGTTTGTCTGTTTGTCCTCCCCACATGGGCTCATGTATGTCTGTTTGTCTGTCCTCCCCACATGGTCTCATGTCTGTCTGTTTGTCTGTCCTCCCCACATGGGCTCATGTCTGTCTGTTTGTCTGTCCTCCCCACATGGGCTCATGTCTGTCTGTTTGTCTGTCCTCTCCACATGGGCTCATGTCTGTCTGTTTGTCTGTTTGTCCTCCCCACATGGGCTCATGTCTGTCTGTTTGTCTGTCCTCCCCACATGGGCTCATGTCTGTCTGTTTGCCCTTCCCACATGGGCTCATGTCTGTCTGTTTGTCTGTCCTCCCCACATGGGCTCATGTCTGTCTCTCTGTCTGTCCTCCCCACATGGGCTCAAGTCTGTCTGTTTGTCTGTCCTTCCCACATGGGCTCATGTCTGTCTGTTTGTCTGTCCTCCCCACATGGGCTCATGTCTGTCTGTTTGTCCTCCCCACATGAGCTCATGTCTGTCTGTTTGTTTGTCCTCACCACATGGGCTCATGTCTGTCTGTTTGTCTGTCTTCCCCACATGGGCTCATGTCGGTCTGTTTGTCTGTCCTCCCCACATGGGCTCATGTCTGTCTGCCTGTCTGTCTGTCTGTCCTCCCCACATGGGCTCATGTCTGTCTGTTCTCCCCACATGGGCTCATGTCTGTCTGTTCTCCCCACATGGGCTCATGTCTGTCTGTCTTCCCCACATGGGCTCATGTCTGTCTGTCCTCCTCACATGGGCCCATGTCTGTCTGTCTGTCCTCCCCACATGGGCTCATGTCTGTCCTCCCCACATGGGCTCATGTCTGTCTGTCCTCCCCACATGGGCTCATGTCTGTCTGTTTGTCCTCCCTACATGAGCTCATGTCTGTCTGTCCTCCCCACATGGGCTCTTGTCTGTCTGTCCTCCCCACAAGGGCTCATGTCTGTCTGTTTGTCCTCCCCACATGGGCTCCCGTCTGTCTGTCTGTCCTCCCCAAATGGGCTCATGTCTGTCTCTTTGTCCTCCCCACATGGGCTCATGTCTGTCTGTTTGTCCTCACCACACGGGCTCATGTCTGTCCGATTTTCAATTTGTTTTACAGATGGTAGAGTAGAATGGAATAAAACCTTGGAAACTTGCAAAAAAAAAAAACCCCCATTAAACAATGAAGATACAAGAACACCAAGCACAACACTAGAAGAAATTGATAATATAGGAAGAGATAAAAGCAGTAATGAGAAACAGCTACCTATACATACGTGTACTGTCATACATTATTACATAAAGCACATACATAAAATCACGCTCCACTGACCAGCATTGCCCGAACAAACAACGGAACTTGAGTTAACGGAAATAACAAGCACATTACAAAGATCATCACACATTTTACATGCGGTATCCAGTCTAATTTTAGATTATCTCCTGCTATTTTGTAAACGTCAATCGATTTCTTCATCCTTCTCGATGTCCGTTATCGCTGGTTTCAGAATTATTGCGCTATTTGCGCTAACTAATTGGTCTATCAGATGAGCGATTATTGCAAACAATACGGTAGAGCGAAGTTCGCGTTTCTCAAATGCTAAAGGCAGTTCTATAACAGATACTGCCAGAGGGGAGTGAAGTGTTAAGGACTTCGCCCTACTAGGTCCAGCTTTATGAGGCGGTGTGACCAGTTTCCTTCTTTGCTGCCTTTACCTTCTTTAACTCAGGAGCAGAGTTTTTAAGAAAAAATGTTCAGAGTTCTCATATCTGGACATGTCAAAACTGAAGGTTTCTCTTCTACACAAAACCGCAGGGCCAACATTTTTTCGAGGAGGCTAATAGTAATAACGTGTTCCAGTTAAACAAGACAAGGGAAAAATGAAATCTCAAAAAGTACGAACCAAGCATATGGACGGTGGTAGATGGCGTCGAAAGCAACCTAAACTACGTGGTCGGAACTGAAAGTAAAGCCAAAATAGTTATTGGTGATGAGGAAGAGTTACCGCCTTGTTTTACTTGAAAAGCGAAGGTTAACAATCAAATAATTTTTGCGTCCCTTGATTCTGGACAATGCAACTCACAGCTATAAACCCTTACTGACTATGTGCATCAAAGGTTTGCATGTCTTAAATCTATTCTTCGCTGAACACACCAGGGCAATAATTTCCATATTCTTTGTCAGGGAGTGGTGTGCATCTGCTTTAGTAACACCGAGCTCTAAAGATCTACCTTATAAAAACATGCAGTTTTCAGGGTTCAGAGCATTTGGAATTTGAAATAAGTGCAGGTTGTATGTAATTTTTATCTCTGCTTCCTTCAATTCCACCGAATAGAGCAGTAGAAAATTCAAACTTTAATATATTTTGCAGAATAACAACTTTATTCGAAGAAAAGATCCGTGTCCTATCTTATACCATTTACGAATAAACGAATTAGAAGAAGCTAACTCCTGGGTTTTCACTAGGAACGTGGACTAAGTATTTTAATCCTTGGTGTACAGCGCTTATTCGTGTCAGCAGCAGACGGCTAGTACGAAAATGGCCTGGCTTAAAAATAATTGTTCTCTCCCATGACATAGAGATCTACGAAATCATTCTATACGATCTACTGGTATAACACGATTGAAAGTTTGTCCACCATGCTCTTCAAACAAGGCCATATTTAAAGTTTCTGGCGTGCGGGTTAAGAACGTAACATCGCCCCTTCTCACCAAGTTGGAACAGTTGTTTTTGTTTTAAGTGAAATTTGTATACACAATTGTCGACTTTGTATAAATGCACATTACAGCATCATTACCAAAAGCTGTCATGTCCACGTCGAAGGTCGGCTGTAATGGAACTCCATCGTCTTCTGACTCTCGTCTTGATATTTCACCATGGCAGACACTTTCTTGTCCATCTCTTGATGTTATCTTCCCACTTATAGAGATGTCTTCCTCTTGCATAATTGTCTTCAACGCTCCCTTCCATTATGGTCTTCAACATGTTGTTATGTCTATTTACATGGTCAAACAATTTTAGCTGTCTAATTTTGACTCCTTCATTTCTCTTTTCATTCCTCTTTATTTTTTTTTCTTCTTTTCATGAAATGCGCCCCTTTGTTTTATACAGGGTGTTCCACGAAAAAGCGGCCCCATTCACAAAGTGAAAGTAGCCAGATTTTTCAGCATTTTTCAATGTTTACAAAGATGTCGGTTATAAAAGGTTCTAAGTAGTACTAGATTGACCTAAATTATTTTCCGTGATTATCAAAGAGTAGCATACAGAAGTTGATCTCAAAATGGCGTACAACAGGGTCGGTCGTTAATGCCAAAAAATGTAGAGTGCCAACTGTTAGGACGTCACATTTCTACAACGCTAGGACTACTTGGCCATTCACACTACTTCCGACACAATACGTCATCATTCCATGACGTCATGGGCCGCTTTTTCGTGGAACACCCTGTATATTCATATCTCAATGGCCTCTATTTTTTTCAGCTGCTTGTTCATTGTCCATATTTGTACACCATAGCTTTGATTTCCTTGATTGATTCTCTTTTCGGTCCTAGCTTTTGTGGCACCTCCTTATGTGTTTCCTTTTATTTCCAAGTGATGCGCCCCCTTTTTTTCTATATAAACAGATCACAAGTTCTGCGATTGGCTTTTTTCTCTATGTTCAGCAAATGAAATAAATATGTCATTAACGTCCACTGAAAGCAGTAGGTCAGATTCAGCACGTACAGGATCGATAGCGCAAGTACTAGGAGATGATCCAGCGATATCCATAATCTTAGATTACTTTTAACTTATGAAGAGGCTAAAAGTTTTATCAAGAGCAGATACAGGAGAAAGTGGGAAACAGATCATCCAGGCCACAAAAAAAAAAAAAAAAAACAAGGTAAAAAACGATACATATAACCTGCTCAGCAGAAGTGAACAAGTGGTAACCTTCAGACTTCGCTCAGGCCACAACAGATTGGGGTACCATCTATTCAACAAGTTAAAGATATGAACTACTGATGAGTGTAACTGTGGCACTGATAAAAATAACTGCTGAACATCTGCGTCAAAAGTGCCTAACATATTGAGGAACAGAGAAAGCGCATACTCGTATGACCATCACCAATACCATTCCTGGTAAAAATTCGACGGACATACAAAAAGCCTTGAACTGTCCTCTGCTGACTGTGAACATATTTAAGATGACGCCTGAGAGTAAACGAAGAAAAAGAAGACGATACTTATTACTTATCTTAAAAGTTAAGAAAGCAATTTTAACAGACTGGTTTGTGCGTGTGTGTGTGTGTGTTTTTAATTAATTTTTTTTTTTTAAATCTAGCGAGCATGAGAAAATTTCAGAACCTTCCCTCATATTACTAATTTCCTTGGTGAAACGTTTGTAAACAGCAATGACACATTCCCACCATCTTTTCAAGAAAATAGAAAAAGGTGCACGTTGCACAGAGAATGCGAAATTAGAACACCAAGTAAAAGAACGCGCATCCCTTTGCATCTTTCAATTGTGCATTTTCTTTTCGGGAAAATTCTGAGACGTCGCGCATTGTACCGTGAAAGCTATATTGAACACGCATTAAAAGACCACAGGCATTTCAGTTTTTTCGTGGTGCATTGACTTTTGTTGTTTCGATGAAAATGAGATCTCTAGAGGACATGCCAGGAATATCATTCGGCGGACACAATATAAACAACTTGAGATACGCTGATGATACAATCTTAATAGCAAAAAGTGAAAAAGAGCTGCAGGAAATGGTTGATACAATAGTGATAGAAAGTGAAAATAAGGCCTTAGCCTTAATAGCAAAAAGACAGAAGTAATTGTCGTCCCCAGAAAGCACTATCAAAATCAATGGAACAGTTTTTAAAAAAAGGTAAATAAATTCAAAACATGGGCACATTAATAACAACGGATAGAAGATGCATCTCAGAAGTGAAGAGCAGAATAGCTCAGGCAAAAACAGCATTCTATAAATCAGTGTTTCCCAACCTGTTTCGAGTCGCGACCCACTTTTATAATAGCCAAGTAACCTGCGACCCCCCGCCACATTTGCATAAAAAGATATTTTTAATAGGGTAAAGAAAACACATTAAAAATAGATTTTTCAGAATATAATTCTAACCTAATATTTAATTAACCTAATATTTAATGCGATGGTTGTACTTGCATCTGGGCAACCAGCTTCAAAATTCGCGGCTGAATGTTTGTGTTAAGAGTCAGTTTGTTTTTATGTGCCCTCTTTACACTTCTTTTTATATTTGTGGTCTAAGGGAGATTACCAGTAGTTTTATTTTCTGGAATAGGTTGTTTTAGTTGTTGTATCCCCTTGGGCTTACTTGTGTCCAGCTATATGTCCATATAAGGTTCTGTTCGTAGATTTTCCTGGAACAGCTTCGAGTACATTCTTGTTTTTGTTGTTATATCCCCTTGGGCTTACATGTGTCCAGCTATATGTCCATATAAGGTTCTGTTCGTAGATTTTTCTGGGAACAGTTTCGTGTACATTCCTGTAGTGAACGAACTCACGTCGCGCGATTGATTTGCGCATGCGCTAGGGTTTGGGCGCGACGGGAAGACTGTTTTTTGGGGAGTCGCCTGGTGTTTTTCGAGCTGACAAGTTTGTTCAGCGTTTTTTGCTCTGGCAAGTGTCTTAGGGGATCAGAGTTCTTCTGTGATTAGATTATGTTTAGGATTCCCCTTTAATGTGATTCTGGCATGGAGTTATAAGCCTAGGAAATGGCAAGTGTTTTCTGGTGTTTGATTCATGGAAGGCAGAGCAGGTAAAGAAGACATTTTGAACTTATTTGCATTGCCATAAAACTTTGAGTTATTTAGGCGACTTACTCCCGGTGCGGAGAAGTGATAACATTGTTTTTTTCGCCAGAGGTGTTGAACCAAATGATCAATGAATTATTTATGTAAGCCCGCTGTCCAAGGCAGCCTATTTTCGCCAGAGGCGTTGAACCAAATGATCAATGAATTATTTATGTAAGCCCGCTGTCCAAGGCGGCCTATTTTTGCCAGAGGTGTTGTACCAGAGATCTATGAACTATATATGTAAGCCCGCTGTTCAACCGGCCTATGTTTTGCCAGAGGTATATTGACGTGTGATTACGTCTATGATGAGTTGAACCTTCGTTCAGATGTCAATGTATGTGTCGATGTCAGCGTGCCGTTATATTGTACTGTAATAAAATGTTTGGAAACGTCACCAGTCGTTCAACGCTTCCTGACTTCATCATCCTGTATGACTGTGACGTCTTCATGACCTGTTTACAGTAGCCCTGTGTGGGCGTGTATGTCAAAATATTTACACCAGTAGCAGTACCAACTACCAACAGTGCCAGTACACCTACCTTCTACTGTGGTACCACTTATATATATATATATATATATATATATATATATATATATATATATATATATATATATATATATATATATATAAATATATATATATATATATATATATATATATATATATACCACCTTCAACAGTCACGTAAACACACCTTCAACAGTTTGTTCAAGTCAACCTCGTATCATCCTCAACATTCAGTCTGCCTTTGTTTTGATATGAAGAAGCGTTGAAAATCCACTCTCGCAGAGATTTATAGAGGCAATGGAAGTAAAACTCGACAGGCAAGCATGGTGACATTTGGATATGACTGATACATATCACACCAGAACTGAGTCAGCAATTTTTCATAAAAAACAAATTACGTGCCGAGGAATCGTTCCGCAGATCCAAGAATTCATCCTGTACTTCATCGGGAATGCTGGCTACATTCAGGGAAGCAGAGAATGGGTTTCGTACCATTGTGCAGCTTCTTCTTCTGTAAGCTCAGGGAAGTACCGCTGAAATTCCTTTTGAAGGGATTCAATGTGCCCAGTAATCTTCTCCTTCAGATTCTCATCCAGTTCACCTTCAAATTCCTCTACCACACCGCAGAGTTTTTCAAACATGGCAATGTTTCCTAGATTTACTTTCCGACGCTAGTTTTGCAGCTTGGATACAAATGCCTGAAGATTGTCTTGAAATTGGATAATGTGTGTTTCCTTTCCCTGAAGTTTCAGGTTCAGCTTATTTAGTTGGTCTAAAATGTCTGCTAAGTAAGCAACTCTTTTCTTCCAAGTTTCATCATTAAAGTAAGCCACAAGGTCATGTTTCCCTTGCACTTCCAGGAACAACTTGATTTCATCTTTCAACTCAAAGACACGATTGACAACATTTCCTTTCGACAACCAGTGTGCAGCGGTGTAGAAAAGAAGAACCCCGTGATCAGAATTCATGTCTTTACAGAGTTCTTTAAACAGACGGGTGTTGACGGCTCCAGATCTGATGTAATTCACAATTTTGATCAGAGAATCAAGTACCTCTTGCAGAGGAGCTGGAAGAGTCTTACTGGCAAGAGCATATCGGTGAAACATGCAGTGAATGTCCTTTGCTTGGGGAGCAAGTTCTTTCACATTTGTCTGAAAACCCGACTTTGACCCTAGCATAGCTGGTGTTCCCGACTTTGACCCTAGCATAGCTGGTGTTCCATCTGTACAAACCCCACAGACGTTTTTCCACTGTAGTCCTCCAGTTTCAAAAAAGGTATTTATCTTCTCCACAATATCTTCACCTTTTGTAGTAGTTTCAAATGCACTACAGAACAGGAACTCTTCTTTGATGCCATCTGAATGAATATATTTCACGAAGACAAGCAACTGAGAACATGAGCTTACGTCCGTTGATTCATCAACTTGAAAAGAAAACAACGGGGAAACTTTTATTTCATTCAAAACCTGCTCTTTCACGTCTACGGACATATCTGAAATGCGCCTCTGAATAGTGTTATTGGACAGAGATATTTATCGCATCTTTATCTCGCTGGCTTCCCCAAGAATTAACTTCACCATCTTCAACATGCAGGGTTTGATGAGCGTTTCTCCAATCATGTAAGTTTTTTTGTTGTTTGGCAATTTCCAATGCGACTTCATATGATGCTTGCACTGCTGCTGTGCTCTGTTGCTGAAAACTTCCTGTAGGATCAAGTCTCTGACGTCTGAGACCAGTTTCATGGCATCGAAAGAACTCCAAATTCTGTTTAGTATGTTCTGAATGCTTTGTCTCTAAGTGACGTTTGAGTTTTGAAGGTTTCATAAATTCAGCACTGAGAACAACAACATTGCACAAAACGCATTGTGGCTTCTCTATGCCATTGCTGATCAAGGTGGTAAAGCCAAATTTTGGATGGTGTTCTGAATATTTACGTTTTTTCTCCATGGGTACGGATTTCTGAAAATATAAATAAAAATTAATTCTTTTTCGCGAAAAAAAATTTTCTTTTTCTTTTTGTATTTTTATTATTTATTCGCGTTTCACGAATTTTATCAATTGTTATTGTCATGCCAGCATCTTCCAGCATATACCACATCAAGCCGAGAACGAAAAAGAACATATAACCAATTTTTATTAAATCGAGAACGTTAAGGAACATCCCTATTTATCAGTAAAACAGAATAAAAGGGGAACCCCAACACAACGCCAAGAATGCAGCAGTACAAAAGCTCCAAGGCAGCACAGCGAGAAGAAAGACACGACGCTCACAACCTCAAGAGGACCTGGGGAAGAGGAACCCCAAGGAAAACTAACACGGTAGAATGCTTGAATAAAAGTATAGTTCTAAACTACTTTATGGGGAAGTCCTGGAGACAGGACAGTAATATTTTTTTTTTTAAATAAATGGGTAATAATGTTTAGCGTTAGTCACTTGGCTCACTATTTTAATAAAATAATACACCTATTAATACTAATAATATAACAATAACAATATAAATAAATAATTAGCCAAATAAATTGTTTTCCGTCGGGAAACGACAATAGCGATGCAGAAAGCCGACCGACAGCACGGACTGATGACGATCTACTGACGCTCTTTAGATTTTAGAAAGTGCAAGCAGTAGCTAACCCGCGCTCGACAGTGAGTGGCTGGTTTCCATCATGGCGTCAACTAAAGGTGGTTGACTATTGGCGAACTAAGTTCGCGCCAGTTTGCATCAGACGGCCCATCGCAGGCATTATTGAATTACATCATTGCAAAGATGGCGGCGTGTGGTGGGTTTGGTGTTATGGATGTTATTTATTAATATTATTTGTATACCAGGTGAGGTCCAGCTGTGTAGGTCCCTGAGTCTAATAGTTGATGGTTAAGTATTTTCAGGGAACCTAGCTGCTACCACCCTAGGATCTCACTTGGCTCTATATTTTTACTTATTAATTATGTGACTACGTCTAATTGTCTAGGGTAATGAAGGTGTAATGCAGTGTAAGTCAAACCAATACAAATACACTTAAATTCTATCACATAAATAGGACTGGGTCAATACAACAACCACAAACAGACTACCAATCAATAATATTAATCTAAGTAAGTCTTTTGTTGAAATTTAGGTAATAAGGTATATTACAATTTATTGTCCTGACCATATTTTTTCTGGATCAGGACTGTCAATCAAATTTGAAATCAAGTATTTATTTACATCAATCAAATAACACAATGAATCTTCTGTCCATATATATTTTATAACAAAATTGACATCTAAGTAGGTAATGGTATCCCACTAAATAAAGGTAACACTGGTATTAAATGGAGGGTTGGGGTCTTTTCATCATACCCTCTCTTTTATTTTCTTTTCAATATTTTCTTTCTTTCTTTATTATATTTTATGTGCAAATGTCAATATGTTTATATAGATAATAAAATATAAGTCAGTTTATTTCAGTGGGTGAACAATCTAGTGCCAAGACAGGCATTTAACTTTCAATCTGAAGATGAACCAACTGGAGACTCTCAACAAGATGTGCCCTATCCCACTGTCTGTGGTGGTTGTGGTAGAGAGCGTGTACCAGCAAAATCTCAAAAAAATAAGGCCAATCTTTCACACTGACGGTGGTGGTTGTGGTAGAGAGCGTGTACCAGCAAAACAACAGCTTCTCTCACAAAGATCAGTCCACCAGGTGTCTGACACAATGTTAGTGTCAGTAGAAACCCTGCAATAAGAAGGTTATGGGTCCTTCTTTATAATACATCCATACTAACATTTCACAAATTATACAGATACATTTCAAATAAAAGAAAAGGGTCAGATCTCTCTGACCAACCCATTACAACCATTCTCATCTGATGTAACAATTTATACCAGTGTTCCTATTCTTCTTCCCCAACTGCTACAACGCCTCTGACACTTCAACAATGATCCTCTTCCATAGAATATGGTGGATTACTCTTTCCCCTGGTATCTAGGAAGTCTTTTAGTATTATACAACTCATATGAGTTCCCTTTTGTTTCGAACAACCCCAAAGGCCCTGCCTAAGTCGGCTAGGGACCTATGTACTTACAGTCGTAAAACATTCCCAAGATAGCAGTATCTCACACACCAAATTTTTTAATAATAATGTTAATAAATTCTCTCTTACCACAAAATCAATGAAATACACAGGTACGATGACTGGCAACATATAATGATGGCTCATACAGTTCAGCCGCTGTCCAGACTAACACTTTATTTATTATTATTTTTTAAAAAAAGCGATTCTTCTGCTCTCATCGTCCGTATGAAGGGAATGATTTTCTAGAAATGGCGTCCAGCCTTCAAAGTTTTCATTAATATCAAATGGACTGGCCAATGAGCTCATGCGACTAACAATTTTGAATCGAAATTTAAAAAAACCAAATTCCAAACAACTATGTGTTAGTCTGCAAAAATATATTTAGTTTTGGGCCAACCAATAACCTCCTTCCCGTACTCCTATACTAACCAATCGGATTTGACTACCCTCTTCTGCCTCTTTTCAAAAACGCGTCCCAAAAAATGTTATGAAAAAAAAATGAGCAAGGCTGTCACACTGTCCGAACATATATTTTATTTTGATGTTATCTTCGTTAATAATGGGGCGTTTTTGTAGATTGAAATATATTATTGACCAGAAGACTGTTATCTATCAATCTATATGATTTTTATGGCCCTATTCATTGTCGTTTGGATTTTCATATTTTCCACTGTTAACTGACAATTTTATACTTTTCCATAAGTCCGCCATCTTTCCCCCCTTCTCTATCATTTTTATTCATAATAAAACAACTTGTCTGTGTTTCGTCAGAAAATACACTACGAACAGGAAATGAGAGCTGTGTGTGTGTTTATACACTACCGTCTCCCTTTCTAAGTGGTTATACATTTTCAACTGCGTGACTATAGAACGAGGCATGTATGTGGTTTTGCGTCGTTTTTTTTTCAAATCTGCCAAGGCAATACTACGCGCGTTCGTTACAATTTGCGATTCGAAACCCAACGCGTGACACTGGTAGCATTCCTTCTGTCTCTCCTCCCCCTCCGTTTCTTTCTTCTCTCACTCTGTCTTGGAACAAATACGCCTTGACCTTGTAAAAATGTTATATTTAATTCTCAAGGACGACTTAGAAAAGCTAGTACCATTCACTCTACGTTAAGGCCTGTCAAAACCGACACGATTGCGGGCGCGGGTGAAGAAGCTGATCGCAACTCCACTATTTTATCTCTACTTTATTTTGACTATATAAACAATACTATTTTATTTATTTGAGATAGGGGTAATCGCGGATCTTACCACATGGCGTCAGCAAAACATACGGGGTGATCTTCAACTGCGTTAAGATAGCAACACTTTCATTCGACGGTCCTTATTCGACAGTCTGTTATTAATGATAACACTGCATTAGCATATTTTATTTTTAAGGAGTGAATCAAGGTCCGCCGCGGCGGAAATTTGAAAAAATATTAAAGGCCCGCCATAGCAAATAATTAAAATAATATAAAATGTTTAATATGTATGAAAACGGTGGGCTTTTAATATTTTTTAAGTATCCGCCGCGGTGGACTTTAAGTCACTTCCTTTCATTGATCAAAAATCAGTGTTACAACCACTAGTAGAATTTTGCAGTGTAGCCATATTGAAATAAATAAGTGTTGAAAACCTTCGTGGTGAAATTTCCTATAAAAATAATTGCAACTAAAAATAACCGCGGCAACCCCTCGAAAACGCTTTGCGACCTCCTTTGGGGTCGCGACCCACTGGTTGGGAACCCGGGCTATAAATTCTGTGTCATTGGAAGTAAGAAAGAGAGCTCTTCGGCGTTATATAGAACCAATCCTGATATATGGGAGTGAGTCATGGACAAGTAGGGAAGGCATTAGAGGCCATAGAAGTGTAGTTTTACAGAAGATTGTTAAAAATATTATGGATAGCCAAAAAGAGTAATGACAATGTCCTGAAAGAGGCCAGTGCGCAAGTGAACTAATTATAGAAAGAAGCAATACACTTTTTTTTGGGGAGGGAAAAAGGGGGGGGGGGGAGAGAATGATATGAGAAGAGGAAAGCTGGAATATATTGTAACAAAAGGTAAGAATGAAGGAAAAAAGAGATAGAGGAAGACAAAGAAAGCAAATACTTGACAGTTTGACATCGTGACACGGAAGGAGGTCGACAACAGAATTGATAAATTGTACTGGAGACAGGAAGTTGTGGAGAGACATGGATCTCCTACGCCTCTAGGCATGGTACTTGAAGAAGAAGATTGACTTTTGACCATAAGTCATAATAAATTTGACTGCAAAGATCCAATGTTAAACCTCAGAAATGAGGTATCTGAGGAAGGTGGTTGAAGTAACAAGAAGAGACATGGTCCGGAACCAGACGATACGTCAAGGTCTAAAATCCCACCCCCTGCAGACCCAAGTAGAACAGTCCCAACTAAGATGGTTTGGCCATGTCTGCAGAATGGGAGAAGACCGGCTACAACAAAAAGCATTGGAAACAAAGAGCCAGGGATCCAGACCCCCAGGACGACCTAGAGTCCGCTGGGAGGACAACATTAGACAATCTTTGAAGGACCGAGGACTAGAATGGAACCAGGCCAGGAGGAAGACAGCCGATAGGCTAGTCTGGCGCTCTCTCTTCCAAACCTCTACACCTCACGGTAGAAGGGGAACGACTAAGTAAGTAAGATCCAATGAAGTTGAAAAGGAATGTAAAGGAATGAGATGACTACAGAAGAAATAATGCCGCCATCAGGACTTACAGCTAAAGGAACAACAAGATTATTCGTTCCTGCTCGTGTTTCCAGTTATTTGCAGGAACTGTTTAACCGCCGGAAAAAAAAAACGTGCTTAGTACAGACAAGGGAAAATTTGCCCTACAATTCTAACATATCTCAAGAGATAATGTTTTTGCTCAGTTCCCATAAAAGTGATAGCCGTGCGAAATATAACTGGTTATTGCGTTTGTATTCCTCTCCATAGTCGTGCATAGCACAAGTGGAAATGTGGTTGCAGTGTCGAAGAGAAAATCATTGCAAATATTGTGTAAGTCATCGACAAAATGATAGCCGCTGATCCGAACCCACTAAAACAGCAGCTCATACTAAACTACTGGCACAAAATTTCATGGAATTAAGGCTTGAGGTAGGAATTTTCTTTTCGATGCGTAGTAGTAGTAGCAGTCCCCTTTAATCATAACTGACTATGGGAATGCGACCCTGAGGTGATAGACCTCAGCTGTTTTTTTGCCTTGTTTTTCTTTCGATGTGTTCTTTTCTCTTTATGCTTGTTGTGAGAGCTTCTTTTGCCCAATCTGACGTTGTGTCGTAGGGAGCATCGCCACTTGATGCGATCAGAAGCTTCATCCTCCCAGGTTGTAGACTTAATGTTACGTAAGCTAGGTTTATTAATCGTTTTTCTTTCCTTGTTTAAAATTGAAAGACTTTTATTCTACATTTGCAACATCGACTTTTGTTCTAATATTTCCAATCTTAAAACACTAGATAGTAGATTCTATAAATATTTTTGGTATCTTATTATCCGAAGATGGGACTAGCAACCTCATCATGTGAAATAAAATTCAACAGAAGCCATCGCTACAGGAGCACGTGAATGCTTGGTGCAGGCTTCATGCTAGGGGACCAGCTACTGTGGTGTCTGCATGCTCTGTGGGGAGCGCAAAGGAATATAATGAGGATTATCCGAAAAATCCTAACGGGGAGTACATTGGCGTCATTGATCAAACAATAGAGATTACATTGGCGTCATTGATCAAACAATAGAGATTATTGTTCTGTGCAGCTTCAGGAGATTTCTGGGAAGTGTAAGAAAGAATGTGTCTACTGCTCCCACATGCATGTCGTACAAGGCGACTAATATAAGGTTGGGCATGAGGCTGACAACCTCATCGTGTCAAACTAATTACGACATAAACCACAGCTGCAAGAACATGGGAATGTTTGGCACGAGCTTCCAGCCAGGGAAACAGCTGTAATGGTCGTTCCGTGCTGCATAAAGGAGTATAAAAGATGATTATGATTTCAAATAAGGAGCCATTTCATAAATCATTGCTATTAATGAACTTTTCTTCTTTTTTTTCTTCATTCACTCTCAGATAACCACATATGTCTCTCATAAACAGCTGGCAATCCGTCTCAGACATCTCTCGTCACTATAAATTCTTTGAATAATAAAATCCGATACAAACATGATTTTTTTGAAGGGCTAAATATTTTATTTGAGGAAATGAGCCTGTTCTCTTACCCGGCACGTCAACCGTGTGGCGGATGGCTTAATGGCCTCAAGATATACAGGTTATCTGTGAATACTTAATAGCAGCAGTGGACCACAACAGGTGGTTGTCACTGAGGGCAAGTTGGGACAAGTGTGGGGGCAGCTATCTGTATAAATCATCTCTGAAGCTTTCTGGCGTGAAAACCAGCCAAACGAAGAAGCTTTGACTTCTCCCCTCCCCATTACTTTAGAGTTAAAAAAGGTTACTGGAGTCACCGTTACACAAATCGACGGAAGGCAACAGGAAACCGCCGTCGTGTTTTTTGTTTCTTTGTGCAGTCATGATTCAAAACAATTTTCTTAGAAAAGACAGAGAGAAGGACCGCGAGAGAACAAAGTGGGAAGTTTGTCATCATGGCATGTGGAGAAGTCAACAGTACTGGACACAGGAAGTTATGCAGAGATATGACCAACCTACTTCATCAGGCGTGGTACTTGAAGAATTATAATATTTTATTTGATTTAATCAACTGCCGTCTTCGCATCGAAGGTTGGCTGCGAAGGATTTCCAGTGTTGTAGCAGCAACACATCATAAAATATCATCATCATAAACCTCCACTCCCAAAAGAGCATAGGCCTTCAACAAACACATGCCAAGTCCTCCTGTCACGTGCCATCATCTCGAGTTCTTTCCACTTTCTCCTCATCATTTTCACCTCTGTTTCCAGCTCTCTTCTCCATGTGCTTCTTGGGCTACCTCTGCCTCTCTTGCCCTGGGGGTTCCAGAACAAGGACTGTCTTGTAAAGCTATCAACAGGTTTCCTCAATGTGTGTCCTATCCATCGCCATCGTCTTCTTCTCATCTCGTGTTCCACTGGCACTTGTCTGGTTCTTATCATCAGTTCCACGTTGGTAACCTTGTCATACCATTTTAATCCCTCTATTCTACGCAAGCACCCATTTATGAAAGTCTGTAGCTTTTTGGTTGTTGTCTTTTTTTTCTCTCCATGTCTCAGAACCATACAATAAGACTGACCACATTTGAGGTAAAGATTCTTATTTTCGTGTTCGATCCGATTTCTCTTGATCTCCATACATTTCCCAATGCAATGAAAGCTCCTCTTGCTTTTTGTATTCTTATTTTGATATCACTGTCTGTCCCTCCAACTATGTCTATAGTGCTGCCAAGATATGTGTATGATTCTACATCTTGTATTGGTGCTTCTTCAAGTTCAACCCTGTTTTCATTACCTGCATTTATTTTCATTATCTTTGTCTTTTCCCTGTGTATTTTCAGACCCAATTGCTGTGACCTCTCATCGAGTGTTTTCAATTTGTCCTGCATCTGATTACGGTTATGGGACAGAAGAGCCAAGTCATCAGCAAAATCCAGATCATCCAACTGCTTAGTCAGAGTCCACTGGATTCCATTTCGGTTGTGTGTTGTTGATGTTCTCATAACCCAGTCTATTGCTAATAAGAAAAGAAATGGAGACAAGAGGCATCTCTGTCGCACTCCTGTTCTTATCCCAAATGGTCCTGTAAGCTGTCCTTCATGAAGAACTCTGCATGTCATGTCTTCATATGTTTTCTTTATTAAATTAATGATCTTCAGGGGAACTCCATAATGCTTCATCAATTTCCAAAGTGATTCTCTGTCTACACTGTCAAATGCCTTTTCGTAGTCCACAAATCCGATGTATAAAGGTGAATTTCATTCTAGACTTTGTTCAACTATTATTCTCAAAGTGGCTATCTGGTCTGTACAAGATCTGTTTTGTCGAAAACCTGCTTGTTCATCTCTCAGTTTCTTGTCTATGGACTCTTTTAATCTCTCAAGGATAATCCTATTTAGTACTTTTCCTGGCACTGATAGTAACATTATTTCTCTATAATTTGTGCACTCTTGTAAATTTCCTTCCTTAGGCAACTTAACCAGATATCCTTCCTTCCATTCTGCTGGTATCTCTTCCGTACCAAATTAATATATCTGCTTTGACATCTCATTCCTGCTGTCTTCCGTGTTTCGATATCTGCTTTGATGGCCTCTGCTGGACTGCCATCAGGTCCAGACGCTTTTCCATCTCTTAGAAACTTTATGGCTTTCTTTATTTCTTCCTTCGTTGGTCTTTCACCGTTAATTTGTAGCTCTTCTTCTGCTGGCTGGATGTCCGGGGGGTTTTGTGGAGCTTGTCTATTGAGAAGGTCCTCAAAATATTCTGTCCACCTCTTCATTTGCTCTTGTATATTGCTGAGCAGTTTTCCATTCTTGTCTTTTATGAGGCAACTTGTTTGCTTGTATTTCCCTGTCAGCTTCTTTGTGCTGTTATACATAAGCCGCATAGGCCTTCATAAACGTTTGCCATGTCCTCCTAACTGGTGCCATCCTCTCAAAGTCTTAACATGTCTTTTTTTATCCCTTTCATTTCTGTCCCCAGCGCTCATCTCCGCATGTGTTTGCGGTCTCCATCTAGCTCTCGATCTTCTTCTTCTTCTTCTCGTTCGCTGTTGTTTAGAAATGTCTACACAAGAAGTCCGGTTTTCTGGATGTATGTTGCTGTGGTTGAAAGTTCTTCAAGACTCCCAAACAGCTTTGTGTGGATGTGCGTCTCTGTGGGCCAATGTTCAGTTCGCAATTGACTAAGCATGTGGCAGTCTTGCAGGATGTGTTCGGCTGTCTGTGCTGCCTGTCCACACGTACATAGGGGTGATGGGACCAATCTCAGTCTGTATAAGTGACTGTTCAGTCTGTTGTGTCCTGTTCTCATACGGAACAGGATCACCTGTTTTGCTCGATCAAGATATTGATAGTTGTCTCTTTGTTGATCAATTTTCCTGATGGCCTTGATAAGGGTCTTCTTTTCCTGGAATGTGATTGTTTGTTCTTTTTGTTCCTGTGTTGCTCCCTCTTTTGCTAACATATCTGCTCTCTCATTTCCTGGTATGCCACAGTGTGATGGTATCCACTGTAGCACTACCCTTCTTTTGATATTTACTTCGCATAAGACTTTGTTTAATTCTGGCAGTTTATCACTGTTGAGGGCTTGCAGAACTGACATTGCATCGACGGAATAACAACCTGCTGACATTGGCTTATTGTGTTATTTATTATTACTGCAGCAATGCTTAGAAACCTGTACTGCAGCAGCATAGTTTGAACAGAATATTCCAGTAGGTGAACAGGTGGATTCATTTTCTTTGTCTGATAGACCACATAAACTCCTGCGCCTCCGTTCTTCACTGCTCTGGTTGCAGATCCATCAGTATATCCTTGGATCCATGCTTCTCTGGGGTATAGTTCTTCAATCATGTCACATGCTGCTATTTTCCTTTGGAGAGTATTTAGCTCTCCCATGGGGCAGGTGGTAGTTATGGAGGTCTTAATACTGAAATTTTGATGTTGTTCCCATGGGGTTGGGAGGAGTGTGTGGGAGTTATTTCCTTAGTGATGTCTGGTAGTTCATCCTTGTATGTTTCTAATTAGTTTTTTGACGATGCACAAAACTGCTTCTTTCAACCTTTGGCTAAATCTCCAAATCTAGTTTTCATTGGATGTGCGGGCAGTTTTCTTTTCTGCTTGGATTCAGGGTTTAGTGTCTCGTCTGTATAATAAAGGTGGAATGCCTGTGATTTTTTCCATTTCATTTATTGGTGTGGTCTTCATGGCACCCGTGATCAACCTAAGCGCTTGATTTTGTACTTTATCTAAGGCTTGTAGGTGTGATTTGGCTGCTGTAGACCATGCTGCTTGATCCGTACTCTAATATAGGTCTTATTGCACCTGTAAACACTTTTCTTTATTTTGTGTTGTTTCGTTAGCTCCCAACTTGATCCAGCTATTTTCCTCAATGGTTTTCTTCTCGCTTTAGCCTCTGTTCTCTCGATGTGGTGCCTCCATGTCATTCTCTTATCTAATGTAATGCCCAAGTACACCGGTTCCTCATCTGTTTGGACATGTATATTTCCAAGTCGTATCTCTCCTGCTTTGTCTTTGTTGGAGAGCGTGAAAAGTGTTGTTGATGATTTTTCAGCGTTGATCTGCACCATCCATTTCTCTGCCCATGCTGCTATGTTGTCTGCTGCCCTTTGTAGCTCTCGATTTATAGTTAAACATTTTCAAACGAATAACAAATGAATCAATAACAATGATTCACAAACACGCATCAAATCACGCAGACACGCACATTTATATTTACTAGTTTCACCAAAGGCCCATAATTATGTCACAAGCATGCATAGTTAGATAACTTAATCTTAAAGCTTATCGTTCGTAAGTGCTTGGGCTCACCAGCCATAGCTGGCATTGGTTAACACTTACGCTGATAAGGTCTTCTCGTGACCTTGTGTTATAATGTAGCGACGAATATTTTCAGTGACGCATAGATAATGATCAGAGGGTACATGACACATGTAAATTAATACGTCTTCTCTTTGTCGTTCTCTCTCAAATAACCATCTCTCTGTCTCTCTCTCTCTCGTTTATAAAGCTGGCAGTTCGTCTCAGGCCTCTCTCGCCACCATACAGTTTCTTCTCAACTGGGCTGGAGAAGACGATGCTGCTATTCTGCACCTATCATGGAGTCGATAGTCTTGAAGGACATGTTCTACTGAGGATCTGAGAATGAAAAGAGATTGCAAAAAGCAGTGCAGCAGGGCCAACAAGGCAAATGGACTACATAGGAAGAAGCCCTACAAAGGTCCTTGACGTGGAATGATAAATGGCATATGGCACCTCTTAGGCCCAGCTTCATTATTAGATCAATGTATGACCTCCTGCCATCGGCCACAAACCTTGTGAGATTGGAAAAGTCGGATGATGAGCGGTGCCTCTATACTAAGAAAGGTAGACATTTGAACACATACTTTCAGCTTGCAAGGTGGCATTAGGGCAAGGGCACAAAATACACATGGCGCCACAACAAAGTACTAAGTGAGCTGGCTCCGACAATAGATCTAGCAATGTTGAAGGCGAATAGCAAAGTCAGGCCGAGCACCGCAGATACATACTTTCTGGGAGCAGGAAAGTCAGCATATCCCAAACCGAGTAAATCAAGCAGCAGTTAACCATCTCTTCTTGACCGTGTAAATGACTGGGAGATGGCGGTAGACCTACCTGGATGAGGGGCATATCCAGAGAGTATCAGAAAATCTTGAAGACGGCCGGATATAGTGCTGCATTCTTCATCATCGCAGCAGGTTATAATGATTAAATTGACTGTGCCATTTGAATCCAGATTGGACAAGCAACATTCGAACAAAGACACTACAAGACGCCACAAAGCGTGATGGCCACTGACTGCTTTGACGGTTGGCGGTTAAGGATCAAAGAAGAAGAAGATTCGAACAAAGCGGCAAAGTATAGCGATCTGGCCTAGGATCTGAGACAAGATGGGCTCACTGCAAGGGTCATGGCTGTTGAGGTGGGTGCAAGAGGGCTCGTGGCTGCGTCAGTGTATGATTTATTGAAACTGTTGGGTCTGAGAGACAGTCGAGAACAAGGGCACTGAAGAAGCTTAGTGAAACTTCGGAAAGGACATAATGCTGGCTGTGGAACAACCGCAATGGGCTATGGAACTCGTTACAGTAAAATCTAGTACAAATCTAGTCCCAACTGCGGTATAGGAAACACCCGCAATACATCGAGTTTTTTTTTTTTTTTTGTATTGGTGAAAGGACAGCGGCGTTACAAGAAACAGGCAGTGCATTATATGGGGTGTGTGACGAGAGTACTGAGATTCTGTCTTTCAAATGGCCCATGTCTTTTTCTCCTTGCAATTTGTTCAATATATTTTTGGAGGGAGTACAGGAAATCCTTCTCCATGTTTCTTCTCCTTCTATTATTTACGTTTTTTCAAGATGAGATCACGAGGGAGTTTGATCTCATCTGCTTTATGGTTCTTCTTTATGTGTTTAGAATGGGGGTGTAGGGAATTAGAAAGTATTATTCTAGATTGAGATTATAGAGGCTGGATCAGGATTTACACCAGTGTCTTTTTTTTAAAGATATTGCGTGGCCATATACGCATTTTTCGGGAGTTAAATTATTTGCGGCCATTTTTGCTTCATTCCGCAGTATAGGGCTAGGACCAATTCCCGGTTCTTTGTCTAGCGGGGACTGGTTGCATCAGAAAGATCTAAGGTTCTGATTGGCGGAGAGCTAACTGCAGTTGAAATGCAGAGCGCCCATTGGCTTTAGAACCACGCCGCGCATATGACGTCATGAAGTCGGCGCGTGGGGGATCTGAGAATAAATACGCCCGAAACTTCATAATGTTCGGTCTCTAAAAAATTAATTGCCAATGGCCGGGGTTGCCAGAGTCAAGTCGATTGCCTTCAGTAGGACATTCGAGATTTGGTAAGCATGAATTTTTGCGTGAGACTTTAATTTAATTTTTCTAGTCCTAGCCGATAATTTAAGTTTCTTGGGAAGTTTTAGTTTAATTTAATTATTAACTCCAGAGCCATCAATACGATCTTAGTGATAGACTTGAAAATTTATAGGTACATTTAATTCATTGTTGAAAGAATAGCGGCATGGTTTTAAAAGTTGAGATATCACCGCTTTGTATTATTGCAAAGTCGGTCGGGAGTGAGAAACTCGCATCTGCGAATCATAATATGTATTTACAGAATAGTCGGGAGCGTGTGTAATGTGTATTTTCATTAGTGATTTATTGAGAGTCTTGATGCTCGCTATTTATATAGTTACGCATATACTGTGGACGGAAGTTTGATAGAGGGTAATTAATTGAAGCACGTGAGCGCGTGGTTACGGTATCTATATTGATACGATGTGTACAGAGGGACGAGGGGGAGAGAAGCACGTGGTCAAAAAATTGTAACCACGTGTTTGTAACTACTGAGATTTAATTGATAAACCATTATGTATAACTTTTGACGGCATGTAGATGCTAGCGTAACAGGTTTATAGGTTATTGATTGTGCTTTGTTATTCTGTGTATTCAGAAGATGGAGATGTGAAATTTATTTATGTTAAGGGAATATTTTATTTCAATTTTGAGGTGATTATTCATACTGACGGGAATTTTGTAGGAATACCTAGAGAGGACTAGTTTTAGATTTTTATTAATCCTTACGGCCAATAGTGTCAGCGTAAGAAGTAGGCCACAGTACGTCTGCCCAGACGGGCCATTGAAAATATTATTGTTGCTCGGAGTTAGTCAGCAGAACAAGCGATCTGGGTTAGCCAATGTTTTACTTTGTAGGCTCAGGTAGAGAGGGGAGTTACGTGTGTGAAGAGTAAGGAAGTTAATTGTTATTTGAAATGTATTCTTATGGTTTGTTTAGCTGTTGTTTTGTTTTGTCGAAAACAGCAGGTACCGGCTGTGTGGGAATGAGAGCGGAATTTTGAGACCACAAAATTTCTCCCACGGCAAAGTTGGGGCATTCGCAGAACCGCAAGGGTTTTACGTTAGTTGCCAGTAGTGGAAGGAGAGGAAGAAAATACGTTTTCCCAGCCAGGGGAAGACATTTTCCAGCGAATAGGATTTTTGTGGATAAATCCTGAGCTCTGACGCTCGTTACACACGCAGATTTGGCAGGCTGCCAGCGTTGTGGTAATTTTGTGTTCGTTTCTTCACGGCCATAATAAAGCCGACGGCCCAGTTATAGATACTCGGGCAGGTAATTTCAGAGTGGTAGAAGTCAGCTACAGTTCCAGTCCAGAATCCAGGGGGGTTCTGTTAAACCTCAGTCAAATCCAGAGTAGTGGAGAGAGATAGGGTAAACATTCTCTCTACTGAAGTCAGCACAGATAGGCAGAACTGTTAGTTTTGGTGAATCATAGCAGAGGACAGCTGCTGAAGTTTAGAGGTGCAGTTAGTTGTGTTCAGGAGATTCCAGGATAGGCTGTGTAGAACCGAAGTCTGTGCAGAGATTGTGTAGTCACTTCGCCGTCGTTCCAGCTATCAGTGGACTTAGAGTTAGAATTTAGAACAGCTAGTTTGGAGTGTAGGCGACATCAAGTGCAGTGTAGTTCATTTCAGTTAACCTTACCTTCTTTCTCCATACAGGTTGCAATTGTGGGAGAAGGGTTGGGGTGGATGCATTTTTTTTAACTGTGCTTGATTTTGTTTTCAGGAGTGCATCCTCGCACTTGATGTATGGGACATGCATATGTTTGTTGTTTATAGGTGTATAATAAACTTGTATAAATTGTAGCTGGCATCAGTCATTTCCTTTAGTACAGTAGCTATATGTTGTCTGTACCTTGGTGTTTGTGAATCTTAATTGAACCTTATCCCCTAGGGTAGTTAGAGGTGGTTCGAGGCCATAGCAATTTAAACGTCCGAAGTGGCGAGGAAAGAATCAACCTCGGTTCTCAACCTCGGAGCCAATGGTCTCAACTTTCACAGTTTGCACTATATTTTCTATCTGAATCTATCTATCATTTCAGTCTTTCTTCTTACTATTGTCTTGTCACTATATGTAGACAGTCTCTAGTCCTAAATCCATTTCGTGACAAAGTGGGTGCTATCGTCCGGTGAATCATCTTTGTTACGTTCAATTCTGTGATCTTGACAAAGTGGGTGGCGTCGTCCTTGGGATCATCTTTGTTGGGATCAATTCTAGATTCATAGATTGTCTCTGTAGGAAGTTCTGAAAAAATAGATTTTCTTTATAATATCCCCTAGACTTGAGCTATATTAAGACTGATCCAGCTAAAAGTTTTTTCCACAGGTTACAGTTAGTTAGATGATAGTTGTAGTAAGGTTGTTTATGACTTAGAGGTAAATTGGATGGCTAATTGAATTTATTTTTTTCTTAACCAGGAAAGTAAATTCGGGTTTTGGGTAGCTGGATAACTTGAATTTTTTTCAGGTAGTTATTTAGTCCAGACTTTGGTGCTAGTCTGAGTGCGGGTTTTTTTTGCGACAGCATATTCCTAGTAGGTAACAGTAAATTTTTCTTGTTCCTTTTTTGTCATTTCCCCTCGTTGTGAGTACTGCTGATTTGTCAGGTAAGATGGCTGAATTGGTCAAGCTACTTACTGCATGGAAGGACGCAGCTAAAAGCATGGGGATGAATGAGGCCGAGACTAGTGCTTACATTATGAGGGAACAGGACCGGCAGACGGAGAGAGAGAAAAAGGGAAGCGGGAAAGAAGAGAAGACCCGACAGGCAGAGGAGAGAAAAGCAGAGAGGGCCTAAGCCAGGAGAAGATAGCACAGAGGGAAGCCCAGGAGAAGATAGCACAGAGGGAAGCCCAGGAGAAGATAGCACAGAGGGAAGCCCAGGAGAAGATAGCACAGAGGGAAGACCCAGAAAGATAGCACAGAAGGGAAGCCTCAGGGAGAAGTTAGCACAGTGGGAAGCCCAAGAGAGGGAGAAGGCCGCAGAGAGACAGCATGAACTTGTCCTGCGTTCACTGGAACTGCAGTACCGATCTTCGGAAGGCAGTTCGGCTAACGGAGACTCTCCCGGAGCCGGGGCAACAGACACCTCAGGAAACGGAGGGCCCCGGATGGCAGCCCATGAATTTTCCGATGGACTCTTTTTCCTAACGGGAATGAGAAAATTGAGGTATTTTTATAGAAAAATTTTGAAACGGATGGCAAAGGCATACGGGCTGGTATGATAGTCTTTGGTGTCTCAAATTATCTCAATCTCTAAGAGTACATGGTTATGAGGTCTATAGCAAGATACTGGTAGAATGGGACCAAGGTAACTTTGAGGCTCTGCGGAACGCCCTGTTTTACAGCGATTCCAATGGGGACTCCCCGGAAGTGCCAAACAATGTTTCGGGAAAGTCGATCTGGAGAAAGGGGAAAGTTTTCCCCCAGTTTTCGCGGAGAGGCTGAGGAATTACACTCACTCGCTGGAGAGAGTTGTCGGGTTTGGCTAAATCTTTTGAAGGATTGGAAGAATTAGCTTCTGTGCGAACAGATAAAGGCCAATATGTTACTCCGGACTTAAGGAAGTACCTGGCGGAGCAGGGCGCACAGCAACTGGACCAGATTATTCTATTGCTGAAAGGTTCCAGTCGGACACAGGCCGAAGTACTGGGCCAGAAAAGAAAACACCCTGACCTGCCAGCCCCGGACAAGGGGAGCATCTTCATCGCATTCGCCGCCTTCCTCTTCAGCTCACCAACCGCAAGGGCCCGTCTCGCAAGGAGCTCCCTCCCAGTCATAAACATGCGCTTCCCAGCCGCCCTAACAGAACACAGGGGCCGACGTCTCATGAAACCGTCAGGAACCGGGGAAGATAATGAGAGATATTGTAGGTTTCCTGTCGGACTACTTCTCATTGGACATCACGGTGCCCAAACAAACAACCCGCTCATCAGATGGCGGTGTTTAAGTAAGGCCTGTGAGGGTGAAACAAGGGAAGATAAGAAGTGGAAACCCCTCCATTCAGAGAAGTTGTTTTCCAACATGCGGGCCAGCAGAAGTGAACGGGACTGACTACAAAACATGCTTATTTGAAGCGGGCTTACATACCCCCAGCATAGTCCGCCCAGACATTGGTGAAGCCCTTGCAGATGAACGAAGGAAAAAGTGAATATTGTTGGAGTTTTAAGGAAAGGGACTTCACAGCGCTTTCCGGTAGCCAATTAATTGAGGTGAAATGTAGGTTCGTGTCTGGCACCATCAAGGCAGCTGTAACGGCTCAGCCGGCCTACGACTTCATTCTCGGTAACCCATATTTAGTTTTGGGGAATCCGCCCACACCGATCCTTGCTGATTGCAAGGGTGCCTACTGCAGCGCCAGATAAAGTGAAAAAGGAGAACCCCCCTAATTCACGGAGCCCCGAGCGAGCTCAAACATAGCTGTCGTGCCAAGGAGGGGTGCAACGCCACTGACGGGACAGTGATATGTTATTTGCAGAGGCAAATTCGCCCGCCCAGCCCTGTAGCTATCAGCCAACCGGCCAAACAGTGGTGACGACGCCTCTGATTCCGGAAGTACACTCTTTGTTGTCGGAATTAGGCCCCCGATGGTATTAGCTCCTTCAAGTGGTAGGGACATACTGACAAGAGCGGTATTACATATGTCAACGACCAGCGCCCATCTTCCATATGGGCACAATAGATAGCGGTCTGAGCGAGCATATAGTTCCAACCAGCCCTGGAGCCCCATCCGACCCAGCACTTTACTCAAACGGAGGAGGACAGTGTATCTGAGTATCCGTTTGCCATTATAAACGGAGATGGGCCCCACAACTCTCGTATCTCGTTTACAGGAAAGACTCTCGTAACGAGCAGCACGAAAAATTGGCTATCTTCTCCAATTCGTTTCACGGAACATTGGAACCAGTCACCGAGAGCTTTATCTCAGATTCTCCGCGATCTAACGGGATCTTAAACCGTCAAGTGTCACTGCAGGACACATTCCAACTGACGCCAGCAACTCTCGACGGGGAGGGCAAGGTTGAGAATTTTCTTAGAACCAGAGTTTTAGACGGAGACTCCTCTGGAACTATACTGGGCATCTCACAAACTTTCCAGGCCAGGAATTATGTGAGGAAACAGCCTTATAACATTCGCAAGGACGCGATTTTGGAGAGCTTTCTGTCCCGCTTCAGATTGGTAGGGGAAGAGCGAGTCCAGAACCACTAGCCAGGGGCAGATAAAGGTTCTTAACCTACCTTTCTGTTCAAAGGGTAGAAGCATGATTATGAGGTCGATCGTGATCCAATAGACACCCAGCAAGAAATCGGATGGCACTACACCAGAGGAACCCGAGACGTTGCATCAGTTTCGCACGGTACCACAGCAGTCACAACTCTGCTGACGCGCAGCTAGGAAAGTCGCCATTGCCAGGTCGCCACAGCGCCCGCCGGTCACATCAGCTGGACCAGGACATCCTTTTGATGACGTCCATAGCAAGGGAAAGGGACATTTTTTTTTAGTTCAGACCCGCCATTAGACGGCACAGGTCTGAAGAAAGATCAACACTCTCCCAACGGAGCATAGGAGCTCATTCTAAGGAGAGGAAGAGGAGGAAAACGCAAAAGAGGAAAGTCCGAAGAGTCACTGA
The DNA here is from genome assembly GCA_024509875.1 of Oreohelix idahoensis. NCBI lineage: Eukaryota > Metazoa > Mollusca > Gastropoda > Stylommatophora > Oreohelicidae > Oreohelix > Oreohelix idahoensis. The sequence goes on along the minus strand of JAMPIV010001570.1, from coordinate 190,153 downwards.
ATAGGAGGGGTAAGGACCAGACAGCCTTGTAGATCAGATGTTAAGGGCCAATGTAAAACACAGAGATTTCAGTAATTGAGATCGTTGCTCACTCTTCGAAAGTGGGAGTGATGTGACGAAAGTACTGAGATTCTGTCTTTCAAATGGCCCATGTCTCTTTCTCCTTGCAATTTGTTCACGATATTATTAGGAGGGATTACAGCTAATCCTCCTACATGTTTTTTCTCCTTCTATTATTTAAACGTTTTTTTTCAAGATGAAGATCACGAGGGAGTTTGATCTCATCTGCTTTATGGTTCTTCTTTATGTGTTTTTAGAATGGGGTGTAGGGAATTAGAAAAAGTATTATTCTAGGATTGAGATTATAGAGGCTGGATCAGGATTGGCACCAGTGTCGTTTTTTTTAAAGATATTGGCGTGGCCATATACGCATTTTTTTCGGAAGATTAAATTATTTGCGGCCATTTTTTAGCTTCACTTTCCGCAGTATAGGGCCATAGGACCAATTCCCGGTTCTTTTTGTCTAGCGGGGACTGGTTGCATCAGAAAGATCTAAGGTTCTGATTGGCGGAGAGCTAACTGCAGTTGAAAAGCAAGAGCGCCCATTGCTTTTAGAACCACGCCGCGCATATGACTCATGAAGTCGGCGCGTGGGGGGTCTTGAGAATAAATACGCCCGAACTTCATAAGTTCGGTCTCTAAAAATTAATTGCCAAAGCAAGGCCGGTTGCCGAGAACAGTCAAGCTCGATTGCCTTCAGTTAGGACCATTCGAGATTTCTTTGGTAAGCATGAAATTTTGCGTGAAGGGACTTTATTGTAATTTTTCTAGTCCTAGCCCGATCATTTAAGTTTCTTGGGGGGAAGTTTTAGTTTTAATTTAATTTTCAACTAACATCCAGAGCCACAATACGATCTTACGTGATAGACTTGAAAAATTTATAGGTCCATTTAATTCCTTTTGAAAGAATAGCGGCATGGTTTAAAAGTTGAGATAATCACCGCATTTGTATTATTGCAAAAAGTCGGTCGGGAGAGAACTCGCATCTGCGAATCATTGTATTTACAGAAATAGTCGGGAGCGTGTGTAATGTGTATTTTTCATTGTGATTTTATTGAGACGTCTTGATGCTCGCTATTTATATAGTTACGCATATATATCTGTGGACGGAAGTGATAGAGGATTAATTTGAAGCCCGCGTGAGCGCGTGGTTACGGAATCTTTATTGATACGATGTTCAGAGGGACGAGGGGGAGAGAAGCACGTGGTCAATAAAATTGTAACCACGTGTTTGTAACTACTGAGATTTAATTGATAACCATTATGTATAACATTTTGACGGCATGTAGATGCCCCTAGCGTAAACAGGGTTATAAAAGGTTATTGAATTGTGCTTTTGTATATTCTGTGTATTCAGAAGATGGAGATGAAATTTATTTATGTTAAGGGAATCTTATTTTAATTTCAATTTTGAGGTGATTAAACATTACTGACGGGAATTTTTAGGAATTCCTAGAGAGGACTAGTTTTAATTTTTTATTAATCCTTACGGCATTAGTTGTCAGCGTAAGAAGTAGGCCACAGTAACGTCCCATGCCCAGACGGGCCATTGAAAATATTTTTATTGTTGCTCGGAGTTAGTCAGGCAGAACAAGCGATCTGGGTTAGCCAATGTTTACTTTGTAGGCTCAGGTAGAGAGGGGAGTTACGTGGTGAAGAGTAACCGGAAAAGTTAATTGTTATTTGAAATGTATTATTATGGTTTGTTTTTTAGCTGTTGTTTTGTTTTGTCTAAAAACAAGCAGGTACCAGGCTTTGTGGGAATGACGAGCGGAAATTTTGAGACCACAAACACTTCTCCCACGCGCAACGTTGGGTGCATTCGCAGAACCCGCAATGTTTTTACCCGTTAGTTGCCAGTATAGGAAGGAGAAGGGGGGGGGGGGGGAAAAGACAAAATACGTTTTCCCCCCAGCCAGGGGAAGACATTTCCAAGCGGAATAAGGATTTTTTGAGGATTAAATCCAGAGCTTTGACGCGTCGTTACAACGCCAGATTTTGCTATGCCAGCCAAATCGTTGTGGTAAATTTTGTGTTCGTTTCTGCAACGGCCATTATTACATCCGATCGGCCCATTTTATAGATACTCGGGCAAGGTAATTTCAGAGTGGGTAGAAGTCAGCTACACGTTCAGTCCAGAATCCAGGGGGGGATACTTGTTTTAAACCACAGTCAAATCCAGAGTAGTGGAGAGGAAGATAGGGTAAAATTCTCCTCTACTGAAGTCAGCACAGATAGGCAGAACTGTTAGTTTTGGTGAATCATAGCAGAGGACAGCTGCTGAAGTTTAGAGGTGCAGTTAGTTGTGTTCAGGAGATTCCAGGATAGGCTGTGTAGAACCGAAGTCTGTGCAGAGATTGTGTTAGTCACTTCGCCGTCGTTCCAGCAAAATGTATCAGTGGGACTTAGAGTTAGTAATTTTTTAGAACAGCTAGTTTGGAGTGTAGGCGACATCAAGTGCAGTGTAGTTCATTTCAAGTTAACCTTACCTTCTTTCTCCATACAGGTTGCAATTGTGGAGAAGGGTTTGGGGTGGATGCATTTTTTTAACTGTGCTTGTATTTGTTTTCAGGAGTGCATCCTCGCAACTTGATGTATGGGACATGCATATGTTTGTTGTTTATAGGTGTATAATAAACTGACTATGTAATAAATTGTAGCTGCATCAGTCATTTCCTTTTAGTACAGTATAGCTATATGTTGTCTGTACCTTGGTGTTTGTGAATCTTAATTGATACCTTATCCCCATAGGGTTAAATCAGTGTTTTCTATATCAATTACCTTAGGGTAGGTCAAATCAGGTGGTTCGAGGCCATAGCAATTTAAACGTCCGAAGTGGCGAGGAAAGAATCAACCTCGGTTCTCAACCTCGGAGCCAATGGTCTCAACTTTTCACAGTTTTGCACTATATTTTATATTGAATCTATCATTTCAGTCTTTCTTCTTACTATTGTCTTGTCACTATATGTAGACGGTCTCTTGTCCTAAATCCATTTCGTGACTATTTGGGCGCTGTCGTCCGGTGTTTCCTCTTTGTTACGTTCAATTCTGTGAATCTTGACAAAGTGGGGGTGGCGTCGTCCTTGGGATCATCTTTGTTGGGATCAATTCTAGATTCATAGGTTGTCTCTGTAGGAAGTTCTGAAAAATAGATTTTCTTTATAATATCCCCTAGACTTGAGCTATATTAAGACTGATCCAGCTATAAGTTTTTTTTTCACAGGTTACAGTTAGTTAGATGATAGTTGTAGTAAGGTTGTTTATGACTTAGATGTAATTGGTGGCTAATGGAATTCTTTTCTTGACAGGATAGTACATTCGGGTTTTGTGTAGCTGGATAACTTGAATTTTTTTCAGGTAGTTATTAGTCAGACTTGTTGCTAGTCTGAGTGCGGGTTTTTGCGACAGCATATTCCTAGTAGGTAACAGTAAATTTTTCTTGTTCCTTTTTTGTCATTTCCCCTCGTTGTGAGTACTGCTGATTTGTCAGGTAAGATGGCTGAATTGGTCAAGCTACTTACTGCATGGAAGGACGCAGCTAAAAGCATGGGATGAATGAGGCCGAGACTAGGGCTTACATTATGAGGGAACAGGACCGGCAGACGGAGAGAGAGAAAAAAGGGAAGCGGAGAAAGAAGAGAAGACCCAGACAGGCAGAGGAGAGAAAGCAGAGAGGGAAGCCCAGGAGAAGATAGCACAGAGGGAAGCCCAGGAGAAGATAGCAACAGAGGGACGCCCAGGAGAAGATAGCCGAGAGGGAAGCCCAGGAGAAGATAGCACAGAGGGAAGCCCAGGAGAAGATAGCACAGAGGGAAGCCCAGGAGACGTTAGCACAGAGGGAAGCCCAAGAGCGGGTTAAGGCAGCAGGGCGACAGCACGACCCTGCCCTCCGTTCCCTGGAACTGCAGTCCCGATCTTCGGCAGGCAGTTCGGCTAGCGGAGATTCTCCCGGACGCAGGGGCCAACAGACACCTCAGGAAACGGAGGGCCCCGGATGGCAGCCATGAATTTTCCGATGGACTCTTTTCCTAACGGGAATGAGAAAATTGAGGTATTTTTAGAAAAATTTGAACGGATGGCAAAGGCATACGGGCTGGATGATAGTCGTTGGTGTCTCAAATTATCTCAATCTCTAAGAGGACATGGTTATGAGGTCTATAGCAAGATGCTGGTAGAATGACCAAGGTAACTTTGAGGCTCTGCGGAACGCCCTGTTACAGCGATTCCAATGGACTCCCCGGAAGTGCCAAACAATGTTTTACGGGAAAGTCGTCTGGAGAAAGGGAAAGTTTTCCCCCAGTTCGCGGAGAGAGGCTGAGGAATTACCTCACTCGCTGGAGAGAGTTGTCGGGGTTTGGCTAAATCTTTTGAAGGATTGGAAGAATTAGTTCTGTGCGAACAGATAAAGGCCAATATGTCTCCGGACTTAAGGAAGTACCTGGCGGAGCAGGGCGCAACAGCAACTGGACCAGATAAAATTCTTTTTGCTGAAAGGTTCCAGTTGGCACAGGCCGAAGTACTGGGCCAGAAAAGAAAACACCCTGACCTGCCAGCCCCGGACAAGGGAGCATCTTCATCGCATTCGCCTTCCTCTTCAGCTCACCAACCGCAAGGGCCGTCTCGCAAGGAGCCCCCTCCCAGTCATAACATGCGCTCCCAGCCGCCTAACAGAACACACAGGGGCCGACGTCTTCATGAACCCGTCAGGAACCGGGGAGATAATGAGAGATATTGTAGGTTCTGTCGGACTACTTCTCATTGGACATCACGGTGCCCAAACAAACAACCCGCTCATCAGATGGCGTGTTTAAGGCCTGTGAGGGTGAAACAAGGGAAGAAGTGGAAACCCTTCCAGTCAGAGAAGTTGTTTTCCAACAGCGGGCCAGCAGAAGTGAACGGGACTGAGACAACATGCTTATTTGACAGCGGGCTTACATACCCCAGCATAGTCGCCCGACATCTGGTGAAGCCCTGGCAGATGACGAAGGAAAAAGTGAATATTGGTGGAGTTTTAAGGAAAGGGACTTCACAGCGCTTTCCGGTAGCCAATATTGAGGTGAAATGTAGGTTCGTGTCTGGCACCATCAAGGCAGCTGTAACGGCTCAGCCGGCCTACGACTTCATTCTCGGTAACCCATATTTAGTTTTGGGGAACCCGCCCACACCGATCCTTGCTGATGCAAGGGGGCCTACTGCAGGCCAGATAAGTGAAAAAGGAGAACCCCTAATTCACGGAGCCCCGAGCGAGCTCAAACATAGCTGTCGTGCCAAGGAGGGGTGCAACGCCTCTGACGACAGTGATATGTTATTTGCAGAGGCAAATTCGCCCGCCAGCCCTGTTCAGCCAACCGGCCAAACAGTGGTGACGACGCCTCTGATTCCGGAAGTACACTCTTTGTTGTCGGGAATTAGGCCCCCCGATGGTATTAGCTCCTTCAAGTGAGGGACATACTGACAAGAGCGGTATTACATATGTCAACAACCAGCCCTGGAGCCCCATCCGACCAGCACTTTACTCAAACGGAGGAGGACAGTGATCTGAGTATCCGTTTGCCTATAAACGGAGATGGGCCCCACAACTCTCGTATCTCGTTTACAGGAAACGACTCTTGTAACGAGCAGCCTGAAAAATTGGCTATCTTTTCCAATTCGTTTCACGGAACATTGGAACCAGTCACCGAGAGCTTTATCTCAGATTCTCCGCGATCTAACGGGATCTTAAACCGTCAAGTGTCACTGCAGGACACATTCCAACTGACGCCAGCAACTCTCGACGGGGAGGGCAAGGTTGAGAATTTTCTTAGAACCAGAGTTTTAGACGGAGGACTCTCTGGAACTATACGGGCATCTCACAAACTTTCCAGGCCAGGAATTAGTGAGGGAAACTGCCTTATAACTTCGCAAGGAGCGATTTTGGAGAGCTCTGTCCCGCTTCAGATTGGTAGGGGAAGAGCGAGTCCAGAACCACTGCCAGGGGCAGATCTTACCTACCTTTCTTCAAAGGTAGAAGCTATTGAGGTCGATCGTGATCCAATAGACACCCAGCAAGAAATCGGAGGCTCTACACCAGAGGAACCCGAGACGTTGCATCAGTTTCGCACGGTACCAGCAGTCACAACTCTGCTGACGCGCAGCGAGGAAGTCGCCATTTGCCAGGTCGCCACAGCGCCCGCCGGTCACATCAGCTGACCAGGACAGCCTTTTGACGGCCATAGCAAGGGAAAGTTCAGACCCGCCATTAGACGGCACAGGTCTGAAGAGAGATCAACTCTCCCAACGGAGCATAGGAGCTCATTCTAGGAGAGGAAGAAGGAGGAAACGCAAAAGAGGAAAGTCGAAGAACACTGAATAGGAGGGGTAAGGACAGACAGCCTTGTAGACAGTTAAGGGCCAATGTGAAACACAGAGATTTCAGTAATGAGATCGTTGCTCAATCTTTGAAAGGGGGGAGTGATGTGACGAGAGTACTGAGATTCTGTCTTTCAAATGGCCCATGTCTTTTTCTCCTTGCAATTTGTTCAATATATTTTTGGAGGGAGTACAGGAAATCCTTCTCCATGTTTCTTCTCCTTCTATTATTTACGTTTTTTTCAAGATGAGATCACGAGGGAGTTTGATCTCATCTGCTTTATGGTTCTTCTTTATGTGTTTAGAATGGGGGTGTAGGGAATTAGAAAGTATTATTCTAGATTGAGATTATAGAGGCTGGATCAGGATTTGCACCAGTGTCTTTTTTTTTAAAGATATTGCGTGGCCATATACGCATTTTTCGGGAGTTAAATTATTTGCGGCCATTTTTGCTTCATTTCCGCAGTATAGGGCTAGGACCAATTCCCGGTTCTTTGTCTAGCGGGGACTGGTTGCATCAGAAAGATCTAAGGTTCTGATTGGCGGAGAGCTAACTGCAGTTGAAATGCAGAGCGCCCATTGGCTTTAGAACCACGCCGCGCATATGACGTCATGAAGTCGGCGCGTGGGGGCTTGAGAATAAATACGCCCGAACTTCATAAGTTCGGTCTCTAAAAATTAATTGCCAAGGCCGGGTTGCCAGAGTCAAGTCGATTGCCTTCAGTAGGACATTCGAGATTTGGTAAGCATGAATTTTTGCGTGAGGACTTTATTTGATTTTTCTAGTCCTAGCCGATCATTTAAGTTTCTTGGGAAGTTTTAGTTTAATTTAATTCTTAACTCCAGAGCCATCAATACGATCTTAGTGATAGACTTGAAAATTTATAGGTCCATTTAATTCCTTGTTGAAAGAATAGCGGCATGGTTTAAAAGTTGAGATATCACCGCTTTGTATTATTGCAAAGTCGGTCGGGAGAGAAACTCGCATCTGCGAATCATATGTATTTACAGAATAGTCGGGAGCGTGTGTAATGTGTATTTTCATTTGTGATTTTATTGAGAGTCTTGATGCTCGCTATTTATATAGTTACGCATATATCTGTGGACGGAAGAGATAGAGGTATTAATTGAAGCACGTGAGCGCGTGGTTACGGTATCTTTATTGATACGATGTTCAGAGGGACGAGGGGGAGAGAAGCACGTGGTCATAAAATTGTAACCACGTGTTTGTAACTACTGAGATTTAATTGATAACCATTATGTATAACTTTTGACGGCATGTAGATGCTAGCGTAAACAGGGTTATAGGTTATTGATTGTGCTTTGTTATTCTGTGTATTCAGAAGATGGAGATGAAATTTATTTATGTTAAGGGAATATTTTATTTCAATTTTGAGGTGATTAATCATACTGACGGGAATTTTAGGAATTCCTAGAGAGGACTAGTTTTAATTTTTATTAATCCTTACGGCATTAGTGTCAGCGTAAGAAGTAGGCCACAGTACGTCTGCCCAGACGGGCCATTGAAAATATTATTGTTGCTCGGAGTTAGTCAGGCAGAACAAGCGATCTGGGTTAGCCATTTAGCTGTTGTTTTGTTTTGTCTAAAACAGCAGGTACCGGCTTTGTGGGAATGAGAGCGGAATTTTGAGACCACAAAATTTCTCCCACGGCAAAGTTGGGGCATTCGCAGAACCGTAAGGGTTTTACGTTAGTTGCCAGTAGTGGAAGGAGAGGAAGAAAATACGTTTTCCCAGCCAGGGGAAGACATTTTCCAGCGAATAGGATTTTTGTGGATAAATCCTGAGCTCTGACGCTCGTTACACACGCAGATTTGGCAGGCTGCCAGCGTTGTGGTAATTTTGTGTTCGTTTCTTCACGGCCATAATAAAGCCGACGGCCCAGTTATAGATACTCGGGCAGGTAATTTCAGAGTGGTAGAAGTCAGCTACAGTTCCAGTCCAGAATCCAGGGGGGGGTTCTGTTAAACCTCAGTCAAATCCAGAGTAGTGGAGAGAGATAGGGTAAACATTCTCTCTACTGAAGTCAGCACAGATAGGCAGAACTGTTAGTTTTGGTGAATCATAGCAGAGGACAGCTGCTGAAGTTTAGAGGTGCAGTTAGTTGTGTTCAGGAGATTCCAGGATAGGCTGTGTAGAACCGAAGTCTGTGCAGAGATTGTGTAGTCACTTCGCCGTCGTTCCAGCTATCAGTGGACTTAGAGTTAGAATTTAGAACAGCTAGTTTGGAGTGTAGGCGACATCAAGTGCAGTGTAGTTCATTTCAGTTAACCTTACCTTCTTTCTCCATACAGGTTGCAATTGTGGGAGAAGGGTTGGGGTGGATGCATTTTTTTAACTGTGCTTGATTTTGTTTTCAGGAGTGCATCCTCGCACTTGATGTATGGGACATGCATATGTTTGTTGTTTATAGGTGTATAATAAACTTGTATAAATTGTAGCTGGCATCAGTCATTTCCTTTAGTACAGTAGCTATATGTTGTCTGTACCTTGGTGTTTGTGAATCTTAATTGAACCTTATCCCCATAGGGTAGTTAGAGGTGGTTCGAGGCCATAGCAATTTAAACGTCCGAAGTGGCGAGGAAAGAATCAACCTCGGTTCTCAACCTCGGAGCCAATGGTCTCAACTTTCACAGTTTGCACTATATTTCTATCTGAATCTATCATTTCAGTCTTTCTTCTTACTATTGTCTTGTCACTATATGTAGACAGTCTCTAGTCCTAAATCCATTTCGTGACAGGGTGTCAGGCGAAGTTAGATTTCAGAGGACGGCTCGCAAAGAATTCACGCCTCTTCGGCTTCACGCACGCGTGTCAGTGGTGTGCTGCGGAAGAACCGCAATTATTTGTCTTCACTTTGTTACTTTCACAATTCCCTCCTGCTGGCAGAATTGTGGATTTTAAAGCTGCTTCCAAGGTGGAATGGGTTCATTTTCTACACAAGAGAACAGGAGGCTGAGACACTTGAGAGTCATGACCCAGGTGCCCCCCCCCCCCTTTTTTTTACAGTGTAAAGGAGAATAATGGGTTGAAACACTTGTTCGACGGGGGGACGTCTAATGATCAGATTGCCTCCTGTTGTATCGCTCTGTATAGAGGCAAAGGTAAAGGAGGTAAAGGAACCCGTTACACGCCCATTGAGGCATATTGGAAATATGGTGTTAGGCCCATATTATATTGACCATCGGCACACTAGGGGTGATGTGGTCGGCATCACGCCGGCCGCCTTAATCTTCCCAGAGTTGCCCTGGTACCCATTTGGGGCTGGGTCGACCCATCTGTATAGAGTTTTCTATCTTAATTTGTGAAGAAGACAGAGATGTGAAGCGTTCATGGAAGGTTGGTCGTGATTGAAATCCTACTGACGACGCCTTTTCAGTGGCGGGACAGACGAGGATATGGGTGTGACGTTATTGCGTGACGTGATATGTTGTTTGTCGTCACTATGGCCTAATTTCACTCACACAACAACGTCACACAAAAAAAGAAAAATAAAAAAGCAAAGAAAAACTCGTTTACACTCCTCCGTCATAATAAGTAAGTAAAAGAAGATAAGAAACGTTGGTTCTTGACAGAGCTTCACTGTTAAGCTAGTAGTCCGTTTTAAGACTAGCCCTTCTCATGAGCTAGTAGTCCGTTTTAAGACTAGCCCTTCTCAGGGTTGCCAGCGAAATAGCGATTCAAGATGTGAAGTGCAGTGTTGAACATGCCACCACAGTAAAAATAGACAAACGACGAGAGGAATCGAGACGGTCAGCTAGCTTTGCAGGACTAACAACAAGCTAGCACCGAAGGGCAATTTGTCACACTATACCCAAATTATAACCAAACAGTTGAAAAGGTTATTACAGATATATAATAGGAAAAGATGGAGACAAAAAGAAGTGTGTGTTTTTGTTAAAACTTCCATTATATCCTGCTCCGAGAAGGTTCGCGCTGCTTCTCATTGGCTAAAACCTTCGCGTTTCACAGTATTCGATTACACTGAGATTTTGGACCCAGCGCGTTGCGCGACAGGAACCAAAGATAAGATCATCGGGATTGTTCGGTCATGTCAACAAATGTTAATTCCAAGCATCAATCAACCTATAGTTATTCAGAAAAGCAGTACAAATGAGAAAATATCTAGTTAAATAATGAGATTCGAGTACGAGAAAAAACATAATAAGATTTCAAGTCAGAGACAGAGAGAGACCCAAGTCGTTTATGGCAGCCACGAGATAGAATGAGAGAGTTGAATTACTTCGTGCATGTACAATGATGTCCACACTTACTTGTACTGTACAGAAATGAATGTCATCAAACATTGTACATATGTCCGACCAGTGGGAAGCACCCAAATAATGATATGAAAGGTCTGCAGAGTAACTCATATTTCGTTACTGAACGTAGTCTGAGGTAGTAACAACGGAGTGAGTGCATAGTGAAAAGCTTAAGGAGCGAAAGTGGAACCTGCTATACAAATCACGGGGTATCTTAGACTATCACATAGAGACCCCAGTGGCCACAATGTAGAAAAAAATGGTGCCAGTGACAAGCTTTCACCACTGACAGTCATACGAACCTCAGACTCCGGATGTCCGTCACGCAGCAAATTTTGTTTATTCGTTGTTGTTTCCGTAACTTCAATTTTTTTTATTTTACATAGACAGGGGTGTCAGCCCTATGCTAAAACCCCAAACCTGGAGGACCAGGGTACCAGCTTTTGTCTGACCCCTACCCACGCAGACCAGTCCAGCTTGGTTGAACCTACCAGGAGTAAAACTCCCACTGGCATGGCTCTGGGGATTGTCAGGGTACACAAGCTGCCATACCGCTACAAGGTATAGGTACCACTGATGTGTAGATCATATATTCACTCTCATGAACATTATAGAGCAGAACTCAGAAGGGCAAAGACAGCTAGCTGTACATTAATTTCGTTGATTTTGAAAAGGATTTTGACAGCATACATAGGGACAGTTTATGGAAAATACTGAGGGCTTATGGAATTCCAAGCTGCATAGTGTCAATCATAAAAAAGCCTCTATGCCAACATTACGTGTAGTGTTGGGCAGAGCAACCTAACCTTTGAGGTGAAGACAGGAGTACGACATGGATGCCTCTTATCAACCACTCTATTTTTAAACAGTCATAGACTGGGTGATGCGCCAGACAACAGAGGGCAGTCCAAGAGGAATAAGATGGACTACATTTTCTACATTGGAAGATCTGGAATATGCAGATGACATTGCACTACTAGCACATTCACATCAACACATCCAGGAAAAAACGGATAGACTTAATACGTTTAGCCAGCAGGTGGGCTTGAACATCAATTTAAAGAAATCAGAGGTCATGACGCTCAATATGAGCAACCCTGAACCCATATCAGTAAGGGATCAGCAACTGGTACAGACAGACACCTTCACATACCTAGGATGCCTAGTAACACCAGACGGCGGGGCAGGCAAAGACATCAACATCAGAATGAATAAGGCAAGAACAGCCTTTTTTAGCCTAAACAACATCTGGAAGTCTTCTCAATACAGCACAAGCACAAAATTAAGATTATATCATAGCTGTGTGCTTTCTGTGCTTCTCTATGGTGTGGAATGCTGGAGAGTTACAGAGAAGGAAATGTCGAATTTGTCCTCTTTTCACACAATCTGCCTAAGAAAAATTCCTCGAATCTTTTGGCCGAATACCATCACCAACCAAGATCTGCCTACTCGGAGTAAGCAAGAGGACATGCACACCAACATAGCTGGCAGACGCTGGAGCTGGGTTGGCCATGTCCTCAGAAGAGACCCCGATGCCATCACAAGAACAGCTATGCTTTGGACCCCTGAAGGAAAACGAAAGAGAGGCCGGCCAAAAACAACCTGGCGGAGGACTGTGGAGGCTGAGATGCAAAGAATGAACCAGAGTTGGGGCACTGTACCAAGGATGACCACCGACCGAGCAAAGGGGAATCAATTTGTTGTTGCCCTACAAGTCGCCACTAGGCGTGATGTCCACTGTACCAAGGATGGCCACCGACCGAGCAAATGGGAATCAATTTGTTGTTGCCCTACAAGACGCCACTATGCGTGATGGCCACTGACTGCTTTGACGGTCGGCGGCTAAGGATCAAAGAAGAAGAATGACAGGCGCTCCTTCGTCATAATTGCACCACGAGAAGCAAGAAATAGCACCAGAGTATGTATTTGATGCCGATGACCAGTGCCCTTTTCCTTTAGATTTCCAGACAAAGTAAAACCGTACAAAAACAAACGCCCAGTGTTAAAGACGTTCAAGACGACGCCGAGATATTGCTTTAAATATCAATTTATAACCGACTGTATCGAGAGGTCGACATTGCCAGCTTGCTGAGAAAAACAAATCTACAACGACAATTTGTAACAACGAAGATCTGCAACAAGGAAAATCTACAACATAAGAAATAGTCTGCCACAAGAATAAAAAACGGAATAGGCTACCATAACTGGTTGTCGTATTCGTTCAAGACAGCGTACCCCAACGTGTCAGCGAGAGTTTACACACATGACCTGGTTAATCTAAATACTACCGCAGCAAAACAAGACAGTTCATCGTTACGCTTGAATGCACGTGAAACAAAACATGCATGTAAACAAGCTCGTTGGAAAAGAAACTAGCATAGAGTGGTGTGTGCTGCAAGCAAAGGAAAGGGTCAAGTATAGACACGGGTAAGACATTAATGATTGTGTTAGGATAGTATAGCACCATTGATATTGTTTTGAATGAGATTTACCTGATAATCAATTGAAATTGATGTGTTTCGCTCATCGTGTCCCACAGGAAAATTAATAGAAATATTTTTTCACAGGTATTTTTTATACTAACACATTGTCCACAGAAAGTCAAAGATGGCACAGATCACGTCAACACAGATGGACCCAGCAATGATTGCATTTTAAGACATTGCCAAAACACTGAGTGCAGTTGAAAATAGAATTAGCTACAACAGTGTTAGACAAAATATACAACCTTTTTCAGGGGATCCCAAACAATGTAAAAGGTGGTTGGATGAAACTGATAAGTACTCATTGTCGATTGACGCACAAGAAGAAAACAAAAAAAAAGTTGACATTTTTATCTGCAGATGCGCTAGTATCAGATTTCCAAAGAAGAAGAAGAAGACATGAAATGTTCACTGTGGAACCTTGGAGAGATATGATAAAAGAAAGCATACGAAGATATTCATTAATTACAGATGGCTCCATCGCCTGTGCTTTATTACGAAAAATGAAACAGGAAAAGGGAGAGACAGCGCAAACGTTTAGCGATAGGCTACTAACCTTGGCGGAAGAGGCATTCCAGTGGCGTATTCTCTATGTGTGCTGTGCGTGCTGCGCACACCTATGCCCGAAGGAAAATAAAAATTTAATTTATTATTCTATAAAATATTTCTCTTCTAAAGTTCTGCTTTCGGACCGCACGCATCAGGATAACGGATTTTCCCGCATAGAATCTACGAGTATATCTAGTTTCAGTTTCCTAGACGCGTTTTATAGTGCAGTTTTTATTGGTTGGTTACAATCGCCCGAAGTTTCTCGGGTAATTCCGTCACAATGCGTGCTGCACCTTTCGGATTCACGTCTGAAGATTGGTTTGTGTGGATCGGGGTCATGGCCAGATACGTCAATACAATACGAACATGCGTGCGGTGGTCTTGCAGCTCTCGGGTTGTAAAAATCGGCTGTGTCTGTCCAGTGTTTTTTGTGATTAATTTTTGTTAGTTGCCGGGAATGCAGATTATTACAGTGACCGCGAGTTTCAAGTTGTAAGTTAATTAGTATTTCGAAGATAATTGACATATACCCCTAATAACTATAGTTGCGTAATTGAATATAGTTGGTTTTTAAATTAAGAGGGGAAGAAGTTAAATAATAGGCGTACATATTCATTTTAAGTAGCAGCACGCCTAGCTCGCATTACCAGGATACGCCACTGGTGCTCATGGCTATCACGGAAGAAAATGTTAGAAAGAGGCTAGACCTCAGGCTAGGAAGGATCAGCACTGATCACGAGCTTGAAGGAGAGGAACCCATGGAGATCGATTATTATTGTCACGGAAGGAGTAGTGATCAGCCACGATATCGACCACCACATCAAAGGCGTGTACACACCGTAACAAGACAATTAACATGCTTTGTTTGCGGCCAGCTCGGACACAAGGCGGCCTCTGGTGGTCAAAGATATCAAGGACCACAGAATACCAGACAACATCAAGTGAATAGAGAATATACACACATTAGACACACACAGTCACCCTGCTGGGAGGCGGTGAGCAAATACACCTGAACACAAAGATAAAATACGACTTGCACAACCCAGGCGCTTACGGGACGTCCCGACATGCATATACACACAAGCAGGTAAAAGACAAACCTACTTACCGAAATGGTAGAAGGTCTAAAAATGGACGGAAACAGCAGACATGGGAACAAGTCAGAAGAAGACTTACTTACTTAGTCGTTCCCCTTCTACCGTGAGGTGTAGAGGTTTGGAAGAGAGAGCGCCAGACTATCCTATCAGCTGTCTTCTTCCTGGCCTGGTTCCATTCTAGTCCTCGGTCCTTCAAAGATAGTCTAATGTTGTCCTCCCAGCGGACTCTGGGTCGTCCTGGAGGTCTGGATCCCTGGCTCTTTATTTCCCATGCTTGTCGTGGTAGCCGATCTTCTCCCATTCTGCAGACATGGCCAAACCATGTTAGTTGGGACTGTTCAATTTGGGTTTGCAGCGGGTGGGATTTTAGGCCTTGACGTATCGTCTGGTTGCGGACCATGTCTCTTCTTGTTACTTCAACCACCTTCCTCAGATACCTCATTTCTGAGGTTTGGATCTGGCTTTTGTGGGTTGTAGTCATTGCCCACGACTCGCATCCATATGTCAAGACTGGGACATAGGTGGAGCGGTATACAGCCATCTTCGTTTTCTTACCAACCTCTTTCTTGCTGAGGAATCCTCGGTTTATGGCCTGATAAAGTCTCCCAACCGCTGCTTTTCGAGTGGCCAACTCTTCTTTGATGCCCCCCTTTCGGTTTATAATAGCTCCGAGATATTTAAAGTGGTCGACCTGCTCCAGGACCTGTTCTCCCAACTTAATCTGATGTTTTCTTTCTTCTCGTGATATCACCATGAATTTTGTTTTAGAGCTGCTTATGACCATCCCTCTCTTCTCCAGCTCTTCCTTCCAGACTTGCAGGTTGGATTGGAGATGTGTCTCTGATTTAGCAATCAGGACAACATCATCAGCAAATGCTAGCTCTGAAATACAGACCTGAAGAAGAAGACTGCCAGGAGATAATTTACAGGTTAGGAAATGGATAAGACATTGCCACAAATGCGGTGCGCAAAAGCTAATACGCAGTATAGAAGTGGTACATGGCAGGGATAAGCTACAAACATACCATAGAGAGTGGGAAAGAAATAAAGAGCCAGTGAGACAAAACAAGTGTCACAAAAAACAGGTAGGAGCAGGACAACAAATGCAAGAGATGTCGTCAAAAGAATATTCAAAATAGAAAATACAGAGAATACAATCATAGAAATGACAAATTAGACACAGCTGATAAATGAGCACAGTGGAACAGCCTGAAAAGAAGAAGAACCAGGATGGCAGTGAGAAACTTGATTGGAGAGATCAGAAAGGGAAAGGTAGTAGAAGTTTTTCAACACTAGAAGTTAACAACATAGATACCAGAAACGAACATAAGTGTCAGGTGAAAACTGAAATGGGTGGAAGTTAAATATTGACCCAGTAAGAACATGAAGAAAGACCCGTAACAGAGAGTGCAAAATACAATTTATATCAATAGGCGAAAATCAGAGACGCAGATTGGGACACATTCAGAGTAAGATAACAAACAAGGAACGGAATAAAACGCAACGAAAGATGTCGCTACACAAACAGAGACACGCAGAAACATCGGAACACAAACGGAGGCAGAAAAGAACATAAAAAACGCACGTGAAACGCGACAAAAGAACAACATCAAGAGAAAGCCACAATACGAAGTAATACTGGAATATAGCGACAATTACACATCAGAAGAAAGTAATAATAGCCCCTTCAGTCATAACTGACTATGGGAATGCGCCCCTGAGGTGACAGCCCTCAGCTGCTTATTTTCCTGGTGCTCCTTTCGGCGTTTTCTCCTCACCTCTGCTTCTTGTGTGAGCCTCTCTTCGCCCAATCTGAGGTGGCGCCGTAAATAGCATCGCCACTCAGTGCGATCGGCAGCTTCATCCTCCCATGTTGCTGGATCCATGTCCAGTGCCCTCATATCTCTCTTGCACACATCTTTGAACCTCAGCTGTGGTCGCCCAACTGTTCTCTTGCCATCTGCTAATTGTCCATCATCATCATCATCAGAAGAAAGTACTCCTAAAGAAACACACGAGTACAAACTGGAAGCAGCGGGACGACAAATAACAACGAGAGTTCTAGTACATCAAGAGCCGAAGAAGGCGACACAACGGCAACCATCGATAACAGAAGCATTTCATTCTTTACATCACAATAATCTTTCACAAGAAACGAGAGGACGGGGAAAACAGAGTGAAGAGGAACGGGAGGATGCTGATACACCTTACCAGCACATGAGACCACGAGGAAAGACTGCCAGAGGAAATAGGGCAGTTACGAAATGAGCGTGAGAACTCAGAAAGCGAGGACGATATTCCGCTAATGGAGTATGGAAAAAGAAATATTTTGAGCGCAGTTGAAAGTATGAATCACAAGTATGAAATTAAGTATAGTAGCATAATGCTATCTATAACTACTGGACAAAAGTTAAGGGCCGCCATTCAGTCTAGACAAGGTTTATATAATTCTTCGTGAGCAGGGTCGATTTTCCAAATGTCCGGTAGCTTGAAGTCTCTCAAGAAGTCTCTGAATGGTAGAGTGGGACACTGCTAAACGTCTTGCAACATGACGAACAGATTGACCATCCTGAATCCATGCCATGGCTCGACCACGGTCTACAGTGCTGAGACTTCTCCTTGCAGTGATCATTTCGACCACTTGTCATACTGATTTATTGCATACAAACGAGTTTTTGCAGCAACTGGCAATTGTCACGTGCGGGTGACCCAGTTTTTGGACATTAAAAAAAAAAAATTAACCTAGTGCACACAGAAATGTATACACATTTCTCTGAGCTCAGTTTTAATGACATTTTCACTTGTCTTTACAGTTTGCCAATCAATTATATAAACCTTGTCTAAACTGAATGGCGGCACTTAACTTTTGTCCAGTAGTATATATACCCCAGCTTTCGTTCCGCGAGTATGGTGGATCTACCACTTATGATCACACTCGCACACAATTATAAATTTTATTCACCTTGCACACACATAAGCGACAGGAAGGTATAATGTCATAAGTGAGTGGTGGTAATTAAATGTGCTATTTAAATTTATAGTTGTTCTTGTTTTTGATCCAGTGGCGTTTGGGCTATCGCCCTTCGACACGATGTCATGCTAAATTTATAGGCAATGTGTTTTCTTATTATAACCCAGTGAGTCCCAAGTAGTGTACCAAGGAACCCTGTTGGTTTCGGGAGGCGTCGAAGGGGTTAAGCAAGCGCTTTTAACAAATAAATTAAAATATTAAAAAAAGTTTGGGATTCACAGGGAAAAGCCTTGACAACAATGGCGAACACTATGCCGACACAAAAGAGAATACTCGCTAACACTTTCTGGAAGTTGTGTTCATTTCTGTATTTCAAATTAAGACAATCCTTATCGTCTATCGACTCCTGTGCACAATTATTCGATTATCTTTCTTATGTTACTTGATTTCTTGATCAAACGTAATGCTAGTAGGGATGTATAGAAATAGATTTTTCACATGTGGTAGAATTGAGGAAAAAGATCTGTCTCTGGAGTGATTAGGTAATCTCTTCCAGCCTATCCGTACGTCTGTACTTTATTGCAAGACAGCTTTTATCTCCCTATCAAGATTAGATAAGTTAACCTACACACACAGCTATGTGACAACAAGACACACAAATGTGAAAACTAAGGATAAATGGGTATGGGTCTGACCAACACACAAAGGTAAGTTTCTTTGCAGTTTATTATCATTAAAACTCAACAACATCAAAATATCTAAAGGAAAAGATCAAAGAGTCATTTACATGCATATGAAATAAAGCAGAAAACGTGCACCCTCCCCAAATGGAGAAAAGAACCCTAAAATTATTAACCCAAAGTTTGAAGGTTAGCACTCTGTTACAGAATGAACAGTAGTGGTACTCTATGAGACCCAGTAAAATAAACAAACTTTTAGACAAATCAGATATATTGATAGTTTTCCCTCAAACAAGAAAATACTCGCACACTCTTGCAAACAGTGGCCACTCT
Source organism: Oreohelix idahoensis (assembly GCA_024509875.1). Taxonomy (NCBI): domain Eukaryota; kingdom Metazoa; phylum Mollusca; class Gastropoda; order Stylommatophora; family Oreohelicidae; genus Oreohelix; species Oreohelix idahoensis. Next base: position 171,350 of record JAMPIV010001570.1, on the reverse strand, counting down.
CGCACTCTTACCTAATTGCCTGGTATGGTAGGTCTGTAATATCCCTTGGTAATAGAATTACTACGTGAATATATTATTGAATTCACTTAATATTCTGTCACCCCAGTTGTCGCAGATCCAAATTGGCCCCAGTCCATGCCCTGAAATTAGTTCATGAGGTGAACGACCAACATGGTTGCGTCTCCTATAAGTGTTATTACAAATAGTTAAAAAAAAACTGAGAGTTCTTGAGGTTCACTCTTTAGCGGGAAAAATACTTCCAGTATTAGGAAAACATCTGGTTGCTAGAACATCTGGTTGCTGATGATGGTTCTTCTATCGGCCAACTTGTGGCTGCTAAAATGTATATCACTCTGGGTTTTGTAAGTCCAGTTATTAAAAAAACAAATTTATTGTCCTCCAATACTCTCTGGCGTGTGCCCGTTCACAAATGAAATTGGTGACGCACAGCCAAGAAAAGGAGAAAATAACAAATCCAAAAAAGAAAAAGAAAAACAGCTGGCCGCCCTTGTGATCAGGTCTGCGAAGAATACAAGAAACATTTATATAAAACAAATGTGCTAATCCTATATCTACACACACAGACGGGACAAGACGATCTCTTCTCCACTCCGTCATCCTGATTAAATTTAAAAGACACACGGTGTTTCCTTACTCCTACCCGTCACCAAATTCCGCTGGCCGCTGAGTTCAGACGGGTCTGAGTTATGTTAACTCGCCCACCCCTGCTCGCCAGCGTCAGCGTACAATGAAAATTATTATTTAATCTGTCCATACGCGCTGCCTAAACAATGATCGCCTGTCATTAAATAGCTATTAATTGTCGGAATCTGTTGGCTTTGCCGCATATGTATGTATGTATATATTATATATATATATATATATATATATTATATATATATATATATATATTATATATATATATATATATATATATATATATATATATATATATATATATATATATATATATATATATATATATATATATATATATATCGCGTTCCGGTGTTACCCATAATTCAGAAGCTAAGTGTATCAAGATAAAGGCTTTACGGTTGGCCTTCGTCGAGGTTTGCGACCGTCATCAATAGACTTACTGTTCCCTAACGGGTTTCTCGGTAAGAATGCCCGCTTCTGAAGATCAAAGAGCCCAGGGGTTTCTAACTCCCTTGAAACTTCAAAAGGGTCTGTGTTTTTGTCTCTCTCAAGCGGAGTGGCTTACCCAGGACTCGAACCCAGGACCTCATGTCTGTTGTTTTTTTCTGTTGTCTAGTTTTCTACTTCTTTATTTCTTATGAGGCCTGAAAACATTCTTTTATGTTTGTCTAATACTTATTTACTGTTTACAGGCCTCGGGTTTCCCTTCCTTATGTGTTATAAGGGATGCAACTTTGGTTAAAAGTTAGACATTAATTGTATTGTTTCCCTTATATGTACTCTCCCGAAAATAGTAACACTTACCAAAGAAAACTGCGCAAATGACGGTGTGCACAAAGATATTTATAGAATGGACGATCGCGTATACACACATTCGGATCCTCGCTACTGCTACGTATTTCAAGTACTGTGGTGATGCACAGTGGTTTTTAAAAATACTTTTGAATAAGTAAAATTGCCGTTAGGTATTGGTGCTTTTAAATTTAATTCCCGTCTTATGATGGGCTTTTACACTAGCCAGATAATAAGATGTCTGAGCCTGAAGTTATCATAAGAGAACATTTCTTGACATTTGTTCCACTAAAGGTGCCTTTATGACCGAAACTCTTCTTGGACAGCTTGAGCAAATGGGATTTCCAAATGAGAATCTGCGTGGTCATGGTTGTAATAATGAGAGTAACATGAAGAGCAAAGAAATGATGTAAAAAAGAGGGTCCTTGACATAAACTCACGTGCCTTTTTGTGCCCTTGTGGCAAAGTGACTCTAATTTTTATTTTCAACCCGCCCGCTCTTGTTTTATTATTAACGTTGTTTTTTTTTTCTCTTCTATTTTTATCAGGATTTCTGATTTTAAGATGTTTTCATTCCTTTCATGGTTCTAGTATTATAGGATCAACCCCACCAACCCTTCTTTTTTCAGGGATGGGAGTGAACCCCTACCCTTGAGGTAGCGTGGGCTAGTGAGTCATTCTTGTTGATAGACGGTCAGATAAGTTTACGAAACATTGCGTACATTTTTGAATGGGGCAGCGGGCTTCGTGGGGAATTTATTTTCTTTGATCCCCCAGTTCCAGCAGGTGGAATAACTCTTCGTCGCTTGGTTAACGATTCGTCAGATATTAAGATAATGTTATGATATTTAACGGGAAGCTCTGACGATTGGGTTCGATTTTTAATTTATGTAGCAAATTACTTCAAAGGGGGGTAGATGCGGTTTTTGGGAGATAATTCTAGAGCTATGACTCACGGCGTCTGTCTTGCATCAGAAAATTGGCACTATATATACAGGGCCAAATTATTAGTCGGGGCTCACAAGTCCTGGATTATTATTGCCGTGAATAGTGTCAGACATAAACTCAGTCTGCCCGGTTAGTGGATACTCTGAAAAGTCTGGGTATGTACGTAGTCTTAATAAGTTGTGTAGGAATGTTTGTTAAAGGATTTTAGCAAGTCAGAGTAAGCTTCCTTCTGGGATTTTATATTATTTTTAGTCGGTAGTTTGCCATCAATTACCTGACTTCTGCCAGTGTATGGTAAGTTTCAGTGGCAATCATACGAAGTATAGCCAATGTAGTTTTGTGAGAAAAAGTTGGTGGTATTATTTGATATATCTCTATATGAATTTAGGATCAAAGACTGGTGTAGTACTGTGTAATATATATTGGAAGTACCAGACTTTGTTATGGTAACTGTGGAAAATAATAGTGGATGAACTCGGGAGTTTTGTTTAACTAAAGTGGCCATGGGTAATTAAGTTAGTTACTGAAGGATACGGGTGGTGAAGGGTGTTTAAGTATTATGATATTATTGTCTATGCATTTGTGTGTAAATAATTGTGCTATTTTTTATAACCCTCCATGGGCTGCCTTTAAAATAAGAATAGTACTGGAAAATTATTTAGTAAAAGTTATTTTATCGGAATACAGCGAAGCGGTGTTGTGACGTGTAAGCTGCCTAGGTCACGAGCTGGCATCAGAGGCAATCAGGTCAGCCCGCGTCTGTGATAAGCGTAAGAGACAAGCTGTTGTCGGTGAAAGAGATGGGACGGGGTGAGCTGTTAAGTCTGACCCGAGGGCAGAAATAGGGTACAGCATAAGAGCTTGTATTTTGGGGAGTTTTATTAGGGTATGGGAAAACGTGGTATAGGTAAATCTTTGGTTGTTAATATGTTTTAATTATGTATTTTGTGAATTGGTATATATATGTTGTTATTTTGGTTTTACAGCGATTCACGGCGTGGTAGATAACCATAAGCCTTCAACGGACTTTGCCTTCTCGGAGATGGAGGCAAGAGACATGAGTGTAATTGAAAAACTGTTTATGCGCAAAGTCACGGGCGCCATAGTTACGTCTGCACGACGGAGAGGCATTAGGAATTCTCCTGACGTGAGGAAACATATACCTCAACGTGAAATTGCCTAGAAATTGCAGCTCTTTGCTTTTACGGCCCAATACATAACAGGCTACGTTGTCTGGTATTGTTTACATACTGCCACAATAAAGCAGTAGGCCAACATCCGAAGCGGTTTAAATTGTCGTGTGAAGAATTGAGAGCCATCATCATTGCTTGAGCTACAGCCAGAGGCAAATATATATATAGTCACCAAGGGCTCCTTCATCATATATTCTGGAGAGGAGAGAGGGAGATCATACCTTTCTAAATGCTAACGGGAGGAGGTACCTGACGAAGGGTAACTCATCTGAGCTTCAGACGAAGACGAGAGCGTCAGGAAGGTACTGAACTGAAGGAGAGGGGAGAGAGTGGAGTTAGTTGTGTTTTCTCCAGGAACTGTAGAGTCAGATAGAGAATACTCGGAGGAGAGCTTCTGAGTTAGTTCTGCAGAATTCAGTGGAGTAGGATTTAGTGGTGTATAAGTTAGTTGTGTAGAAGCGCCTTTGAGAGTTTAGTTAGTTAATAAGTCTTCATTTGACTGGTTAAACGGGACAGAGGGAAAACTAGTGGAGAGTAGTCTTGTGTGTGTGGGACTCCACAGTGTAGTTAGTTAGTAATAGTAAAGTTCAGGTGGTGGTGGCTCTTACATAGAGACCCCCGCCCGTTATATTTCGTTAACCTTAGTTGTTTTCGTTTAGTTGTGGAAGAGAGCGTGATTTGATAATTGTGTCTTTCATTGATTTGTTCTTTTTTTTTCAGGTTGTGCGACCTCGCACGTTATTGTTGTTTTTTTGCTGTGGTAAAGATTTGTTTGTTTAATAAACTATAAAATGTAGACTGGATCAGTTTGTCTTTCACAATACTGTACCTGTATTCTTTAACTGTACAGTTGTGTCTGTGGATATAAATTAGTGTAACATTATCTCCATCGGAGCAAGAGGTGGTGAGACAGTAGCTATAAAAACAAGTCACAAGTGGCGAGGGAGAGTCAATCTAGGTTCTCACCCTTGAAGCTATAAGTCTCATCCTCCACAGTCACTTTAATTCTCATCTTAATCTATCTTCTCAGACTTTTCTCAAAACTGGTGTCTTGTCTCTTTACTCAGACAGACTCTTAATTAAGCCATTTCGTGACAGCCCTGCTATACACACTCTTTAAACTTGGTAGTCACTTAGCGGCAGCTAAGTGTTGTCTGGAAGTAACTAGTTACTTCAGTTTGGTTCAACAGATCTACAATTATTTCTCTGCATCGACTCAGCGTTGGCAAATTCTAACTAGTGATGTATCCGACTTAGGCCTAACTGTTAAGTCAATGAGTAAAACAAGATGGGAAAGTCGGATCGATGTTTGAAATCACCGAGATATCATCTTGGTAATGTATCTGATGCTTTAACAGAGATCTTTGATGACATAAGCCTAAAATGTTCCTGTAGATACTTTACGAATTGAAGCTAATGCCTTTGCTGATGCAATTTGAATGTTCAAGTTTGTGGTATCCATTGCAACATGCTACAAAATCGTTTTTTGAAGTCAATCTTACAAGCAAGCTACTACAAAATACGGAAACTAATTTAAACTCAGCTACAAGCCAGTTACAAGTGACCCAGAATTACCTTGTTGGCTGCAGGTGTGATGAGGGTTTTCAGCAAGTTTTGATGGATGCTACTTTGACTAAATTATCCTTTTTTGCCCTTGGTCCCCGAGCACTGTCCATCCGCCTCTGGATGTGAACATCATCATTCTACGAGCACATTATGTTTGCATAGTCGTATCTTGCGTGCCCAGCATTATGCTTGCTCCGCACTACGACAGTTAGCATTAAGGTTATTTCATGCAAGCAAAGTGCAGTATGGTAGTCACGCATGCTCTATCTCAAATGTAATTCTAAGTGGTTCAAAAACTGGCCCTCTTAGCTTGGCTCTCAGATCATTAATGCAGCTCGGTAGAAGCATTATCTTTCTATCGTTTCATCATATTTCATCATGTCTTTTACCATTTCTTGCATGATCAGGTTAATGTTTTCTGTTAAGGGGAGGTTTAACCCCCAAAAATGAAGAATTTCCTTGAAAATATCAAATTTTAGATACATATTGCACTGGAAAGTACATTCATTTGCCCACATTTCTGTATGTTTATTTTCACTAAAACCTTTGTGGATGATTTTATATAAATTTTCAAAGTATGTCAGGTAAGTGTATTTTTACCTAATTATATATGTAAAATATACAAATTGGTATATTTGTGATGCTATATTGCTTCTAATGTATGGATTTTAATTTTCGGTACCATATTCATTTCCCTGAAGCAAACAGAATTCAAGTTTTTCAAACATAGTTTCATGTGTAAAAATAATTTTGACTGGCTAATTTTTATTAACCATGGGGTCCTTTGATGGGTCATCGAAATAATAACGTGGCTGGAGGTATTCCAGTAGAGTGGTAGGGTAACTCGTTATACGCAAATAAAGCTGCAGGTAAGAACGAATCACATGATTCTGGTTTCTCCTGTGCGAGCTTACATAAATTTGCAAGTAGAGTCCCGTTATATCTTTCCACTTGTCCAGTCGATTGTGGATGATAAAATGTGCGGACGAGAATATTTTGATAAATCCTAAAAACTTCCTCCATCAGTTTCCCTCTGAATTGTGAACCATTGTCAGTTAATATCTGATAAGGGTATCCTAATCTTGAATATATTGAGAGCAAAGCCTCTCCTACATGTACTGAGTCTGATGAGGGTAGAGCAATCGCTTCCCCCCACATAGTACATGTCTACCAGAGAAAAGATGTATTTTTTCGGAAACTGACGAAAAGCGCAAACAGTCTGCTGAAATGAAAAATTTAATGAAAAGTAAGCTGCAAAGTATGACACAGAACATGGAATAAATAAAGGAAAATACCAGAGATGATTCCTACATAGCAGGGGGATACTGAGGTGAGTAAATTTTGTGTAAAAGTGTAATTCCTCCCTTTTTTCTTAATTTTCTCAAAACCTCATTTTTCACACAAATGTGGGCACGTTGCCCATGATTTTTCAAAAACTATTAGTGATACAGCAGTAAATTTTGGGCCACATGCTGTACACATAGTGCTCATTAAAATAAACTAAAATTAAGAATATATGTTAACAAACTACAAAACTGTTGAGAAATAGCTAAGATACCCCCCTTAATAATTTCAACTTTTTTTCGATTGGTATGTTAAAATCCAAAAAAACTCAGATATCAAACCAATCAAAATTATTTTAGTATACAATCATTATCATATATTAACAAATGAAACAGCCAAATTTCATAACTCAAGTTGTACTCACATTTGAGATATCTTGGGCAACAAAATACCCAAAAAAGCTAAAATTTGCCTTTTTTTCATTGTTTTTCCGACATAGATTGCAAGTTTTTAGTATATACCTCAATGTTTTGTATTTTTTTCAGTCATTTTGCTAGTATAAATGACCAGATATAGATATTAACTTATAATTCTGTGTTTTTCATTTTGGGGGTTTTTTCAGGTTGTGCGACCTCGCACGTTATTGTTGTTTTTTTGTGTGCTGTGGTAAAGATTTGTTTGTTTAATAAACTATAAAATGTAAACTGGATCAGTTTGTCTTTCACAATACTGTACCTGTATTCTTTAACTGTACAGTTGTGTCTGTGGATATAAATTAGTGTAACATTATCTCCATCGGAGCAAGAGGTGGTGAGACAGTAGCTATAAAAACAAGTCACAAGTGGCGAGGGAGAGTCAATCTAGGTTCTCACCCTTGAAGCTGTAAGTCTCATCCTCCACAGTCACTTTAATTCTCATCTTAATCTATCTTCTCAGACTTTTCTCAAAGCTGGTGTCTTGTCTCTTTACTCAGACAGACTCTTAATTAAGCCATTTCGTGACAGCCCTGCTATACACACTCTTTAAACTTGGTAGTCACTTAGCGGCAGCTAAGTGTTGTCTGGAAGTAACTAGTTACTTCAGTTTGGTTCAACAGATCTACAATTATTTCTCTGCATCGACTCAGCGTTGGCAAATTCTAACTAGTGATGTATCCGACTTAGGCCTAACTGTTAAGTCAATGAGTAAAACAAGATGGGAAAGTCGGATCGATGTTTGAAATCACCGAGATATCATCTTGGTAATGTATCTGATGCTTTAACAGAGATCTTTGATGACATAAGCCTAAAATGTTCCTGTAGATACTTTACGAATTGAAGCTAATGCCTTTGCTGATGCAATTTGAATGTTCAAGTTTGTGGTATCCATTGCAACATGCTACAAAATCATTTTTTGAAGTCAATCTTACAAGCAAGCCACTACAAAATACGGAAACTAATTTAAACTCAGCTACAAGCCAGTTACAAGTGACCCAGAATTACCTTGTGGGCTGCAGGTGTGATGAGGGTTTTCAGCAAGTTTTGATGGATGCTACTTTGACTAAATTATCCTTTTTTGCCCTTGGTCCCCGAGCACTGTCCATCCGCCTCTGGATGTGAACATCATCATTCTACGAGCACATTATGTTTGCATAGTCGTATCTTGCGTGCCCAGCATTATGCTTGCTCCGCACTACGACAGTTAGCATTAAGGTTATTTCATGCAAGCAAAGTGCAGTATGGTAGTCACGCATGCTCTATCTCAAATGTAATTCTAAGTGGTTCAAAAACTGGCCCTCTTAGCTTGGCTCTCAGATCATTAATGCAGCTCGGTAGAAGCATTATCTTTCTATCGTTTCATCATATTTCATCATGTCTTTTACCATTTCTTGCATGATCAGGTTAATGTTTTCTGTTAAGGGGAGGTTTAACCCCCAAAAATGAAGAATTTCCTTGAAAATATCAAATTTTAGATACATATTGCACTGGAAAGTACATTCATTTGCCCACATTTCTGTATGTTTATTTTCACTAAAACCTTTGTGGATGATTTTATATAAATTTTCAAAGTATGTCAGGTAAGTGTATTTTTACCTAATTATATATGTAAAATATACAAATTGGTATATTTGTGATGCTATATTGCTTCTAATGTATGGATTTTAATTTTCGGTACCATATTCATTTCCCTGAAGCAAACAGAATTCAAGTTTTTCAAACATAGTTTCATGTGTAAAAATAATTTTGACTGGCTAATTTTTATTAACCATGGGGTCCTTTGATGGGTCATCGAAATAATAACGTGGCTGGAGGTATTCCAGTAGAGTGGTAGGGTAACTCGTTATACGCAAATAAAGCTGCAGGTAAGAACGAATCACATGATTCTGGTTTCTCCTGTGCGAGCTTACATAAATTTGCAAGTAGAGTCCCGTTATATCTTTCCACTTGTCCAGTCGATTGTGGATGATAAAATGTGCGGACGAGAATATTTTGATAAATCCTAAAAACTTCCTCCATCAGTTTCCCTCTGAATTGTGAACCATTGTCAGTTAATATCTGATAAGGGTATCCTAATCTTGAATATATTGAGAGCAAAGCCTCTCCTACATGTACTGAGTCTGCTGAGGGTAGAGCAATCGCTTCCCCCCACATAGTACATGTCTACCAGAGAAAAGATGTATTTTTTCGGAAACTGACGAAAAGCGCAAACAGTCTGCTGAAATGAAAAATTTAATGAAAAGTAAGCTGCAAAGTATGACACAGAACATGGAATAAATAAAGGAAAATACCAGAGATGATTCCTACATAGCAGGGGGATACTGAGGTGAGTAAATTTTGTGTAAAAGTGTAATTCCTCCCTTTTTTCTTAATTTTCTCAAAACCTCATTTTTCACACAAATGTGGGCACGTTGCCCATGATTTTTCAAAAACTATTAGTGATACAGCAGTAAATTTTGGGCCACATGCTGTACACATAGTGCTCATTAAAATAAACTAAAATTAAGAATATATGTTAACAAACTACAAAACTGTTGAGAAATAGCTAAGATACCCCCCTTAATAATTTCAACTTTTTTTCGATTGGTATGTTAAAATCCAAAAAAACTCAGATATCAAACCAATCAAAATTATTTTAGTATACAATCATTATCATATATTAACAAATGAAACAGCCAAATTTCATAACTCAAGTTGTACTCACATTTGAGATATCTTGGGCAACAAAATACCCAAAAAAGCTAAAATTTGCCTTTTTTTCATTGTTTTTCCGACATAGATTGCAAGTTTTTAGTATATACCTCAATGTTTTGTATTTTTTTCAGTCATTTTGCTAGTATAAATGACCAGATATAGATATTAACTTATAATTCTGTGTTTTTCATTTTGGGGGTTTTTTCAGGTTGTGCGACCTCGCACGTTATTGTTGTTTTTTTGTGTGCTGTGGTAAAGATTTGTTTGTTTAATAAACTATAAAATGTAAACTGGATCAGTTTGTCTTTCACAATACTGTACCTGTATTCTTTAACTGTACAGTTGTGTCTGTGGATATAAATTAGTGTAACATTATCTCCATCGGAGCAAGAGGTGGTGAGACAGTAGCTATAAAAACAAGTCACAAGTGGCGAGGGAGAGTCAATCTAGGTTCTCACCCTTGAAGCTGTAAGTCTCATCCTCCACAGTCACTTTAATTCTCATCTTAATCTATCTTCTCAGACTTTTCTCAAAGCTGGTGTCTTGTCTCTTTACTCAGACAGACTCTTAATTAAGCCATTTCGTGACAGCCCTGCTATACACACTCTTTAAACTTGGTAGTCACTTAGCGGCAGCTAAGTGTTGTCTGGAAGTAACTAGTTACTTCAGTTTGGTTCAACAGATCTACAATTATTTCTCTGCATCGACTCAGCGTTGGCAAATTCTAACTAGTGATGTATCCGACTTAGGCCTAACTGTTAAGTCAATGAGTAAAACAAGATGGGAAAGTCGGATCGATGTTTGAAATCACCGAGATATCATCTTGGTAATGTATCTGATGCTTTAACAGAGATCTTTGATGACATAAGCCTAAAATGTTCCTGTAGATACTTTACGAATTGAAGCTAATGCCTTTGCTGATGCAATTTGAATGTTCAAGTTTGTGGTATCCATTGCAACATGCTACAAAATCATTTTTTGAAGTCAATCTTACAAGCAAGCCACTACAAAATACGGAAACTAATTTAAACTCAGCTACAAGCCAGTTACAAGTGACCCAGAATTACCTTGTGGGCTGCAGGTGTGATGAGGGTTTTCAGCAAGTTTTGATGGATGCTACTTTGACTAAATTATCCTTTTTTGCCCTTGGTCCCCGAGCACTGTCCATCCGCCTCTGGATGTGAACATCATCATTCTACGAGCACATTATGTTTGCATAGTCGTATCTTGCGTGCCCAGCATTATGCTTGCTCCGCACTACGACAGTTAGCATTAAGGTTATTTCATGCAAGCAAAGTGCAGTATGGTAGTCACGCATGCTCTATCTCAAATGTAATTCTAAGTGGTTCAAAAACTGGCCCTCTTAGCTTGGCTCTCAGATCATTAATGCAGCTCGGTAGAAGCATTATCTTTCTATCGTTTCATCATATTTCATCATGTCTTTTACCATTTCTTGCATGATCAGGTTAATGTTTTCTGTTAAGGGGAGGTTTAACCCCCAAAATGAAGAATTTCCTTGAAAATATCAAATTTTAGATACATATTGCACTGGAAAGTACATTCATTTGCCCACATTTCTGTATGTTTATTTTCACTAAAACCTTTGTGGATGATTTTATATAAATTTTCAAAGTATGTCAGGTAAGTGTATTTTTACCTAATTATATATGTAAAATATACAAATTGGTATATTTGTGATGCTATATTGCTTCTAATGTATGGATTTTAATTTTCGGTACCATATTCATTTCCCTGAAGCAAACAGAATTCAAGTTTTTCAAACATAGTTTCATGTGTAAAAATAATTTTGACTGGCTAATTTTTATTAACCATGGGGTCCTTTGATGGGTCATCGAAATAATAACGTGGCTGGAGGTATTCCAGTAGAGTGGTAGGGTAACTCGTTATACGCAAATAAAGCTGCAGGTAAGAACGAATCACATGATTCTGGTTTCTCCTGTGCGAGCTTACATAAATTTGCAAGTAGAGTCCCGTTATATCTTTCCACTTGTCCAGTCGATTGTGGATGATAAAATGTGCGGACGAGAATATTTTGATAAATCCTAAAAACTTCCTCCATCAGTTTCCCTCTGAATTGTGAACCATTGTCAGTTAATATCTGATAAGGGTATCCTAATCTTGAATATATTGAGAGCAAAGCCTCTCCTACATGTACTGAGTCTGCTGAGGGTAGAGCAATCGCTTCCCCCCACATAGTACATGTCTACCAGAGAAAAGATGTATTTTTTCGGAAACTGACGAAAAGCGCAAACAGTCTGCTGAAATGAAAAATTTAATGAAAAGTAAGCTGCAAAGTATGACACAGAACATGGAATAAATAAAGGAAAATACCAGAGATGATTCCTACATAGCAGGGGGATACTGAGGTGAGTAAATTTTGTGTAAAAGTGTAATTCCTCCCTTTTTTCTTAATTTTCTCAAAACCTCATTTTTCACACAAATGTGGGCACGTTGCCCATGATTTTTCAAAAACTATTAGTGATACAGCAGTAAATTTTGGGCCACATGCTGTACACATAGTGCTCATTAAAATAAACTAAAATTAAGAATATATGTTAACAAACTACAAAACTGTTGAGAAATAGCTAAGATACCCCCCTTAATAATTTCAACTTTTTTTCGATTGGTATGTTAAAATCCAAAAAAACTCAGATATCAAACCAATCAAAATTATTTTAGTATACAATCATTATCATATATTAACAAATGAAACAGCCAAATTTCATAACTCAAGTTGTACTCACATTTGAGATATCTTGGGCAACAAAATACCCAAAAAAGCTAAAATTTGCCTTTTTTTCATTGTTTTTCCGACATAGATTGCAAGTTTTTAGTATATACCTCAATGTTTTGTATTTTTTTCAGTCATTTTGCTAGTATAAATGACCAGATATAGATATTAACTTATAATTCTGTGTTTTTCATTTTGGGGGTTTTTTCAGGTTGTGCGACCTCGCACGTTATTGTTGTTTTTTTGTGTGCTGTGGTAAAGATTTGTTTGTTTAATAAACTATAAAATGTAAACTGGATCAGTTTGTCTTTCACAATACTGTACCTGTATTCTTTAACTGTACAGTTGTGTCTGTGGATATAAATTAGTGTAACATTATCTCCATCGGAGCAAGAGGTGGTGAGACAGTAGCTATAAAAACAAGTCACAAGTGGCGAGGGAGAGTCAATCTAGGTTCTCACCCTTGAAGCTGTAAGTCTCATCCTCCACAGTCACTTTAATTCTCATCTTAATCTATCTTCTCAGACTTTTCTCAAAGCTGGTGTCTTGTCTCTTTACTCAGACAGACTCTTAATTAAGCCATTTCGTGACAGCCCTGCTATACACACTCTTTAAACTTGGTAGTCACTTAGCGGCAGCTAAGTGTTGTCTGGAAGTAACTAGTTACTTCAGTTTGGTTCAACAGATCTACAATTATTTCTCTGCATCGACTCAGCGTTGGCAAATTCTAACTAGTGATGTATCCGACTTAGGCCTAACTGTTAAGTCAATGAGTAAAACAAGATGGGAAAGTCGGATCGATGTTTGAAATCACCGAGATATCATCTTGGTAATGTATCTGATGCTTTAACAGAGATCTTTGATGACATAAGCCTAAAATGTTCCTGTAGATACTTTACGAATTGAAGCTAATGCCTTTGCTGATGCAATTTGAATGTTCAAGTTTGTGGTATCCATTGCAACATGCTACAAAATCGTTTTTTGAAGTCAATCTTACAAGCAAGCTACTACAAAATACGGAAACTAATTTAAACTCAGCTACAAGCCAGTTACAAGTGACCCAGAATTACCTTGTTGGCTGCAGGTGTGATGAGGGTTTTCAGCAAGTTTTGATGGATGCTACTTTGACTAAATTATCCTTTTTTGCCCTTGGATCCCGAGCACTGTCCATCCGCCTCTGGATGTGAACATCATTATTCTACGAGCACATTATGTTTGCATAGTCGTATCTTGCGTGCCCAGCATTATGCTTGCTCCGCACTACGACAGTTAGCATTAAGGTTATTTCATGCAAGCAAAGTGCAGTATGGTAGTCACGCATGCTCTATCTCAAATGTAATTCTAAGTGGTTCAAAAACTGGCCCTCTTAGCTTGGCTCTCAGATCATTAATGCAGCTCGGTAGAAGCATTATCTTTCTATCGTTTCATCATCTTTTATCATGTCTTTTACCATTTCTTGCATGATCAGGTTAATGTTTTCTGTTAATTTTGTGATCGTCTATATGGTTTCGCACTTGTAAATCAACGTTGCATTAATTTTATTCCAATTTCTTTATTATTGCATCTAATTCATCTTCCCCTTCTTCGTCATCTTTGTCTTCTTCGTTTTCATTTCTTCTTCAAACACCCCCAGAAGTCAACTTGACTATACTGGAAAAAAAACAATGACCGCCTTCAGGTTGCTCAAATCCCATTGCTTTTCTTGAACAGTGTCACGGATTGCCTCATCTTAGCTCTGCAGTAGTGGTCAACCAGTGGCCAACACTCAAGAGTATCTAATATAGGTCTTCAAAGGTGTCTACCTTTGCACAAGATTACTCTTGGCAGAGTTGTAGATTGAAGGATAATGACGCTTCTATCTCAAGGGTGTATTCACAAGCGGTTTTTAGAAGTCAAGAACAATGCTGCATAGGGGAGAGCACTATTAACATTTGTCTGATCCGTCGCCTTTTGTGAAGAAATAAGCAATAGTTTTAGCTCGTTCAAACCCCCAGCTGGTGTAAATTCAGCGAAATTCTTTTATACGTATTTGCTCTATAGATGTAAATATATGTCTAGTATATATAATAAAGAGTCTAACTCATACGTTTGCTTTCACACCTTGTAGTAAAATCTGCGAGAATAATCGCTCATTTCAGTAAGATTTTAGTCATAAAATGATAATAAATAAACCCGCCCTATTGTGTCTGACGGTGATGTTCTCACACGCCAGAATAGCGCTGATTTTGTGCCTTGGAGCGGCTTAGACCCAATCCCTCCGTTTGAACCTACTTGCTTTCCTTGTGACGTACATTTTTAACATTTTGCCAGATCTGCTGCTTACACACTGCAGCCAAGACTTACAATTAACGATTTTGCGGAAGTATGCCGCCAAACTGCTATCTGAATTAACGTAATAGTTAACTTTAACGCTGGTAATAAGTAGTAATCCTTACATTTTTTGGTAGTGTTACGCGAGACAATACAAATATTTAACGCCAATTCTTAACCCGCCACGCCAACACCCCGCTTCGCTTGACACATTCTGCCATGCATATATACACGCTAGTGCAAAGCCATCAGAGGCAAACACACAGATAATATTTTATTTCATCCTCTCGGTAGTATTTCTGACGTCACTAAAACAAGTTAGTTATTTGAAAATACATGCTGGCGAGATGAAAGAGAGGGAAAGATGGCGGTCTTGTGTAAAATTTTTATTTGACAATTGACTATGACAAAAATTGAAAAGCTAAACCAATATGAAACTGACCATAAAAATCATATGGTAGTATAGCTTAGAGTTCACTGAGCAAGAATATGTTTTAAATAATATGGTAGTCCAAGTATTAGCCAAGTTATTGAGTGAATACTAAATGTCTACGGACGCTCGACCAGACAGACTGTCGTTCCTGCTTGTTTTTCATAACGTTAGTGGGGACGGCAGCTTAGAAGAGAGGCATTGAGGAAATTCAAATTCGCTTGGGTAAAACGAGTATAATAGGAAAAGGGGAGCGGTAGGAGAAATGTAATCCAAAACGAAACATCTTTTTGTATTGGGCATAACTAAAGCAGACTGGCCAATCGACTACCAGACGCAGAGTTTGTTTGGAATAATTTTTGTTTTTTTCAAAAACTGCATGTGAATTCTGGTAGTCGCAAGCTTTCAATTGGCCAGTGCTAGTAAATATTAGCAAAAGGCTTTCATTATTCATTGCCAGTTGACCAAAACTTTTATTCAGATACGCTGAGAACAGCTGTGATAAATTTAAAAGTAAATTAAATAACTAAATAAGTATTTCACAGTCTGGACGGAGCAGAAGAAACTGAGGCCACTTCTTTGCAACTCAGCGTCATTTGTTTATATTTCTTGATAATTGTGGTAAGAATGCTTTATGAATTCATATGTTTAATCCCACTGCCAAAGTTAGATACTGCTATTGGGGGAAAGTGAAGGACATGTCGGGAGCAGACATTGTTGAGTCCTCACATTGAAATGTATCTAACTGTTGTATGTGTCATGATTATGTTTGAATATTATTGCATTAGAAATATGTTAGTAAGCCTCTGTGTTCCATGAACACTGTTAAACATGCCTGAAGCATTTATATATATATAAAAGAAAAGAAGAGAAAATCATATCAAAGGAAATGTGGTTACTCCACATTATTTTATGGAGGAAAACTATGTAAACGTACAGTGGCGTATCTGCCATAGGGACCTGAGGTGTGGTCACAGCAAGGTGTGAGTCATTCAAAATTATGGGCGAGTGCACCTGTAATGCACACGAGGTTGACCCCATATCCACGTATGAAAATAAATAAAAGAATAAGTGATCAGATGTAAAAGGCCAGGGTGTCCTTTTGTTGCAGAGGTTTTATTTCCTGTTGCCAGCTGGTAACAGGAAACCTGCTGAGAGAGAATAAAAGCTACCAAGTCTCCGACCATTCATTTATGCTGTCTAAAGACAACGGGAGGAGCTTGGGCAATTTTGAAAGATCGAGAATTTCTGCAACTTCATACTGTATTATCATTCTACAAGGAATCCCAGGTGATGTGTTAAGCATCTGGGTATATCTGACATTTTCATTTAAATAACACTGGTATTTCAAGTCATACTCAGGACGTTTGTGGGGCATGATGACATTACAGCCCCTCATACACAGTGACTCTCCCTCTTATATGAATAAAGTGTAAGCTGTGAACATTCCAACAGGAAAGACATATATATATATATATATATATATATATATATATATATATATATATATATATATATATATATATATATATATATATATATATATATATATATATATTAACTTTATAGTTAGTGGGCAAATTGTCCCCACAAATTTTAGTTGATCTTTTCGGTAAACTATCTTGTCCTCATTTTCAAAGACCTGTCCAAAAGATATGACTGGACAGGCAGATTAAATTGTACAGAAAAAAATTTAATTTAAAGAAAAACTTAACCACTGGGTTTATTCACTTCCTCATAGAAACTTAAAGTGTTCTTGTGTTGTGTACCATCATTTTATTTCTCCCCTAGACACTAGGTACATCATACACCAGACACTAGAGCCAAAATAGTGACCGTGTGAGATCTAGGGAGGTAGCGTTACGTTCCCTGCATATATTTCATTATCATCTTTTTAGAGTCAGGGGCCTACATGTGCTTGACCTCACACGGTTAATGAAGACACTGATTTCATTCTTTGTAGGATACCATCATAACCTCCCCAGCAAATCAAACTTTGCTACACACGTATAACAACTGATTCAACTATGATTGTCTTGAAATATCACGTAACTAATTTAATAATAAATTAGTTGGAACAGGTTAAAATAGCGATGGAATGATGGTAATTTTAGATGTAAATAAAATTGTCTTCACTGAGACTTTGTTTGAGGATTGATAAAACAATTGTCCTTTTGCTGGTTCCTTTTACAAGAACTTAGCTGGTATAACTGAGATCTGCAGCCGTGGTTTCTTCAATTCATCTGTGATGAGGGCCCTTCTCCACACAACTCGTCCAATGTAGGTAGTTAGTGCTGATTCCCTGCGTTTAACTCAGAACAAGTGACGTTAAAACTTTTAGTCTTGCAGATTTGTACCTTGAACAGTCTGATAGCTTCGTTTCACGAACTGTAGACAGAATAAAAGGAACAGATGCCTCTGCTAAGTACACGGGTTGGGAGATTAACAGGCGCATTGTCTCGCTGTCCACCCACCAATGTTAGCCTCTCTGAATAATTAAATTCTTGAGTATACATCGCGTAACTCAGGGAAGATGATTAGAAATCACCAACATTCTCTGGGTATTAAACTGGGAAAATATGTGCTTGGACAGCGCGAATGCAATTATTTGTGCTTGAACTAAAATTAACAATTTACATATCTCACAAAATGATACGATACACTTGATGCACATCGGATGTAATCATCACCCATCACTGCTCCATTCGGAGTCTGGGGTTGCTGCTGCTTTCGCTTTTCTGAGCGGATTAGCATAAAACAAACACCAGCGCTTGCAGTAGTGGTTTATGAACATAATATTTTCATATGTTGAGGTTGCTAGCCTCATATATAACCACTTAGCAAGTACAGACATGTTAAATTTCACATTTTAAAAATATAGGTTCACCACTTACCCCAGATTGGATCTACAACCTCTTGGCACAGTTAGAGTGGACACAGCAACTTAGGTTAGATGCTTTCGAATCACTTGGTCAGGGAAATTTTAGTATTCCTCTCATGACGGGTGATTTGATTCCATAGGTCTCCAGTCTTTGTATTTAAAAATGCGGGTTTACTTTTAAGTTTCAAAGCTGCCCAAATACTCTGTCCTGGTCCTTTAAGTTTTCAGTCTTTGTATTTAAAAATGCAAGTTTACTTTTAAGTTTCAAAGTTGCCCAAATACTTCGATCTGTCACTTATAATTTTTGAATCCTTTGTCGGACCCTTCTCTCTGGTTCTGGTGACTTGCCAACTTGACGTAGCGATGCAGTCTGATCTGTGACTCCGATTTCGCTAGATTATATTTCCATTTTTCAGGTCATTTCCCAGATTGTACTTTTAAACCAACTTGCCAATGAAAGGTAAAGTCTATTCCGGCTCTCAAATCAAGCTAATGGTAAGCTCTTTAGAACTAAATGGGTCGGGGTGTTAAATCATAATATCCTCCGCGTGTTTAAAAAATATCAAATTTAAAATTCCAACGTGTGACCTCTTTCAAATTAGTCAGTAATACTTCCGATTGCATCTTTATGCAAACTGACAAACAAATCTGTGAACTTATTTCCTGTCTAGATACTTTCCGCCCATATTGTCTCCTCTGACAGGTTGTCTGTAATAATTACACAGAGATGGACCAGCGGAAACGATTACGTATTATCACCTGTGTTTGCGTAAATCCCTCAGACGGATTTCATAGGCAGCCAATCTGATCTGTCCAGTGAGCGGTACCTATATACCGCTCACTGTACAGTGAACCTTACTTGCTAGGTAGGAAGCACTCAACTTGTGTAGGAATTACTTAACATTTTAAAGGTAAAAAAATAGGAAACCAGTATATAAATATAATTAATGCTGTATTGTATGTATTGAAAAATGAATGTGCCAGTAAAAACAAGGCAATAATACATGATAATTGCGTTTTATTTCTACTTGGCAGTGTATACATAAAGAGTATTAATAAAGTAAAACTGGATAGATGACATTCCTTGGAAACAGATTTAACCAACGAAAATCGGTAGACCTCTAATATGTTAAAATTATGTATATTGCTTATTTAGTAACTACTATTACCAAAAGAGCATTAAAAACTATTTTTTACCATAAGATAAATAGTCAAATAATTTATAATGTCATCTGCTCGCACTGTGAAATAAACCTTCTCTTTGGCCGGAACGTACTTAATCGCGGTGCAGGCAACGACAGAAGCATATTTTTTCGTCCGTAATAAGTTTAATTGTAATCGAGTTCAAGTTGTTGTAGACAAGTAGCTGTTTTGAATTACGATACAAGAGAACATAAAAAAAAACAAAACACGAATCTTTATGAAAGCTTTTAAAAGAGTGATATTTCGTTTAATGTTGAAAATTTTCACATTATGATTTTCAGTGATCTTCATATTTATTTTTTCATGACGTTTCACTTATAAAAATTAGTTCAGTTTACTTAATGCTAATATACAATACAATACAAAACAATATTAATTTGTAAAATAAAATAAATAATAGCTTTGTTAACATTTAAAAATAGATATATTTCTCAACTTTATTAGACGTCAATGATGGTTACATGTGCCAGTACAATCAAGGTGGTTTGTTTGGTTTGGTTTGAAAGATTATCGTCATTGCACACGGACTACTCCATTAGTGCTCCGATCTCCTCCCTTAGATCACACAAGGAGGATCTCAGCACAGTGCACAAACTCAGTAGCACCGGCGAGAATCCCAATGAGTTTATATAGGAATCACACATTCTATTAATATTATTGTTGTGGGTAGGTTTCTAATTTTAAAAATTGTTGCCAAGGCAGCGGCCTGGTAGGCCTACTCTTTACTTTTTTAAAAATGTTTTCAATTTTAATTTTTTTTAAAATAACATTTTATCTCGTTTTGGCGAAGCGCGCCCCGTTCAACCTAGTCGGTTATATTAGGGCGCATGTCCAAATATAAAAGACCTTCAGATCTCGAAAAATTACCTTTTTTACGATTTCCAACTGCCGAGGGATTTTTAACGTTCGCAACTTGCACACGTGACCTCCTATGTTTTCGCCCTTATCCGAGAAGGCTAGCCATCCGATCTCACTACCCAGGAGACCAGAGGGGAGTACGACATCATTAGGACCACTGGTTCTGAGAAAAATAATATCCATAAATTATATTCCCTCAACCGAGAATGGAACCCGGTACATCTAGAACTCGAGGCGGACGCCTTGCCTCGTAGCCACTCCGACCCGATGTGTGTGTATATATATATATATATATTTATCTTGCTTTATTTAAAAAAGAAAGAAAGAGGTTTACACTATTTAAACGCATTATTAGTTGTTCTTTATTATCATTATTAGAGTTATCCCAAAGACAGCAACAGGCATATTTGTGATCTCATCAAGTTCTTTGTTGGAAACATCGTGCAGACGGTCACAATTTTCCGGTGATAACATTCATTGCAGTGTCATTCCGTCCATGCTGTGCATAAGTTGAAATGCGTTGTGCCAAGCACGTTCTCAGCAAACGTGATATAGGCTATTCAAGGCACATTTATGAATAATAGTTTTGTGTCAGCACGTCTCGTGAAAATCAAACAGTTGCAACGTTTCTTCTGAGAACACAGTAAATTTCAGTGGCGTACTGAGTGCGAAAAGAAGGGTGGGGGGGTGGGGGGGTTTGCGGTTCACTCTGCGATACATCTAGTAGTGGGTGTGCCATCGGGCACTAGTGTGACAGTGTTACGAGGCCCTCATTGTTACGAACTCCATTGTTAATGTCGAAGGGGATCTTCGGAAAGGTCCCTCCTTTATAAAATATATCTCTGTGTGTAGTTAGTATGGCATGCACAAATGCCGATAAGAGTTTTACATTCAGACTTCAAATACAATCCTGATCTTCAACAATAAAGATGCTGCAAAGGCCAGGTTGGACGTTAGGACGACACATGTTTATTCACAATTCAAAGCTCCAATTAATTCATCAAATATATACTGAAGCACATTAAAAACGCACCACCTGTATAATCCAGGAACAGAGTGTGAAATGTAAATATAAGTGTTTACAAGTTTACATATTTGGAATCTTTATTCATTTTCCTATGAATCCATGCTGGTCATTAATTTGTACATTTGATTGTTATGAAATTCATTGCATTCTGTGCAGGCAACGGAGAAAACCAAAAATGCAACCAATAAAAAAATTCATTCACACTATCCTCAGTATCTGGTATGTCCACCGTGTGCTTGCAAATAAGCTTGGCAGCGGCTCCGCATGGAACGCACAAGTCTCTGAAGGAAATTCCGGGGAATCAAGTCCCATTCACGTGTAAGAGCAGCTTCGAGCTGTTGCAGATTAGCTGGAGAACCTTGCCTGTAGACTCTGCGTCCAAGCTCGTCTCACAGATGTTCTATAGGGGTCATGTCTGGTGATAGGGCAGGCCAATCAATCGTCACAATGTTCTGCTGCTGTAGATATTGCTGCGTATTGCATGCGGTGTGCGCACGTGCGTTATCCTGCTGGAGAAGCTAAAAGTCTGGATAATTTGTGAACGCAGGAGCAACCAATGCATCCAGAACCTCATCTCGATATGTCACAGCATTAACATTTCCACGGAAGACGTGAAGAGGCAAGCGATGGTGAAAACTGAATCCTCCCCAACTGTGAATACTGCCACCTCCAGATCGGTTGTGCTGACGAACACAGCAATCTGCAAAGCGCTCTCACACCGTCGCCAAACCGCATACGTCCAACAGCAAAGGATATGTTGAATCTGCTCTCGTCTGTGAATAGGACAGCATTCCACTGCAGTCTAGTCCATCTGACATGTTGCTCTGCCCATTGCAGGCGCTGCTGACGATGTCTGTGAGTCAAGTTTGGCCCAACATAAGGTCGTCTTGCAGTAAGGCCTGTATCTCTGAGTCGTCGTATGACTGTCATTCGAGAGACTTGCCCACGTCTACCCACTATTGCTCTTGCTGTTTGGCTTACCGGGAGAGAACGATTCCTTAGGTGACTCAGCACAATATGACAATCATGCGCAGGGGTAGTAACTCGTGGTTGGCCACTGCGAAGTCTATCCCGGGCACTGCCAGTGGTTCCGTAACGTTCATTGAGACGTACGAGTACAATAGTGCTGTGGTGGCAATTCATCCTTCTGGCAATAGCCCGCGAGCTCATTCCTGTCTCCAACATACCGATGGCTCGTTGGGGTCGTTTTCAGATAGTCGAGGCATTTCAAGCACATATACTGGGTGTTTTGTCTCAACGGCCTTTTTATACCGACTATACTGCCACAATGCGTACACATTTTCATGGTCATAGCTGTTGGGAATCGTGTTGCACGTGTAACTTTCATTGTTTTCATGTAATCTGTACACAAACCCGTGGGTTGAATCATGCACTTTCCATTCCAGCAGCCATTCGCTCTCTACCGCATGACAAACACATGGAAAATCAATTCCCACACTTTTTTCCCAGCTTCTCGGCATCAGTATATATAATAGTAGTGCGTTTTTAATGTGCTTCAATATATGTTCATGATCTTGGCATAACCTAGCCAGTCTTGAGCGTCGCTATTCAGTCTGCTAATGACAAGATGTCCTCGACATTTGTATGCAGATTTTATTTAAAAGCCTCAACTCACGTGCATCAGAATAAAGCATTCACTTCTCACAATATAATACTCTAGCATCGACCCAATGAGGTATATGGGCGACCTAGATGTTGAAACACTTTAGGACGCTGTAGAAATAACACAATCTAGGAGCTAGACATATATGCTTCCGTCCACATCGAGATACACACAGAAAAGGCCTCGAAGTTTTCTTCACTTCTGCCAAACTGAGACCGGTTGACTTCTGCCAAATCTGCCCCAAAAGTCAATGACGTACTTCCAGGTAACCCGTGGATACAGTACATCAACAACATGGTATCTAATCGATACCCATTTGATAACGACCGACATGTTATGAGTTTTAATCATAACAGACAGTACTTATGTCAAAAATATACTTGTTTGTTTCTTTATGGAAAATAGGCTGGTGGTGGTGGTGGTGGGAGGGGGGGGGGGGGGGGGGGGGAGGTATTATAAGTATTTATATTTAATTGCGTCTTTACTACATTTCTTCGTAGCACGCCCCTTTCAATCATTTACCACATACATGGAACTGTTGGTTATATGAGGAAGCGTTTCATTTAGTGTGATATTTTTCTTCATTGTGTCTGTTCTGTGTTTTGTACAGTATTATTACTCTCGATGACGTTGTTATATTTGAATTATAGTTCAGACTGTTGTGTTGTTTTCACTGGTATGCATTAAATGTTGGTTGGAGGTTTATTTATGTCAATCCGTATCTTCCCGGGGAAGCCTACCACAGTAGGCCTCTGCCTCAGTTTCTCTTATCCATATTTATTCGATCTCCCTTTCTGTAACATTTTGTAAACGTTTTTTTAATGTTACAGTTTCGAGTATCCCAGTATGGAATTTCGACTGATCAAGTTATCATGGCAAGAAAAATACATATGTTCGAGTAAAAACAGAAACAATTGCAAGGATGTATGTTGTGAAATAATTCATACGATATCCTTGGCCCAGTGGCGTATAGTTTGATATTGTAGGCACCATACAGTGGTGTCGAAGATAAAAGATAAGAAGGAAATGTCAATAGTTCCGTAATATCTTCATAAATATTTTTAAGAATAGATTTTAAGAAGATTGCAATTCCAGAAATAGAGTGATATATATATATATTACATAGAACCCAAGAGAAGGTAACTGCTTTCAGTTTAAGGAAAGAACGAACGAACTTTATTTTCAAAGTGTTGAGAGATGGACTCGCTGGCTCGTCTAAAATTCTTCCATTCTTCTCTCTTTCTCATACTTTGTACTGCATCCGTTCATTCTCAAGTATACTTTATGCATTAATTTAAAGGCATGCAGCCTCATAAATTTTATACAATAGCATACATTTAGTGTATTCAAGCATAGTCAAAACATAATGTAATTTAAAAAAGCAATACAATTATGGGGTGCTTATCGGAAGGGTATATCTGAGTCATCGTGCCCAGGACCAACGCTAGAGAATAGATGACAAGATATTTGGAATCAATAAATGCATTAAGTGGCTTGAGTCTATGCCACATCCCGACGTGTTAGGTTATGAAATAAATTATGAGTAGACGAGACACGACACCAATTGTAAAGACTCGTAACTCTTATTTGAATGTTATCAAAATACATAATTCCCGCCCTAAGGTACTTCGGTCGGTCGGTCTGTCACTCATTGTAACCGTCATTTTCTCACTTTTTCTATTTTCGAGAGAGTGCATTAACTTTAAGGGGGTTCAACTGTGGTTGAAAGTTAGATAATAATTTTGTATTGTTTCCCCTTAAATGTACTCTCGCGAAAATAGAAAAAGTGCTACGGTGTGCATTAAATCAACAGATAATCAAGATACTCTTCTGTCCAGTGGCATTCGGGAAACGGATTTAACTCGTCATTTTTCTTAAAAATAACCTTAAAATGTAAGTTTTTGATTGTTTCTTCAAGACAAAATTTTAATTTAAAGTATTGCAGACTTATTATTATGGGTCAAAATGATAAGATTACTAAAAGGAAGAGACGATCGCGTCATTCACAGCGAGCAAACAGTTTGATTATGGAAAGGAGCCAACAACTTGAATTGGAGACTGGAAGGTGCGGAGATGCAGATTAAATCAACAGACAATCAAGATACACTTCTGTCCAGTTTCATTCGGGAAACGAATTTAACTCATGATTTTTCTTAAAAATGTAAGTTTTTTTAAAATTATTTCTTCAAGACAAAATTGTAATTTAAAGTATTGCAGACTTATTATTATGGATCAAAATGATAAGATGTCTAAAAGGAAGAGATGATCGCGTCATTCACAGCGACCAAGCGAGACTATAGAGAAACCAGCAATGTAATACGTGTAACAGAAACAACACACTAAAATTAAAAACCTGCCAATTTTGGCTGGTTGTTGCTAGTAAGTATAGGATGAACAAGATGTACTCAAGTAAAATCTCAGTTACCAATTTTTAAAATCAATGGCGTCAGTTATAACAAATTAAGTGAAACCAAAGTAAGTACGTAAATTTTAACATTTATAGACTTTCTTTCCTTAAAAGGCTAAATTGATGAATCTTTAATCATGAGACATATATTGTGCATTGAATTTTTCTTGAATTTATAAACATAATTAGTTGTTGAATTATAGAGCATCATTGCTTTGTTCTTTATGATACATACAGACATGAAATGGATGAAAAAGAGATAGGAAGACTTTGAACTGATGACACAGGCCAGGATTGCTTGGTATGAATTATAGTTGAAAGCCTGTGCTTCTCACGAAGCTAAAGGAAAATGGCGTAAAAAAGAGGGTCCTGGACATAAACCCACGTGCCTTTTTGTGCCCTTTCGCTTAAAACACTCTTTAAACTTGGTAGTCAGTGACGCCACTAAGTGTTGTCTGGGAGCAGCTAGTGTCTTCAGTTTGGTTCAAAAGATCTATAAAGATATATGAAGTGATAATGATTACATTAGTTGTCTTGTAAAATTTCTACTTACGTGTCTCTAGTAAATTTTACCATTGAGTCACAGTTTACCTGGTCCGCAGTTAAATGGAACAGTTTTAAAACAAGTCAACAGATTCAAATACCTAGGCACGTAAATAGCATCGGATTGAAGATGCATCTCAGAGATGAAGAGTGGAGCCATCAAAATTCTCCTTTTTACTCCCCCATGGAGCATGGAAGAACAACTGCAGTTAACCCCTTGCATGAAGCCTGATCAAAACATTCACATGCTCATGCTGCTGTGGTAACTGCAGCAATTTGTTTTACATGATGAGGATATCCGCCTCAAGTACAACCTCATACTGGCCTTCTAGTATGACATGTCTAAGGAGCAGAAGTCCAGTTTTTTCTTTGTATCTTAAGAGAACCCAGAAATCTACACGCGCCGAAGAGTAGAATTGATCAGGCAAAAGCAGCATTCCATAAAGTTAAAAGTAATTTATGCAACAACTCTTTGTTAATGGTAGTAAGAAAGAGAATTCTTCATTGTTATGTTGAATCAGTCCTGACAGAAGGAAATGAGTCATTGACAGGTAGTAAACATGAAGGAAAAGCACTAGATGTCACAGAGGGTTTGACAGAACAATGTTCACAGAGGGTTTGACAGAACAATGTTCACAGAGGGTTTGACAGAACAATGTTCACAGAATCATGGACAGCTAAAAACAGTAAGGAGAATGTCATGTAAGAGGCAAACACGCGATGGAAGTTTATTACTCATGTAAGAAGGCAGAAAAAAAAAGTTTATCAGACATGTTATGAGACGAAGAGGGAACCGCGCTAGCGTAGTGGTTACAACACCGCTCTGGCGACCGGGTGATACAGGATCAAACCCGGGCGACGGCATTTGAGGATTTTTCGTCGACCGGGATTAGGACTGGATTAACTCAAGACCTGGCGAGGACATTTGAAGGAGTGTCGTCGACCTGGGACTGGCGGCTCATGAGCCGACCCAGCTGCAATGGGTACCTCCGAAATCGGCGAGTATTTGCCTGAATGGCGAGGGACAACTGTCTCTGTACAAGAAATAAAAGGATACTCACGTAAAATCAATGTCAGGTTAGACATAAATAATAACCTGAGATTTCGCCTCGAGTATTAGCGGGCGTACGCAAAAAAAAAAAAAAAAATTAATGAGACGAAGAGAGGTTGGTGAGAAAGCGAAGATGGCTGTGTGCCGCTCCACCTGTGTCCCAGTCTTGACATGTGGATGCGGGTCATGGGCGGTGACTGCAACCAACAAGGGCCAGATCCAAACCTCAGAAATGAGGTATCTGAGGAAGGTGCTTGAAGTAACAAGAAGAGACATGGCACGCAACCAGACGATACGTCAGGGCCTAAGGTGGAGCAGTCCCAGCTGGGATGGTTTGGCCATGTCTGCGGAGCGGGAGGATCAGCTGCCACGGCGGGCATGGGAGGCTAACAGCCAGGAATCCAGACCCCCAGGACAACCCAGAGTCCGCTGGGAGGACAACATTAGACAATCTTTGAAGGACCGAGGACTAGAACGGAACCAGGCCAGGAGGAAGATAGCCGATGGGATAGTCTGGCGCTCTCTCTTCCAAACCTCTACACCTCACGGTAGAAGGGGACCGACCAAGTAAGTAAGTTATGAGACGAAAACAGGTAGTATATATCGTGACAACAAGAACGACTGCGTGAAAAAAGAGATAGAGGACAACAAAGAGAAAAGTTACGGGACAGTCTGAAGATCAAGGCATGGAAAGAAGTCAACAGTATAATGGATAAACAGTTTTGAAGAAGTTGTGGAGAACCTTGATCGCCTACGTCATCAGGTAGGTACATGAAGAAGAAGAAAAAATAATTCACATTGTTGCTTTAGTTTAACTGATAAACATAATCGATGTAGCGATGTTCTTTCATGATTTCATTTCATAAGGAACTGTTGTGTATTGTAGTAAAATCTGCGAGAATAATCGCTCATTTCAGTAAGATTTTAGTCATAAAATGAAATAAATAAACCAGCCCTATTGTGTCTGACGGTGATGCTCTCACACGCCAGCAACGCTGCCTTTTGTGCAATGCTAAAGCCTATAGAACGATTCCACGGTAAAAATCTAACACGCGTTTTGGTTTCGGTTTCGAAAACGTACTACCAACATTTAACATGTTGCCAGACCTGCTGCATACATTTTGCAGCCTAGACTTATAATTAACGATTTTGCGGAAGTGTGCCGCAAAATAACTATCCGAATTAACGTATTCTGTCAACTTTAACGCAAAAATCAGTAGCAATCCTTACATTTTTTGGTAGTGTTACACGATACAATACAAATTATTAACGCCAATTCTTAAACCGCCACGCCAACACCCCGCTTCGCTTGATAGTCCGCCATGCATATATACACGCTGGAGCAAAGCCAACAGAGGCAAAACACGCAGACAATTTTATTGCCTCCTCGCGGTAATGTTTCTGACGTCACAAAAACAAGTTAGTTATTTAAAAAACACATGCTAGCAAGATGAAAGAGAGGAAAAGATGGCGGTCTTGTGTAAAATATTTGTTTGACGATGACCGGTGACAAAACTGAAAATCTAAAACCATAATGAAACTGATCATAAAAATCATATGGTAGTATAGCTTAGAATTCACTGAGCAAGAATGTGTTTTAAATAATATAATAGTCCCAGTATTAGCCAAGTTTTTGAGAAAATACTAAATGTCTACCGACGCACGACCAGACGGACTGTTGTTCCTGCTTGTTTTTTTTCATAACGTTAGTGGAGACACCGGCTTAGAAGGGAGGCATTGAGGTAAATGCAAATTCGCTTGGGTAACAAGAGTATAGGTGGAGAGGGGAGCGGTAGGAAAATTGTTACCAAAAACTAACATCGTTTTGTATTGGCATAACTAAAGCAGAATGGCCAATCGACTACCAGACGCAGAGTATGTTTGGAATTATTTTTGTTTTTCAAAAACTGCATTTGAATTCTGGTAGTCGCAAGCTTTCGATTGGCCAGTGCTACTAAATATTAGCAAAAAGCTTTCACTATTCATTGCCAGTTGAACGGTATTTTTTTTTTCAGATACGCTGAGAACAGCTGTGATAAATTTAAAAGTAAATTTAATAACTAAATAAGTATTTCACAGTCTGGACGGAGCAGAAGAAACTGAGGCCATTTCTTTGCAAAGTCAGCGTCATTTGTTTATATTTCTTGATTTGTGAGGTTTTGTTTCCTGTTGCCAGCTGGTGACAGGAAACCTGAGGAGTGACGATAAAGCCAAGAAGTCTCCGAAATTTCATGTATGCTTTCAAGAGATAACAGCAGGAGCTTGGGCGTGTGACGTGATATCGATATTTCTGCAACTACACACTATCTTATCATTCAACAAGAAACCCCAGGTGATATGTGAAGGACCTTGGTATATCTGATAGTTTCGGTTTAAATAAACCTTGGTATTTCAAATCATACTCAGGAAGTTGATGGGGTATGATGATAATACAGCCCCTCATACACAGTGACTCTCCCTCTTAGAAGAATATAGTGTAAACTGTGAACATTCCAACAGGAAAGACATATATTAACTTTGTAGTTATTTGGGCAGATTGTCCACACAATTTTAGTTAATCTTTTATGTAAACTATCTTGTCCTCATTTTTTAAAGACCTGTCCAAACGATATGACTGGACAGGCAAAATAAATTGTACAAAAAATTATCAAATTTAAAGAAAAACTTAACCACAGGTTTTATTCACTTCCTCATAGAAACTTAAAGTGTTTTTGTGTTTTGTACCATCAGTTCATTTCTCCCCTAGACACTAGGTACATCATACACCAGACACTAGAGCCAAAATAGTGACCGTGTGAGATCTAGGGAGGTAGCGTTAGGTTCCCTGCACATAATTCATCATCATCATTTATAGAGTCAGGGGCCTACATGTGCTTGACCTCACACGGTTAATACATACACGGATTTCATTCTTTTTAGGATACCATGATAACCTCCCCAGCAAAATCTAACTTTGCTACATGTATTTGTGTTTTTGATCTTTTTTACAGAAAGTAAAGAGATGATCAGGCGTTTCTCTTGAACTATTCGGAGTCAAAATTAGGCGTAACTAATTCCAAATGACATTGAACACGAGCTACGGTTTACCATTTCAAAGAACTCGAGCCGAAACGTGCTGGGCGATATTTCCTTAGAAAACAACCCATTTGAGAGATAGGCATTGGGCCAACAAGACAAGGTGAAGTGGCAGACTAACTGAACACGGGAACGAAGCATGATCATAAAGGTTCAATAGTTAGTGTTTGTTGAGAGGAAACGAAACACACACACATACAAATCACCGAACTTCGATGTGATCTGCAGTGAAGGTCATAAGCTCCACTGAAAACGAAGAGGATATTATAGATAGATATCATGGGCACTGTATCTCAGTTAAGTCTCGTACGTTCTGCTAATCCTTGAAGATGGCATCAGAGTTCTGTGGTAACAGGCAGTGTGAGGTAAAGATGATACCCACCGCCAACCTGCTCCCTGGAATTTACAGATCAAGTAACCAAGATATTATGAAAAAAATACCTTGGCATTTATCTCATGATGCAAATTCTCACCACAAGAATTCCTATATTGCCACCCATGATGCTCGAGAGTCAACGATTATCTCGCCTCACAATATGCCTACATGTTATACCTTATCTAATCTGGTGTCAGAAAACTGGGTCACATGCATTAAGCCAAGTCGAAATCGAATAACAACTGTACCGTTAGTAAGTCATGGTATTTATGTACATTATCATAGTCAGTGTTACTCTAGTCCATTTAAAGAACTGACGGGAAACCACAGACATGGCAGGTTTCCCTTGGAATCATTAGAGGTATGTGGTTATATATCAAATGCTGTTTTGTTGGAATCAGAAACCTACAGTCAAAACTCGGTTCGTTCACAACACCGAAAGAAAGACTGCTCGCTCTACAATATTCTGAAAAGACAGTCCCGGATAAGTGTGTCTTCACGTTCTGTCGCTAAACACTCTAGCTTTGCACAGCATAAGAAATTTACCGTCTCCCCTGACAGTTGTTCACAAGGTGTACGCTCTGGGCATGAGCCAGCAAAGATAGAATTGCCAAGTGCTCATAAAGACCCAAGTCGTCAGAAAACCATGGTTTCTAGAATTTCACCGATACTTAGGAGTCTAAGTTCTCTTAGTTTGTCAAGAAACCTATCTCCTATTCCAACAGATGAACCGGATCCGATTATTATCTCTTCGCCGCAGCGTCGAAATAACATACACACGCCTAGGGATCAAGAGGAAACTAAATCGAAACTGATTGATGATGGAAAAGTAATAACAGGGATTGATGGAAATATCTCGATCTCTTTTGAGCCTGATCACAAACTAATTGAATCAATTTCTTCTCGGACACAAGAAACATTGGGGAGCTCTTCCAAGAAAGAGAATCCTAGTAAGCTTTTAAAAATTTTGTCATTGGTGAGCATTGCAGTAAACTTCTTTTTGATTGGACCTCTGGTAGTTATATATTGGAACAATACTTGGACTATCTTTGACCACTACCTTTTCAGCGACAACCCTGAGCTATCAACATGGACTTCTGCAGCTATAGGATTTTCAGTCATGGCAGCCGCCACAATTCTGCAGGACAAACTGTTATTTTTCTCTGTCAGTTGCTGCAAGCCTGCACGCCATATCATAATGAGGATATACACATACGTCGTAAGTGTTGCTTGCATCAACCAATGGAGAAGCGTTTGGATGATCGTAGGCTGCTATGCTGGCCATTCGATGTTAAATTCATCAGTGAGTTTGGCCTCTGCACTGGTTGTTTTGATTCTTCTGCGGTGTTTACAATCGATACCAGCCCCACCAGTTTTTCTCGCTCTGGATGTTCCACATGCAACTCACTACAAGGCGGCAACATTTTTGGGCAGTCCAGTAAGTATCAGTTAGTTGCTTGCATAAACAAGATGGGATATTCTTCGTCGTTTGCTCTCAAATAACCACACCTATCTGTCTTATAAAGCTGGCCTTCCTTCTTCAGCGTCTCTCGTCACAATACAATGTCTACCTCAACTATTTTGGATAATGCCACGTTGCCACCATGCTCCTCTCATGGAGACGACAGATTTGGAGTGCATATTCTACTTATTGTTTATTTGTTCTCCCCACATGGGCACATATCTGTCTGTCCGATTTTCAATTTGTTGAACGGATGGTATTTGAGTCTGCTATGACCCGTTCTTAGTCTGAAAATTATCACTTGACCTCTTCTTGGTATAGTATTGTTCTGCATTTTCGGACTTTGGATGTTCCTTACTTCATTTTTCTCTATAGTTATTTCTGATTATTGCATCTTGGGATGGGATATGGTAAGGAACTGTAATAAAAATGTATAATAAAAGTATAGCGCAGTGGTCGGCACCTAGGGGGCAATTACCCCGTCATGATAATTTCGATTTTTCTAGGGATAAAGATCAGTGGTGACAAGTGTTATTTCGGCCATTAGACAATGTCGCGAAAGGTTCAGATGTTATTAAAAATAAGAAGATATCCTGGACATACAGGTGTATCAGATGATACTATGATAGTGCCAGATAAGAGTCTGGTCTTATCATTAATACCCCCTTCTCTGAAAAAGTAAGGGTGTATAGACAACAAAGGTAGGGTCAAGCTGTGTAAGTTCCCAGAGAAGATGGTGATGTAGTACTCTGAGTCGCTGTCTGCTACCTCTAGTGATCCACCTCTGTGATTATGGTAGTTAATATTGTATCTGACTCTGCTAGGGGAAATTAATTACTTAAAATTTACCAACAGTGAATAAAAACTTAACTTAAAGAATTTAAGTAAGTCTATTGGTAAATACTTACAATTTATTTATACATGTATTCTTTTCTGTTTGAAAAGTTTTTTTTAAAATCAAATATTTTACAAAAGTAAATAAATAAGAACAGTTCAACAAATGTCTTTCACTTGTGTTAAGATGTCTATCATTTTGTAGACAATTTAGCTTGCTTGATCTTTCACTGAAGAATTACTAGTGTTATTAGTACAATTTAATTGAAGCTCTATACTGTTCTGTTCATCACGAACTGGATACGTTTATTTTGGTGAGCAGGCATAAGCTACACAGTTATCTTGAGAGCAACTTAACTGAGTCACTGCAGATGGCTCCCTCTGATGCTGGAGAGAATCTTCAGATGAAAACCTTCCAACTGTTACACACGATATGGCTGGCCCTCTTCCATAGACTGGCACTGCATTCGTTGCAACGTCATTAAGAGAAGCCTCTTCTTATTTGTTGTAGGCTTTAGGTTAAAGGATTAAACCTGAAACGAAGTCAAACGCAATCCCTGTATTTGCCTATCAATATCCCTCTATGACACAGATGGGGACGATAGACAGTTTCAGACTAGCGTGCTAGCAGATGCACAAGGTATAGTATAGTAGCAACAATCATATTAGTTCAATGAGATCATAATTTTCTTCTACCTTCTTAATTATCATTCGTTTCCCATGATTCGCCTCCCTACAATAATTTGGTCGCGAATAAAACTACTAAGTAATAGGTCAAATTATACAGTACTTCAATCCCTTTCATCCTTCCTTATGTTCCTGATAGGTGTCTCATTTCATTCAAGAAATACTTCTTTAAATACATTTCTAAACTCATCGACACATTTGGCCATCAATCGCAATATTTTGAATATTTCCGAAGGCAGGCTTTGCCTCTAGAATTACACATGAATCTGTAAGTTTCACCCGTACACACTGTCCATTCCTAACACATCTATACACGTCTTATCGCACAGATGGATTAATCAATATAATTACACACACACACACACACACATATATATATATATATATATATATATATATATATATATATATATATTCGTTCTTACCCTCAGGTACACACAGACGAGCCCTTAATGGTTGATTAAGGTCTGCTAACAGGTACAGAAGGCAAACACTTGCATTAACATATGCTCCTTTTTTGCCGCTCTCTGTATATTCAAATAAAGTGACTGACCCGAGTTTGTTAGGCAAGTCTATTTATAGTGTGACCTCGGACGTACGAGATGGGAACCCCGAGGAATGTAATCACGATCAGAAAATATGGGTACCTTTTTGCCTATCGTTCAATGTAGGAAAACTACTTTTTAAAATTATCTCCGTTATTCCTGATGCGATTTTATTCATTCAAAGCCTAAATTGTACCCGGAATTAGGCTTTATATATCTATGTAATAATCTTTTATTGTCATAATTGCATTTTATGTTATGCATACTTTACACAGCTAAATTGAGGACAACCTGAAGCTTCGAAAGAATTCAACCTAAGATTTCTCCCGTCCTATATTATTATTAGTAAAAGTATTATTACTTACAGGTAGAGTAAGATCTCTAATATCGATTTGGTAACCTCTTTCAAGTGGTACTTCTTCCATAATGTTGTAGTAAAATTCCGAAGTTAATCAGGTTACACAGATTGGGCCTTGCCATCTTTATTTTCCCAGCGGTAGTAAACATTGGACCAAGAAAGCGTTTTCATTGGTTAGTGTATCATATCTTTCTACAATGTATGGCGCGCGGTATGGTCAGAATTATTTAGAATTCTTGATGTGAGACAGTCGTTATTTCACGACAGACAAGCTATGATTAGAATTAGGTTTTGTAGTTTTACTCAGGTTTGTCATATATATATATATATATATATATATATATATATATATATATATATATATATATATATATATATATATATATATATATATATATATATATATATATATATATATAAATACGATAAGGTTTTTTTTTTTTGGTTTGTTATTTTTTATTTTTCAATCAATATACCAAGTAGCTCCTGCAGAGCGTGGTAACGGCTGTACATCAAGATTTTGAGACTGTGAATTCACCATCATCACCGTTCTCTCCCTAAAGAAGCACGACTTTCAACAAACCTATGCCATCAGCCCTAGGTTTTTTCATGTTTTACGCATTCCTTTCGTGTCTGTTTCCTATTCTCGTGGTCGAGCTAAATGTCTACAACCGGTTTAGCGTACCACACTTGCAAAGTAATAATACATAATCAACAGGGCTTAAAGGGAGACAATGCAAATACAATAATGCAGACGATTAGACTTTGGAAAAGGACGTGGTTATCTAGTCTAGTATGATAATTAACGAACGAAATTCTTTTTTTTTTATAAAGAGTACAGAAGAATAAGTAATGTTGCCTTTTTTACGCTTCTGCCCCGAATACCGAAGAGATTATTGAACGATATGTACAATATACTCCTACGTTATGTATTATGTATCTAAATTATGTTTGATATTAACGAACTAGAATATTAAAACTGGAGATATAGCGATATATTGTTAAGCATACTAGGATCTCTATATTTGATACGTTGTGAAGGGAAACCAGAGTTGCATTTGTAGGAAATACTTACTTACTTAGTCGTTCCCCTTCTACCGTGAGGTGTAGAGGTTTGGAAGAGAGACCGCCAGACTATCCTATCGGCTGTCTTCCTCCTGGCCTGGTTCCATTCTAGTCCTCGGTCCTTCATAGACTGTCTAATGTTGTCCTCCTAGCGGACTCTGGGGGTCTGGATCCCTGGCTCTTTGTTTCCCTTGCTTGTCGTGGTAGCTGATCTTCTCCCATTCTGTAGACATGGCCAAACCATCTTAGTTGGGACTGTTCTACTTGGGTCTGCAGGGGGTGGGATTTTAGGCCTTGACGTATCGTCTGGTTGCGGACCATTGGTAGGAAATAACAGATGTGAGATTAGTATGGTTTTCATATACTGATCGGGGCGTGCTTTAAGACAATGTCCTATAGCACAGTGGTTCTTAACGTAGGCCATATGGCCTCCCAGGAGGGGCCATGACATATATCTAGGGGGCCACAGCAAGTGCCATATTTCTGGTAAAATACCTTTTTTCCAACTAACAGCAATTATGAGCGGGGCGACAGAGGTAAATGCGGCTCAGAATAGGCCATGGGCAAAACGTCTTCTTCTTCTTCTTCGTACACTCTCAGACGTCCACTTGAATGTTCTCAAAGAAAGCAGTAGTCAGTTTAAGGCTATTTGAATCCCCGTAAAGCTTTTCCACGAAAGGAGCTGGCGTCGGCCATATGCACTTTCTCTGTACCACATATAAGGGGCTACTTTGAAGCAGATGTTCAGCAGTCATTTTATCAGTGCCACAGTTACACTGATCGGTAGTTCCTATCTTTAGCTTGTTGAATAGATGGTATCTCAATCTGTTGTGGCCAGTGCGGAGTCTGAAGATTACCACTTGTTCTCTTCTGTGGAGCTGGGGCAAAACAAGGCTGAGAATCCATGACCAGCACACAGGGAGAATGCATGTAAGCCCGATTGTAATGATTTAACAAAAGAGCAAAGATTGTTTTTGGATAATAATAATAATAATAATAAATTCTTTAAGCGCCAAACACGGCGCATAAGGCAGAAACCAGTGCTCTCCAGGTTGTTCGTTGTGACGCCACTCCTCTTAGCTCTTGCATATTATTTAGGCCCAACGTTCTTCCTTCTCTTATTATTGTTCTTCTGAGTGTTTCTTTTGGTCTTCCTTTTTTCCTCTTACCCTCAGGAACCCAAGTGAGCGCCTGTAGTGGTATTCTGTTGTTTTGCATTCGTAGGACATGACCGATATATGACCATCGTCTTTTCCTTATATAGTTGGAGACATATTTCTGCCTAGAGTCTTCTCTTATTTGTCGATTAGTCTTGAATTCTTTCCAACTGATGTTCATGAGTTTTCTAAGACATTTGTTCTCGAATGTATTCAGCTTGTTCTCCAATGATTTTGTTATTTTCCAACTCTCACAGCCGTATGTTAACACTGAGATAACATTTGAATTGAACAGACGAAGCTTGGTATGTATATTCAATGATCGTAATTTCCAAATGTTAGATAATCTATTGAAGGCGCTAGCTGCCAAAGCAATTCTAGTATTTATGACTGCAAGGTCAGTGCGCGGTTTGACGTGTTCAATGAGCATCATCGCTCATATAATACCGGTAGCATTTAAGTTTAAAAAAAAAAAAATTACCTAGGATTGTGACAGAGAAATTGAAACAAGATGTGAAAATGTCAGTGTAATGACTTACCAACTGGCACCACTACTCAGACATCTAAATATCAGTATGGGAACTAAACAACAATTGATGAATAGCATTTTATTGCCATATCTCAGCTATCAGTGTCAAACATGGTCACTGACCAAAGCACAGGTGAAGAAAATTATATTCCGTGAGATGATTTGCTTTAAAGAGCCATTAATGTTATCAAGAGAGATAAAATGAGAAATGATGACATCAAAAACTTTATAGAAGCTACATCATGCATCAAGTATATAGAGGCAGAAAATTAAGTGGTTTGGCCATCTCATCAGAACGGAGCCCGATAAATTACCAAGTGCATGCCTACAACATTAGAAGATCTAGTTTTAGGGTACGAGGAAGACCAAGAGGTACATGGATAAACATAAATCCTACAACATCACAAACATCCTACCACATCACACACATCCTACAACATCACACACATCCTACAACATCACACAAATCCTACAACATCATACACATCCTACAACATCACACAAATCCTACAACATCACACACATCCTACAACATCACACACATCCTACAACATCACACACTTCCTACAACATCACACGCATCCTACAACATCACACAGATCATTCAACATCACACACATCCTACAACATCACACAAATCCTACATCACACCTAATGCTACAACATCACACACATCCTACAACAACATGGACTCACAACAGCCAATGAGACACATTTATCCCAAGAAGGCATATTTCACCAGAGTGGTCCGAAGGACGAAAGGTAAAGTAAGTACCTAGGAGCGAAGGTGTCTTGTGTTATTTTTGGTGAAAAAAAAACAACGTCGAATCGTCCAGTGTAGATGCCGGGGTCTTCTGAAGAACCAAAGAAAGAATAATCCCATTGCACCCCGTCATGCAATTCGTCGTACAAGGCGACTGAAATGAGGTGGTGCCTGGGGCTGGGAACCTCATCATGTACAAAAACTTGCTGCGGAAACTACAACTGCACGAGCAGAATTGCTTGGCGCTGGTTTCCTGAAAAGGGACCAACTACAGTGGTGGCGGCATGCTCCGAAAGGCGCGCACAGGAAAATGATAAAGATATTAATGAAACAGTAAATTGTGGAACAGGAAGAATATTTTAAACTGAAGAGTACTGAGTTGTATAAATAGCTGAGTACTGAGTTGTATAAATAGCTGAGTACTGAGTTGTATAAATAGCTGAGTACTGAGTTGTATAAATAGCTGAGTACTGAGTTGTATAAATAGCTGAGTACTGAGCGGTATAAATAGCTGAGTACTGAGTTGTATAAATAGCTGAGTACTGAGTTGTATAAATAGCTGAGTACTGAGTTGTATAAAAAGCTGAGTACTGAGTTGTATAAATAGCTGAGTACTGAGTTGTATAAATAGCTGAGTACTGAGTTGTATAAATAGCTGAGTACTGAGTTGTATAAATAGCTGACTACTGAGTTGTATAAATAGCCGAGTACTGAGTTGTATAAATAGCTGAGTACTGAGTTGTATAAATAGCTGAGTACTGAGTTGTATAAATAGCCGAGTACTGAGTTGTATAAATAGCTGAGTACTGAGTTGTATAAATAGCTGAGTACTGAGTTGTATAAATAGCTGAGTACTGAGTTGTATAAATAGCTGAGTACTGAGTTGTATAAATAGCTGAGTACTGAGTTGTATAAATAGCTGAGTACTGAATTGTATAAATAGCTGAGTACTGAGTTGTATAAATAGCTGAGTTCTGAGTTGTATAAATAGCTGAGTTCTAGGTCTCATTAATGATTTGAGTAAAAAGCTGAATACTTGTAATACTAGTTTTAGTCAAAGGAAAGATAGAAATTGTAAATGCATTAAAAAAAAATCCTTTCATGCCAACTGGCTTGACTCGGGAAATTCATGAAGCAGCAGTTGACATTTCAGATCAATGAATATTTTATTAGAATGATAATCATAATTGTCTGAATCAAACATAACATAGCTAACATCGCGGCTTTTAAAAGATTAATTGGAATGAGACACACGATAGTTTGAATAATTTATGTTTTGCACAAACAGCAGTTATAGTCGGTGCAAATTGATAATCACAAGCAAATTAATTTTAGTTTTAAAAATTTATTCTTATGTTTAAAAAAAAAAGAAGAAAAAAACCAAAAAAAAAAGAAAAAAAGTGAGATAAACAGAAGAAAACAATTTAAAAAAAAAAACAAAAAACACAAACAACAAGAATAAACAGGAGCAGATGTAAAGGCCTGGGATGTTTAGTTAGTTATTTAATTGATTTTCATTTATATATTTTATGTCATATGTTTTATAAGAACAACATCAGACTGGTCTCCACAAAAACAGAAGTTCGTGACTTCACCTGTCTTGGCGAGGAGAGATACTGTTTTTCGTGAATTTATGACTTAGCGGTGAACATGTACAAGAGTCGCCTATTTTATATTGCAGGTTTAGCGGTGAACATGAACAAGAGTCACCTATTTTATATTGCAGGTATATTGAAAAAATTAATCTGTAAATATAGAAAGACAAACAATAACTAATATGTCTTTCATTCATTCGTTAACTCTCAACTCCCCGAGGAGCATAGGAGTTCAACAATTTCACGACAAGTCCTCCAGTACTGTGCCATCCGCTGCAGGTCATTCCATATTTTTTTTTTACTCTTTCATTTCTGCTTCAAGTTCTCATATCCAAATGTTTTCCAGTCTCCATTTGCCTGTTACCCTGGGGAATACGTAATAAGAACTACATTGTAAAGCTGACAGTAAGTATCCTCAATGTGTGTCCTATCCAGCGCCAAGGTCTTCTTCTACTCTCATGTTCCACCGGTACTTGTCTGACTCTTGTCATCACTTCTACATCAGTGATCTTTCCACGACTTCCTCATCATTTTCACTTCTGTCTCCATTTCTCTTCTCCATGTGTTTTTGGTCTACCTCTGTCTCATTTACCCTGGGGGTTCCAGAAAAAGGACTGTCTTGTAATGATATCAGCAAGCTTCCTCAATGTGTGTCCTATCCATCGCAAGCGTCTTCTTCTCATCTGCCAGTTGTCTGGTTCTTGTCATCAGCTTCATATTAGGGTTTTTGTCCCATTTATGAAAGTCTGTCACTTGGTTGTTGTTTTTGTTGTTCTCCATGTTTCAGAGTCATACAATAGGACTGACTTCACATATAAGTTGACGATTCCGATTTGTCTTTTGTTGCACATGATCTCTTTTGACTTCCATAGATTTTACATTGCAAAGAAAGCTCTTCTTGCCCTTTGTATTCTTATTTCGATATCACTGATATAAAGAAAATCGTATCTTTGGTCTGTCTTATATCATCATAGTATGACCGCTTGTGGCGTTTAGTTTTATTCCTCAATTCAGCTTATCTTTCTTCAGTTTTCGACTTTACAGTTACTTCTGAAGCTGGATACTCTTTTGACTTCTTGGGGGACTTTATTCAACTGGACAGGTAGGCGCGATGCTACTGCCAGGCAACGCAGCGTTCTCTTTTACTCACACACTGCAGTCTATTATTCACTTTACCAGAAGCTTTCTTTTGCGTCCCATACTGGTATAGTAACCTGCAACATTGTGGTAAAATGTGAGAGGTTATTAATGTTACTACACTAAGGGTAAACAAAGTGAGGTCCATCTGTGTAAGTTCCCTGAGTCTAATTGATGAGGATGATGATGTCAGGGTCCCTATCCGCTACCTCTCTAAGATCTCACTCTGTGTAAAATAATCTCGGTGATGTTGTGTGGCAAGTGTCTAGGGTAATGTATCTATTGTGATGTATGAACAATGTCAAACATAACTTTAACTCAATAAAAGTGAAGTAAGTAAGACTGTTGGTAAAGTTATATTAATATATTACAATTTTTTATTTTCCTGTACCTCAATTCTTTTGGGAAGGAATGTTTTTAAATCAAGAAAATTTTATTTACAACATATAAATAAATAAAGAGGACCCCTTTGTCCATAACTGGTATATTAAAGTGTCACTGTATGTGTATCTCACAGTCTGATTTAATAATTTCTATAACTAAGAGTCAGTTATGTGAGGGTCTGTTGGTATCATCACGCCCACAGGAATTTCTGTTCTGGTTGTGGAAATTGTTAAGATGAGATATCATATGCCCATTTAAAGGGACTTGACCTGACAGCCTGTCTGAGGTGGATGACTGTAGACTATGCAAGGTCAACACAAGAGTTGTCTTCTGACCACAGATGCAGCATGCAGCTTTACTGAGGCTTCAATGTACACAAGGTCTGTGTTAAGGTATTTTATTGGCATGGTCTGCTAGAGGTTAACAGCATAAGATTAATAGGTGACTACGTTTAATATAATGTAAATAATTGTTAGTTAGTGTACGCGATACACACGATTGATTATGACGTGTATGCGTTGGTATGTCACGCACCGTGACTAGGTTACCACACCCTTTTCTTAGATGACCGTCAAACGGATAAGACGTGTCCGATAATCCTTCCAGTGGTAGGCATGATATTGCCGCACATATGTTATTGCAGTACGGACATGGGTCAGTCCGATATTCTTATGAAGAGAGGAATGTATCGAGGTTAGTAATTTTAACTAAAGTCAAGGAAGGATGAAATTATGGTCCACATTCGTTTTATATCGCCAGACGTCTAATCTCATTGTCGGCCGTTGGATGTCCCAACCGCGCGTACATATAGTTACGACGTTCTGACTATAGGGTTGCATATTATTGGACCAGGACTATAATGCATGGATAGCATTTATGATGTATGATTCAATTCTAATATATAATGTTTTCATAATCAACCTCCATGGACTGTCTACTGTTTGAAATGTATATTAAAAATTGTGTGGACTCGAGAAGAGACTTATCACGTTCATTGAAGTTACAAATTCAACAATTATGATACTGAGTTCAAACCTTGTGACAGACAGAAAGTATTAACTCACATTCGCGTAACTATTCCAACAATAGCACGATCAAGAATTAATGAATCAAATGACCAGAACTAAGAAGCTTATTGAATCAATGAGAACGGTGGCTTTCCACAACGACCACTGAAATAGAAGACGGGGCCGCAACAACAATAAAAGAAGTGAATCGTATAAAGCCCCGCAACAAAGTGGTTGCCATTGCTGGGGAACGAAGGAAGAAAGAAATTTTTCTTGTTTACATACTTTCACGGACTGTTTACGATTACAAGAAAACGTTCAAGTCACATGATTCCGAACATGACGTGGCTTGTGTAACTATGCAAAAATCAGTGACGTCACAATATTCCGTGTACAAGCCAACGATCGAAGGACGATGCCAGCTCACCTAATGTTTCATTCAAGAATACAACTTCTCAGTAGATCATAGGATTGAAAAGACATTATTTACCAACAAGGAGCAAACAGTCCTATCCTCTAGTCTAGGCCGTTGGTGAAGATCGCATCGGACGACGGGTTAAAAGATAAGTCTCAGTTCGTGACTGTTGTCATTCATAAGAAACATCACTGAGTCTAATTCACATTTTGCAGGCATGTCCGTTCTATATATTTTATATGCACGTTATATTTGTTTTCATTGTTTGTGCTGTGCCTAATTTGTGGGAGGTTGGAGTGGAGATTCAGAATGAATAAATTATGGCTCTACGGATTGCCGATATTCATTCTGAACGGTCTTTAGGGTAGTGAATTAAATCGCATTTCGCGGAGAACGCGTCGATGACATTTCCGGGGCTTGTTTCGTTCGGGACTGCATTTAATTCACAGTATATGTTAGATGTCTAGTTTGGTGAAATAATCGGTGTATTTTATCGTATTCAGTTTAAATTCTATTTAGTTTGGTAACAATGTTAGTAATCTATCTTGTTCTTTCTGATCTTGCTATTATTCAGTTCATTTTTTTTTGTATAACCGTCAATGAGTCCATGTTTGCGTCATTAATTTTTGTGTACGCAGATTTAACTCTATATTCAGTTAACCTTCACCCTACTCTATATTTCCGGTTTGCAGATTTGGTTTCATAATATCAATTTTTATTGTAGAAACGTCTTGTTTCGTGATAATATGGTTTGTTTATCCTTGGTTTACCCATCGTATCGTATGTCCTCATTTCATCTGTTCATGATTTAACACTAATAATATAATTTCTTGCTTAATAAGAGTGTATATGAATATAATTAAAATTTAATGACTTTTAAGGAGAATTAGGGACTTTGCACCAATTTGCAGTGGTAGTCCAAGAAATGGGCGATGCACTTTATAGCTCATGATTAAGGCATAATATAATAATAATATATATTTATAAAATAATTTGACTTTTTAGTCTGTCCTGCATATAAAGGACATAGTGTATATTATTTGGTACATTTTTTCCATTACTAAATGATTTACTTAGCACATATCACTGACTGAATGATATAATACTTGAGGAATAATACTATTTATTATTAGGTGCATGATAGTAATTCAGCACCCGAAATAGATAAATATCATAACTATTTATGATATATTAACGAGTATATATGTAATATTTTCCCAACATAGTATGTCTATGTATGGAATCTACAAATAATAGTTAGATAATATTACAATTAATTAAATTGAACATTCCCAGATTAAGTTCAATAATATTATGATTGTTTATATCGACTATTCATAAATTGAATAAGTATAATAATTACTTAAAATTTATTGGTGATTATTACATAACCATTACGTACAATATTAACGTCAAGATGCTTAACTTAGACTATTTTATTAAAAATGGTAAAGATTTTGGGAAAAAAGGAGAACTTCTCGAGGCTTATGCATTGGCTGAATTTGCAAAATATAAGGCAGAAGAGGAGGAAAAGAAAGCCATTGCTAAAGCAGAGATGGAAGAACTTGAAAGAAAACAGGCGGAAAAGAAGGCAGAATTAAGACAAGAAGAAGAAAGAAAGATAGCAAGAGATGAAATCCTACGGATTGAAGAAGAGAATAAATTGAAACGACAAGAAATCATACTGCAGCAAGAAATGGAATTGCAACGACTTAAATTAGAAACAGCAAAACTTAATTCACAGGGCGCTGCAGCAACCCAAAATGATACTGCTCAATCTGGATCTTCATCCACACGACTTAAAGGTAATTATTACTTTAAGCTGCCTCCATTCAAGTTACACGTAGATGACCTTTCATCGTGGCTCGCGCGCTTTGAGGACATATGTAAGGTGAATAACCTTGACAAAGCGGCATGGGCACTGAAACTTAAGGAATTTCTAGATGGCGAACCTGCAAGTGCAGCACAAAATATAGATCCAACACTATCAACAGACTATGAGGCCATTAAGACGTTGTTACTACGTCGTTTCCACTTGAACGAAGAGGCATGTAGATTGCGTTTTAAAAGTTTGTTGCCAGATAACAATAGAGATTTCACAGGTTTTATTGCTAACATACGCAATACTTTTAACAGATGGGTTGAACTGGCAGGTGTCAACAAATCCTACGACAAGTTAGTCGATTTGTTATTGAGGGATAAAGTATTATCGTCTGTCAGCCCACCATTCTTTGCTTATCTGCAAGAAAGAAAACCAGAATCTATTGATGAGTTAGAAAAAATTTCTTTAAATTACTGCACAGCTCATCCGAATGCTAATATTTCTGGCACATTGATAAGAGAACCACTTCCTGTAGCCTCCAATATGGCATATCATAATCATAACAAACCTAGAACACACAGTGTAGACAGGGGTAGGTTCAAAGGAAACTATGACATTAATTTTCATAAGGGACAGAATAACTTTAACAATAACTTTAATAGAGGACGACAACAAACCAGAAACTATTCACCTCAGTCAAGAAATAACAGTAA
Organism: Oreohelix idahoensis; assembly: GCA_024509875.1. Taxonomy (NCBI): domain Eukaryota; kingdom Metazoa; phylum Mollusca; class Gastropoda; order Stylommatophora; family Oreohelicidae; genus Oreohelix; species Oreohelix idahoensis. The sequence continues at coordinate 126,727 of JAMPIV010001570.1, read as the reverse complement.
TCCACGTAACTCAAGTTATAATCGATCATATAACTATAATAATGATTACAAGTGGAACAATAGCGATAATTATAACTCGAGACATCGAGATAACAGTTACAATAGAGGACAACGGGATAATTCATCTAATTATTCTCGTCATCGTTCTCATTCTCGTAGATCGACAACTTATAACCATAATACAGGGGCAGCTGTTACTACTGCTACAACCCCTAGGGTTCAGAGTTCAACTACTGATAACAAAATACAGTCATCGTCTACTTGTTTTGCAATGAATTATAACGTGGCAAATAGTTGCCCAACATGTAATCTTATATTTCAGAAAGCAAAAGAGACAGTTCTGAACTGCGGTCATATTCTACCAGAAGTCAGTCTAGCAGTCAATGACGGAACAGGATCACTGATCTTCAACAGAGGAAAAGTTAATGGATCCATCGTCTCAGTCTTAAGAGATTCGGGATCGACCACGATCGGAATCCGTCAGACACTTGTTCATCCAAATTGTGCAACTGGAGAACATGTCAGGTGCATGACTTTTGGGGGAACCATAGAATATTATCCAACAGCTATTATTTACATTGACACACCTTTCTTCACAGGCAATGTTAAAGCATGCATGTTAAGAAACCCAATTGCCGACCTTATGGTGGGATGCATACACGGGAGTAAAGATTGCACACCAGATGAGATTATTCAATGGGAAAAAAATAATCTATACATCGGAAATGCAGCAATAACCAGAGCACATACAAAACAATTAGAGACTATAGACACGGAAAACAAGGAAACAAATGATCATGAAAATATCGAGATTCATTCTGCTATTGACCGAGTATCATTTGCTGCAAAACAGAGGGAAGACAGGTCACTAACAAAATTTTTTACGCTGGTCAACAAAGATGACAATCTTTCTAGGAACATAAATTATAGTCAGTGGTTTAGTATTAAAAATGACATTTTATTAAGATGTTTTATGGATAAAACTCAGATAAGACAACAAGTCATGGTACCTTTTGCTTTTAGGCGGTACATACTTCAACATGCACATGATTCTAAGTGTGCAGGTCACATGGGTTATACTCGTACACGTTCACGAGTATTATCTTCCTTTTTTGGCCGGGAGTATCACGAGATATTTCACAGTACGTACGCTCCTGTACGATATGCCAAGAAGTGAAAGCACGGGGAGCCTTTCACACGGCGCCTATTCAGGCTTGTGATATATCGGTGAGACCTTTCGACAAAATGGCCATTGATATCATTGGCCCACTTTTACCATCAGCCAGAGGACATAGGTTTATTCTCACTTGCATCGATTTATGCACACGATGGCCAGAAGCCATCCCATTAAAAACAACCACCACCACAGATGTAGCTGATGCACTACACTTGATCTTTTCTAGAGTAGGTTTTCCTAGAAAACTTTTGTCAGATCATGGTTCTCAATTTATATCTGAGACTATGACGGAGGTAATGAAGACTTGGCAAATAGATAGAAACCTCAGCAGCATTTATCACCCAATGAGTAATGGTGCTGTAGAAAGACTTAACCGTACACTCAAACAAATGCTACATAAAGTTACAGTTAACCATCCACAGGACTGGGACAGAGTGCTACCAGCGGTGTTATTCGCTTATCGAGAGGTGCCAAATGAACAAACTGGCTTCTCTCCGTTTCATTTAGTCTTTGGCGCTCCTCCAAGAGGTCCTATGGGACTGATAAAAGATTTATTAATCGATTCTGAGATGACTCAGGACACTCAGTCATCCTATGAATATGTAATTAATCTCCGGAATAACATTATTGATGCCTGTCAAATGGCAACAGCTTCATCTGAGGCTGCGAAAGAGAAAGCTAGAACTTTCCAAAACAGTAATAGACGATTACGTCAATTATTTCCAGGAGATCAAGCTTATGTGTTATTGCCACATAACAATAATAGACTACTAATCTCGTGGAATGGTCCTTACCAGGTTATCAATAAGATTTCTGATGTTGATTATGTCCTGGACATTAAGGGACATCACAAAATATTTCACATAAATATGCTCAAGCAATTTCATACTCGACCTGAACATCTACAAGCTATTTTTCATGAATTAGATGACACTTTCAGACCTACATGTCACTATTCTAATTTATCCGTTATCCAGGAAGAAGAATCTTCTTTTCCTGAGGTACAGTTAGCTTTACCTGTACCTGTAGTACAATCTAGCGAATCTTGGCGGGACGTAACCATCTCTTCGTCGGTTACACCGCAACAGCATCAAAAGATTGCTGATCTGCTACAATCTTATCCAGATGTGTTGACCGATGTTCCAGGTCGCACATCAGTCATTAATCATGACATCACTCTTAACGAGGATACTCCAATTCGGGTACATCCTTATTCTGTTCCTATACACTTTCTTACTAAAACTACTAAGGAACTTGAACAGATGTTATCTTTAGGAATTATCGAAACTAGTAATTCCCCATTTTCTTCTCCATTAGTTATTGTCCGAAAGAAGGACAATAACATTAGACTATGCGTCGACTATAGAAAATTAAATGCACAAACGATAGTTGATAGCGAACCACATCCACTTCTCGATGACTTACTGCCACGTCTATCGACAGCAACTATATTTACTAAGATAGACTTAACTAAAGGTTATTGGCAGATACCACTAACCGAAAAAGCAAAATACTACACAGCGTTTTCAACTCCGCTAGGTCTATACCAGTGGAACGTGATGCCTTTTGGGCTGGTTAACGCTCCAGCTACCTTTGTTCGCATGATGCGACACATTTTTTCAGGTAGACCAGACATTATTACATATATAGATGACATATGCTTGTTTAGTTCATCTTTTGAGGAACATTTTTTGGGTCTTGGATACGTTTTTGATACCTTGAGAAGGTACAAGTTAACTGCTAAACCTACAAAATTACAGGTAGCATTTCATGAGATCACTTTTTTGGGTCACATTATTGGAGCTGGATATATCCGAACATTACCCAGTACAGTTTCAAAAATTTTAAACATTTCCGTTCCTCAAACGAAGAAACAAGTGAGAAGCTTGTTAGGTCTAGTCCAATATTACAGTAGATTCGTACCTAACTTGTCATCCATCACTGCTGTATTGTCCTCATTACTAAAGAAGAACATGCCAGTGAAAGTGACATGGACTGACGAATGTGACAGAATTTTTCGGCAAATAATTTCTATATTTTCAAATCCACCTATTTTGAGATTAATTGATGCTTCTAAAAAGTTCATTCTTCGTACAGATGCGAGTAACTACGGAATTGGCGCATGTTTGCTCCAATACCATGACGACATCCTCCATCCAAACTTGTACGTGTCACGAAAACTGAAACCACCAGAAGTGAAGTACTCTACGGTTGATCGCGAACTCTTAGCCGTCGTGTGGGCGATAACCAAACTAGAAAAATTCCTACTGGGAGCCCCTTTTGTAGTACAAACCGATCAAAGGGCCGTAGCATCACTACAACGAGCAAATCACAAGAGTCCAAAATTGACCAGATTTGCTATACTCCTCCAACCCTTCGAGTTTTCAATCGAGTACATCACAGGATCCGACAACATCTTGGCAGATACATTATCTCGAAATCCTAATGATGTCGATTCCTAATTTACGTTGTTTGTCGCAAAGACAATACTATGTACAGAGAAACTTAATCAAAGAACATAGCACCATCGTTGCTTTTTGACACATGAATGAACCATTTACTCAGCTGCTTTCTATAGGCAAATTATACGCAAAGTGACTGCAATCAATTGACACTATATTCGTCTTTACACCGGGACTTTCCTGGTTTACATTTGTCACAACATTGTTTCAAAACACTTCGGAGAAAATAAATGACATTCCAGTCGAACTAATTCGTTATATAACGTGATTCAGAATACTTGAACATTTTGTCTAATGGAAATTCAAGGATCAAGACTACGAATGGATCTTCATATCCAATGTTAATTACTTTAATTTATTCTTTAAAACTAATCCACATTAAAATGACAAGTGAGTTGAATTTTAAAAAAATGAATGAAACTTAAAAAAATGAAAGAAAGAAAAGAAAACTCACATAATTCTTTGATTATATTCTTAGAATTACATGATTATATTGCATACTATTGTTTAAATTAGTTAGAAAGGTATTAATAACTTAATACTACACTTACTTGATGTTCAACACACATAACTTAGTTAAATTTATACATCATTTTTTTTCTTTCTCTAATTTATTCTTTATTCGTTATTATGTCTTTCTTTAACAGATCCTCTCATTTTTCTTACATTAGATTTTCAACAACTTATTCTTATTCCATACCTAGTATAGTTATTTAGTTTAATTTTAACACTTTAAATTAGTCTGACATGACATTTTATCACGACATATTTTAAGTTAATTAATTATTTAATTAGAGATCGACATTACCATTCTCTTTTAGTTCTTATTACCATTTATATTTATTTATGATATAAATAATGAATATATTACATGACTATTGGTTAGTCGACATGACCACGACATTGGTTCTAGACAGAACGTCGTAGGCCATATGCCGCAATCTCGTTAAATTTTTTTTTTGATATTGTTAACATATTGGTATTTTTTTCAGATGGGTTTTTGTTAAAAAAAATCTATCTAATAGATTTTTTTTTCCCATAGTGGACAGGGAATTGTTAAGGTATTTTATTGGCATGGTCTGCTAGAGGTTAACAGCATAAGATTAATAGGTGACTACGTTTAATATAATGTAAATAATTGTTAGTTAGTGTACGCGATACACACGATTGATTATGACGTGTATGCGTTGGTATGTCACGCACCGTGACTAGGTTACCACACCCTTTTCTTAGATGACCGTCAAACGGATAAGACGTGTCCTATAATCCTTCCAGTGGTAGGCATGATATTGCCGCACATATGTTATTGCAGTACGGACATGGGTCAGTCCGATATTCTTATGAAGAGAGGAATGTATCGAGGTTAGTAATTTTAACTAAAGTCAAGGAAGGATGAAATTATGGTCCACATTCGTTTTATATCGCCAGACGTCTAATCTCATTGTCGGCCGTTGGATGTCCCAACCGCGCGTACATATAGTTACGACGTTCTGACTATAGGGTTGCATATTATTGGACCAGGACTATAATGCATGGATAGCATTTATGATGTATGATTCAATTCTAATATATAATGTTTTCATAATCAACCTCCATGGACTGTCTACTGTTTGAAATGTATATTAAAAATTGTGTGGACTCGAGAAGAGACTTATCACGTTCATTGAAGTTACAAATTCAACAATTATGATACTGAGTTCAAACCTTGTGACAGACAGAAAGTATTAACTCACATTCGCGTAACTATTCCAACAATAGCACGATCAAGAATTAATGAATCAAATGACCAGAACTAAGAAGCTTATTGAATCAATGAGAACGGTGGCTTTCCACAACGACCACTGAAATAGAAGACGGGGCCGCAACAACAATAAAAGAAGTGAATCGTATAAAGCCCCGCAACAGTCTGCCTGAACCAGGTTTCCTGCCACCACTAAGTAATAGGCAATATAACCCGCAAGTAAAGAATAATCACACGATCACAGGATTGACTAGCAGTAAATGGCTCAATTCCAGACTGCTGTGTCGTCCAGACGGCAAAGGCATTTGTCACCAACGCTTTGCATCTGCTCTCAACCTTTCTGTGTTTAAGTTTTTTCAAATGGCGGACTAATCCAAGCAGGGTAAAAGTTATCAATTCCAACCAGCCAATCAAAAGACGCGTAAAAAAAATTAACTAATTTTGGACCATAAATATTGAGCGTGTGTTCGCTCGTCTGATTTTATTTATATATTTTATATCTCAGTTATTTATAGACCGATTTTTAATATCAAAATTGATTATTAAACGGCCAGCTGTCCAGTAGCTACCCCTATAGGTTTCCTTTATTTATTTCTCCCCATTTTCATCTGTGTAATTTTTAAGTAATTAATTGTGCTTTTTCCTGAACTGAAAATATTAATAAAATAAATGTTTCTACGTCAAGATAGTTTTATTAATGGGAAATCTTTATGGTATAATGTTAATCAATATCAGCGCTACAATTCCAGATATCTCTTTCTTTTTAATTCTCTTTAGTTTTTGAGGAATAAATTATTTAATTTTTGTTAAAAACACATATTAGACATTTTTCTCACTCCAACCAAAATTTTCATCTTCACTATAAAACGAGGTAACAATCCGATTGGTTGTTAATTTTTACGCCGTTCGTTAATAAATATTAGGGGGGGGGGTGTGTTTGGGGGTAGTAACCTTTTTAACTTGGTGTAGTAGAAAAATTCAAATTCTTTAGTTAAATTGTTGGCGGTTGATTTTACGGTGGCCTTGAGACACATTTCAAATGCGGTAGTTATTAATAGATTTTAGGAGTACGTTAGTTAATTTTCAAGCAGGGAAATTATGAGCGCGTTGTGACACAGATTCACTTCATCACAAACATATGCACCAAGCTATGGTAACCGTTGCCTACAACTAAGACGCCCTTTCGATGATGACTGGCCACTATTGATCAAAATCCTCATCTTGACAACAAAGTCGTGAGGCCGTGGTCATGTCAATCAAAGGAGTACGTTATACAAACAATAAAAGACTATAGATATCATTTAAAAATGTTTCTGAATTCTGTCCTACACAATTCCCGTTGGTCTTTAGTTATGCCAAATTTGTTTCTTTTTATAAAAACGTGTAGAGTGCCTTATCGAAGAACAAGACAAATAAGTGTGCTGTGCACACAGCATTTGAAAGCTAAGCCCTAAAATGGACTAAGCTTTTATTCCTAGCATTGTGTAGTCCTGACAAGAACTCTAGCTGCATCAATGTTGTTCAGGATTGTTTCAGGTTTTATTCAGCTGGAGACCAACATCAACTGCCAGTGTAGTTTTAGGAGTACCAAAATACGACCCAAGCATGTAAATCAAAGTAGGTCATAACATTTATGTTACATATTACATCAAATGACATGCCACTAAGCTAGTTTATAAACTTAACGATTTATACATTTTTAACATCCCTTCAGACACAATATTATGAGGACAGGCTGGAATCTTGTATCTGAGCAATCGGTTCACATGCGCAGTTCAGCTTAGATTCTCTCAGCTGCATGATGGGGCTTGTAGCTTCTTACACGTGTAGATCAGTCTGCTGTACGTTTACTCAGTTATACGATCTTGAAGTGAATTTTTCGGAGTCCAGAATTGAGTTTGAAGCGCACGTATATTCAATTTTCCAGACAGTATGATTTGATTGAGTCTGTGTCTGGTTGGATCTCCCACTCTCATTCCGATTGGTCTCTCCCTTTCACCTTCTCTACGTTTGATAAGCTCTCTTTTGGTAATTTTGATTGGTTGTCTTCCTTTTCAGCTCAGCATAATGTAGGTAATTTTCCCGTTGTGAAATGACATAACTAATTATATTACGATTAATCATAACGATACTTAATTACGGGGACATTTCAAGAGTGTTTTTGGCCCGTCTCGCTACACCATCGCAAGAAGCCAGCACCAAAACATTCTTGGGCTCTTGTTGAAGTGGTTTCTTTCACTATTCGTTTTACACGATGAAATTGCCAGCCCAATACACATGATCATATTGGACGCCTCTTACGATATGCCAGACGGAGCTATCCGGTTCTTTCTTTGTCTCCACAGACAACCCTGGGACCTACACGGGATAAAATACACATTCATGCTATACACTTTATCCAAACCTTACCGCTTTGTTGCACATTTGTATTTAATCTCCATGATCATGAAGAACAACAACAAAGACGCTACAGCCCTTCGTAAATGGGTGCTTGTATAGAACAGGTGGTGAAACTAGGTCATCAATATGGAACTGATGATACGTCATGCAAGTGCCAGTGGAACTACAAATGAGAAGAAGACGCTGGCGATGAGTAGGACACACATGTAGGAAACCTGTTGAAAGAGTTGCAAGGCAGTCCGTCTTCTGTAATCCCCAGGATAAGAGAGGCTCAGGTAGACCAAAACACGCACGGAGAAGAGAAGTGGAGTCAAATCAAATTGATGAGGAACACACCGAAAGACCTTGAACTTGAAGGCACGCGACATGGGGATTTGGCATGTGTTCATAGAAGGCATTTGCTCCTTGAGGAGCTAAGGGGTATTGACTAACTGTTAATTATTGTTCATTAATTAATTTGTAATTATATTTTTAACTGTTTGATTTCCTCTTGTCTTCCTACCCCATTCGCATGCTACAGCCTAGTGGTTCATTACACTTTATACTGGACTCGTTAGTCACCGTGTTTGTGGTTCAAGTCTCGTCGATTACCTGCTGGAGAGGTTTTTGGGAGATTTTGGACTTCTGTCTCTTCCCAGAAAACCATCACATGAGCGCCATCTACTCTGTTGGTATTAGTCTTGGCCTGAGTTTTATCCTGCTATCTTTGCGAGTAAGTCCAAAACATTTTGTTGCTTTTAAATAACCGCTTTATTACTAAAACACCTGCGTTATCAATTTCAAAGGGACATACAATTTAACAAAACAACGAAGGATAATAGTAACACTGTCATTATAAGCAAGCTATATGCAGGTGTTTTTTTTTAATTTCAGAAGATCTTATGGAATACTTCGAATTAAAACAAAACTGTATATTTTACATCATAAATTCATTCATTCCATCGTCATTTGTCATATAGGGCGTTCGGGAGCCGCGCTAGCGTAGTGGGTGCCACACTGCCCTGGCGACCGGGTGTCAATCCCGGTCGAGGGCATTTGAAGATTTTCGTCGATCGGGATTTGAACTGGATTAACTCGAGCCCTGGCGAGCACATTTGAAGAAGTGTCGTCGACCAGGGACTGGCGGCTCCTGAGCCGACCCAGCTCTATCGGGTACCTCCAAAATCGGCGAGTATCTGCCTGAATGGCGAGGGACACCTGTCTCTGTGCAAGAAAAAAGGGATACTCACGTAAAATCAGTCTCAGGTTAGACATAATAACCTGAAATTTTGCCTCGAGTATTAGCAAGCGTGCGAAAAAAAAAAATTAAATTAAGACCAGATATCAGGGGCTTATTGCTTCAGCAGTGAGAAACACAGAACAACAACCTGATGACTTGGAAACCCTCTGGCTTAAATTCAATGGATGGGTGTGAAAAAAAAATCAAAAAAGGTGATTCGTCTTACGAGGACAAAAGACAAAGAAAATAGCCAGCGTTACGGCCACAAGGCCTTCGTCATGGAAAGGAAAGAAAGTGAAGGATAGATAGGACACATAAGAACCTAAATAAATATACAAATAAAACCTAGGTACTTCCCTAAAGGCATCGAAGTCCTAACACGTTTGCTGCCCGCGAACAGACGAGCGTGCCCGGAAAAGGAAATGACTGCCACTACCGAATGTAAACAGTACATACTAAGAAACTAAAAAACGAAACTGAACCCAAACGTAATATTAGTGGCGACTGGAAAAAGAAGAGGACAGAATGAGTTGGAGATTTGTAGTGGGATTTGAGGGCCTCCTGACGAGAGACGGGAAGAACCCGTTGGAGGGCGGAGGTGAGAAAATGTGCCTGATAAAGTCTGCAACGGAAGAAATCCAACATCTCATTGGCTCGGAAGTGGAAGTCATCGTCGTCTAGGCACAAACGGCGGAGAAGTTGTGAAAATGGAAGGGAGTCACGACAAGCCCGAGGATGAGAAGAGGTATACAGAAAGTAGCTGTGGGCATCTGTCGGCTTGCAGTATACTGAGGTATTAAGGCCGGAAGGCGTGATAGTAAAAGTAATGCCAAGAAAGTTGACAGACACTGTGGAGATGAGAGAGGTGAGCTTGATGGTGGGGTGAAAGTGATTGATGAAGTTGATGAAGCGGGATAAATCAGCCTCGAACATATCTGTGAGACCTATGCCATCATCCATATATCTGCGGTAAAACCTGGGGAAAAGACCGGAGTATTGTTGCCATATCTGATGTTCCAAGTGGCCCATGCACAGGCAGGCATAGCTAGGACCAATCTTCGTTCCCATGGCAACACCACTAATTCGGTATTAAAAAAAAAACTGACCATTGAATTCAAAGGAATTAAGGTGAAGGACCAGTCCAGCAAGACGGAGAAGAGTGTCAGTGGATATAGAAGGACAAGTGCGCTGGTCAAGAAAAAAACCGAAGAGCTCGGAGACCAACAGAGTGGGGAACTGAGGTATACAGAGAACAGACGTTTAACAAGAAAAGACGGTAGGAGCGGTCTGCTGAGAGTCGGATAGAGGAGAAAGTTATAAGAGCATGATTAGTGTCTTTGACAAAGGAGGGAAGATTCTCAACGATAGGCTGGAAAATGCTATCGAGGAAGTCAGAAATGTGTTCAGTAAGACAGGAACAGGCCAAGACAATAGGTCTGCCTGGGGTGTCAATCTTATGAATGTTGGGGATAATGTAGAATACAGGCTTGCCCAAAGAACTTTCATGAATCCTAAGATGAGATGCGCTGGGAGGAAGAGCCTTACTGGTGATGAGCTGTTTAAAAGTGTTGTGTACAATGCGATTGTTAGAGACAGTGGCATCGCTGGTCCTGGGCCTGTAAAAAGAGCCATTGGTCAACTGGTTTTTACCTTCACGTAGGTATAAGTCCTTCTGCCAGACAACAATGGCTCCTCCCTTGTTAGCCGGTTTGATGACAATGTCGTCTCTACGGCGAAGAAGGGAGACAGCACGGGACTCTGCAGAAGTGAGATTGGAATAATGCAATCTACGAGGGCGGAGCTGCTGAATGTCATGGATGGTGTTCTTGATATACAGGTCCAGGGTATGATAAGCCTCAGGTTTAGGTGTAAATGAAGGTTTTGTAGAGTGAGAAAAATGTGCAGAGATGTCGGATTCAGCCTGAGACTGCGGAGTGCTGTCCTCCTGTCTAAAATGGAACTTCAGCCTCATGCGACGGTGAAACCGATGAACATCTGGAGGAGATTACATGGGTCTAGGGTCGGACGAAGAGGAACACATTTTAGGCCCTTACTGAGAACAGAGCGCTCTCCCTCAGAGAGCGGCAGATCTGAGGGGATGCAGACTACCTGAGTGCGGGATGGAGGGGCAGCATTAGGGGTAGGGAGGAGACGGGATAGTTTATGATGTTTAGTAGTGGACAGGGACTCGTGCAGCTGCCGGTTCAGTGTGTGGATAGTGGTGCGTATCATAGAATAGGGAAGCTGTTGGAGGTAAGACAACGTAAGTGGAGCAGAAGATTAGACTGTTGGGCACTAAGATCGATAAGAGGCGGGAGTGACTGGCAGCCACTACGTGCATACGTTGAAAGCCACACCTGGTCTCAATTCGTTGTGGGAGACGTTGTTCCCTTGGATTTAGTGTGCCAGCAGATGGATGAAAATTGGAAGAAAATCCATTGGGAAGAATTTTGTGGTGGAGGCAGGTATGAATAAAGTGGAGATGAGAGGTGAATCTGGTTTTCTTGAAAATAACGAATGCAAAGTCAATTGCGGCACTGGATATATCAGGAGGCAGAGAGCTAAAGCTGGTGGTGACCGACACACGGAGAGAATTGATAAAATATTTCACAGAGGGCATAGTGGGGAAAGAACCACGAGAAAAGTGAATCGCCCAGAAAAAAAAAACGCTGAATGAAAATATAATTTAAATAAATAGAATTGAGTGCAGGAATATAATGTATGAAAGAAGAGTAGGGAAATACGAAAATAAATAAATAGGATATAAATTGCTATGCAATACTGAAAAAGGAGAGATAGGACAGGATCGGAGAGATAAGCAGGATAGGTAGATAGAGACACGTAGTTCCCCTTATCTTCCTTGGCTTAAATTCAAAGACATCATAGAAACAGCTGCTGCATAAGCATGTGGTGAAGTCCGACTTGGGAACAAGAGAAAGAGGGCACCTTGGTGGACAGAGGAAGTCAAAGAGAAAATAAGAGAGAAGAAAATGGCCTGGAAACAATACTTAGCAGCTAAAAGCACAGCAACCAACGGGCTGATCACCCGTTTGCCAGTCACTTCGATTACGGAAACAACAGCAAATGGATTGATTTGCCGTTGCCCTAAAGACGCCAATAGGCGTGATGGGAAACAATGGCAAAGAAAACCTATCTGCTGTTGCCCTAAGACGCCACTAGGCGTAATGGCCACTGACTGCTTTGACGGTCGGTGGCTAAGGACGGAAGAAGAAGAGAAGAAAAGCACAGCAGGACAAATGGAGAAATATAGAGAATATGTGATACTCAGAACAGAAGCAAAGAACAAGGTGCTAGCAGCAAAACAGAAGTCTTGGGAAGAATTTGGAGGAAAGCTAGAAAATGATGCGCAAGAAAACCAGAAATTGTTCTATAAGACCCAAAAGAACATGAGGAAGGAAAAACATTGCTCTCTTAAATTTATAAAGGACAAGCAAGGAAGTAATGGAAAGATGGAAAGAATATTTCTCAGAACTCCTTGATGGTGAGCATGGTCAAGCATCATAAATGATAACCACTAACACAGAAGAGAAAATCAATGGTGGTGAAGATGACATAAAGATGGAAGAACTGAATTCAACACTGGAGAAAATCAAGATGGGCAAAGCAGCAGGGCATGATTGTATAACACCAGAAACGGTTACGTGCATGGGGGCAGCAGGTAACCTATTACTCTTAAGGGTCCTACAGGCAGCGTGGTGCAACAAGACCATACCAAAGGATTGGGAGATTGCCATCATAACACCGATTTTCAAAAAGAGGGACAATCGACAGTGTGGAAACCATAGAGGCATATCCCTTCTCAGTGTCCCTGGTAAAATCTACTCTAGAATCCTAGAGCAGAGACTCCGACGCCTAACTGAGCCACAATTAGATGAGGTCCAGTGTGGATTCCGAGAAAACCGAAGTACTAAAGATCTAATCTTCACACTCAGACAGCTGAGTGAAAAGGCCCTTGAATATAAGAGCGAGATCCATCTTTATTTCATAGATCTGGAAAAGGCATTTGACAGGGTCCCCTGGAGCAAACTTTGGGACTGTTTGGCAAGGCAGAACATTCCAGCACCTCTGATTCATGCTTTAAAGAGATTCTACAAATTTTGCAAAAATTATGTGACGACAGCAAACTATAAGTCAAAAGAGTTCAGGACCACCACTGGTGTAAGACAAGGTGATATCCTGTCACCTTATTTCTTTATACTCCTCATGGACGATGTCATCAAGGCATGTAAGAAGAGAACAAGAAAGTATTCAGTGGGGTACTGGAAGATGAGACAGGTCTGTATTTCAGAGCTGGCATTTGCTGATGATGTTGCCCTGATTGCTAAATCAGAGGCACATCTCCAATGTAACCTGCAAGTATGGAAGGAAGAGCTGGAGAAGAGAGGGATGGTCATAAGCAGCTCTAAAACAAAACCCATGGTGATATCACGAGAAGAAAGAAGGCATCAGATTAAGCTGGGAGAACAGGTCCTGGAGCAAGTCGACCACTTTAAATACCTCGGAGCTATTATAGACCGAAAGGGAGGCATCAAAGAAGAGTTGGCCACTCGAAAAGCAGCAGCTGGGAGACTTTTTCAGGCCATAAATCGAGGATTCCTCAGCAAGAGAGAGGTTGGTAAGAAAACGAAGGTTGCTCTGTAACGCTCCATCTATGTCCCAGTCTTGACGTATGGATGCCGACCTGTGTAATTAGCCTTGTAATACTACGATTCACATGGTGAAATGTAAACAAGTCTAGGGAGTAGTCAGAGCAAAAAATGTAGGGCATAAAATATGAAATAATAGGACGATGAGTGTGAGACAAATAAAGAAATAAGTTTATAATGCAGGAGAGAACGAAAATAATGTAAAAGGACACAGACGATTATATGTGATTTCGTCACATATATGGTATTTTAGACCAACGTGCCAATGAAAGACCAATATATATATATATATATATATATATATATATATATATATATATATATATATATATATATATATATATATATATATATATATATATATATATATATATATATATATATATATATATAATATATATATATATATATATTATATATATATATATATATATATATATATATATATAAATATAAATATAAAATATAAATATAAATATATAAATATATATATATATATAATATATTATATATATATATATATATATATATATATATATATATATATATATATATATATATATATATGTTTCAATGTATTAAGTTGTTTCAAATATATTTTTTATTAAATTAAACAACGAACCAACCGACAGAAGCCTTTCTCACTTAATTCCATTACAGCACACTAAAAATGTTACATAAAAAGTAATAATTGGACATGACAGCAACGTATCGTACTGTATGCAGAGATTAATGATGTCTACAACAATGTTATTGGTGTTTGAATTACAGTAACAGTGGAATAGAAACATCAGAAAATTTCAGAGTTTTAGTGGTATCAAGGTTGATGACTTTTGGGATACCCTGCAGATATGTTTATTTTTTCGAGTACGCTGTTATGCTACTTGGACAGGAAACAAAGACTGCGATAAAACTTTACACAAACATTCATAAACAGTTTTTAAGAAGGTAGAATTTGGATGACACAAGTCGGAAACGAATTTTTTAGCACAGAACAAGGTAACCCCTCCAGAGAAACACAAAAGCTGTTGGGCGTAGGGATACGCCGAGCGCTGAATTAAGGACACCCCCTGCATCTTAGATTATAAGGCACAATAATGGAAGCCCAGGGGAAAGAGATCTAATAAAAAAGAAAGAGCATTTATGGATGGATGGATAGATAGACAGACTCATAAATGGATAGACAGACAGACAGACGCATAACTAGATAGATAGATAGATAGATAGAACGAACGAACGAACGAACTTTATTTTAAAGGGTTGAGATATATAGATAGATAGATAGATAGATAGATAGATAGATAGATAGATAGATAGACTGATAGATAGATAGACTGACAGACAGACAGACAGACAGACAGACAGACAGACAGATAGATAGATAGATAGATAGATAGATAGATAGATAGATAGATAGATAGATAGATAGATAGATAGATAGATAGACATCATCTATTATTGGTCCCTCCTTTTAATCACACAGATTCCGATTCAAGAACTTTCTAGATGTCTGTACAGAATAAACTGGCTCTTGATGCTGGCATTTCAAGATGTGGTAACATTGCTCTATAGTGTTGTCTGCATTACATATTGGAGAGGTATTGATAAATTATAAATACGTTCTCTTCTTGAATGTATTAGGGCGTGGTAAATACAAAGCGTCAAAATTTTAAAACTAGTTTTATTTCAGATCTTCTGCGTATTGTATTGTATATTTCTGACGTCTCATACGTTTGACACTTCAAAACACTATGTTCGACTTATTGCTGAAAGCTAAATCTGTGCATACAACGACTTTTCTTAGTACATTTTAATTTTTCAAGTTGTAACCGGCATCGACCTAGCCAATTTTATATAATGACTAAAACAATGTAAAATAAGATGGGCATAACTCCATAAGAGTAATGGCATAATGTACTGCAAATATGGACTGTGTTTCGTATTTGAATGGCAGGGCGTGGTGAACGGTGATGTGCCAATTTCTTCAAACAACTAGGTGGTGAGACTTCTGTTTTCACTACTGCTCTAGTTCTTCTTTTTCCTTCTTCTTCTTCGTCGTTCGCTTTCTAATAATCACATCCATCTCTCTTATAGAGCTGGCAGTCTGTCTCAGGCTTCTCTCGTCACCATATCGTTTCTTTCTCAGCTAGATAGGCCATACTGCCACCTTGTTCCTCTCGTGGAGCGGAAAGTTTTGGAGTAAGAGTTCTACTGTTTGTTTGTCCTCCCTCCCCACTAGTTTGTCCTCCCCACTAGTTTGTCCTCCCCACTAGTTAGTCCTCCCCACTAGTTTGTCCTCCCCACTAGTTTGTCCTTCCCACTAGTTTGTCCTCCCCTCTAGTTTGTCCTTCCCACTAGTTTGTCCTCCCCACTGGTTTGTCCTCCCCACTAGTTTGTCCTTCCCACTAGTTTGTCCTTCCCACTAGTTTGTCCTCCCCACTAGTTTGTCCTCCCCACTAGTTTGTCCGATTTTCAATTTGTTGTACAAATGGTATTTAAGTCTGCAATCGCCAGTTCTTAGTCTGAAAATGATCACTTGGTCTCTTCTTGTTAATATTTAGTAAAGCTCTGCAGTAGTCTAGGAGTTGCCATTTTTCTCTCAAGTTATTTCTTATTACTGTATTGCTTTTATCTCTTCATATGCAGCCATGTCTTCTGTTTGGATTTTCCGTCTTTGGCAAGTTTATCTGACTTCTCATTTCCATATATATATATATATAAAAATTTGTCTTTTTGCTTCTAATTTACAGGTATCTGGATGCTGTTAATCTTGTACTCGCCATATCGTCCTGAAAGTCTCTTTGTAGCTCATGGAGTCAGCTTTGTCATTCTTGCCATGTGTCTGGCCGCGAACTCTCTGTTGGTTAGTATGTGTCTGTGTAACGTACTGTTTGTGCGTGATGTGAAAGCTGGCAGAGTGAACGTGTCGTTTATCACCTGGACTGTGTAATGTTGCGGTGTTGATGTAGGCCACCAGAAATATAACGGCCACCAGCGTGAGGCACTGCCAGGGGTACTATGATCACTCACACAAAACAGCGTACATGTTGTAGATGTGTGGTACTGGTATTATGATGTGCTGAGTGTGGGTGTAGACGAGAACGCGAATGCTTGAAGCTCTTAGTAAAGTCAATAATGCACCCATACACTCACATGCAGTAGTCAATGATGAATTGAAGACTGCTGGCACGTTTCAAACATTTATTTACGAAACTGACAGTAACATCAACAGGACAGTCAAATCGACCAGATCAAGGACTTCACATAATAATGAATGACTGTTAAATGTCTGGTAATCAAAGGCTTGCATCATACCTCAACTAGGACATACCCAAACATCATCTGTCCTAATGTTACAGTTTATAATGTAGCTTCCGTACCATTGACTCAGCGCGTCAGGTACTTAATTAGCTCTGTCGTCCAACAAACGAGCTCTTAAATTGCGTAGCAATAATACTTAAGGCTGTTATTCAACTGGCATAGCCCGCCAGATATATTTCCTCTTGCTGAAAAATATTGGCCGTAATACAGGGCCTCAATATGTAGACAGCTGTGTATCCTTTGTTAGCAGGCACGATCAAACCATGCTAAACATATATACCGCCAACCTGCGGCGTCCACAATAATTTATCATCATCATTAGGCTTCTGTTCAATTGAAAACACATAGTCTCATTTGGCTAGAACAAGAAGCAAAGAAGGAATTCTGTCTCTCAAGATCTGTGAGCTTCACTCGCAGATAGGTAATTTCAAATGTTCTGCAACCAAAGGCATATTAATAAGAATGTTATTTACCTTTTACAGAATCTTCCGGATACACACTTAATAAATGTCGTCACTCTTGACGAACAAAGAATCACTGGGGAAAACATTGACATTTCAGTCATATCGAAAACTTTCCAATCCCCACGATGATATAGAGAAAATCACAACGGACATCATGTCCGACAGCCCAAAACACAACCTCCCTCACGGAAGTTTCCTCAGTTCGCGCCCAGAACTTGCGCATGCCTAGACAGCATAAAACTGAGCATCGTTAAGACAGATCAACGATAATAATTGAAAGAAAGGGCAGATAACCCTCAAACAACCTGTCATGGAAGTAAATACCCAATTATCCTCAACTTTGATCAACAAAAGTATTAAATAGATTTACCTGTTATGACTCCGTCAAAAACGACAGCAACAGACTACCGCCCCCCCCCCCCCCCCGTATAAAAAAATGACCAATTTTTTTAAAAATACATCAATGGGCAAGATACCACAAGCTCATGACACATGAATAATGCGCCAATGAAAGAATCAACCTAATATCAGGTTGAATCGACGCACACATAGAGCGTCCGGTGAGAATCAAATAATCTCACCAAATAATAGAAAATATATTCGGGAAGTTATCATCAAAGAAACCTCAGTTGCTGGCGATACTAACAAAAATTACATAACTATCAAACAATTATGCAATACTATAATCATAGCAATGACAAATGACAATCTATCTCAAGAAGTCATATCAATATACAAATTACAATGTTATACCATTAATATATGTAATGGATGGACATGACCAAATTTGTTAAATTCCTTACACATTATCTAACAATAGAAGTATATTATATACAAATAAGTGCTGCGATCTCTCGAACAAACGTAAGGTATGGCATCATCATGGTTCTCACAAGCGCTCCATACTTGGTACTAGTTTGCACTGAGAACAATATAAATGACACAATTAGTAACATGATATAATGCTCTATAGTCATTACAAAATTATTTAAGTATTATATGTGGCCATTTTAACATTTTCCCTTTTTTAATTTTTTTTTTGACCTTTATTTTATGTTAACCTTAACCTTCCACATTACATCAAAGATAGTAATAGAGAAAGAAAACAATCAATTTACTAATCTAAGGTGAAACAAATGTGTTAATGTATATTATGAACAGACATGAGTCTGGAAATGTATCATGAAATCTAGGACACAAGTCTTAAGTGGAATCATGTGGGCATCTAGACAGTATGTCCGCCATCACATTATCAGAACCACGGATAGCCCGCACCGTGAAATGAAAAGGTTGAAGAGCAATAGCATATCGAATAGATCTCGAGCTCTTCAAATCCTTGTTCTGCATAGCTGTAAGAGCTTTTTGGTCGGTTTCCATAATGAAATGCGCGCCTAGAAGGAATCTTTGTAGCTTAAGAATGGCCTAGACCATAGCTAACAATTCACGTCCAAAACCGAGAAGTTCCTTTCTGCTGCATTCAATTTCCTAGAGATATACACCACAGGATGCAGAGTTCCTGAATACTCCTGCATAAGTGCCGCCCCGATCCCAGTGGAAGAGGCATAATTACGAAGGACAAAAGTCTTATCAATCAATGGTAGTCGTAAGATAGGAGGAGATGAGAACAAATTCTTAATCTGATCCAATGAAGATTGGCATTCTTGGGACCATCGCACCATATTAGGAGAACCTTTTTTCAATAAAGTTGAAAGAGGTGCCATAATGGAGGACAGATTCTTAATGAATCTTCTGTAGAATTGTATTAATCCCAAGAGACTACGCACTTGCTTTTTTGTTTTAGGAACGGAGATATTTAATATCTTAGAAATGTTTTGGTCCTCTGTCTTCAATAGACCATGACCAACACGATGACCTAGGAAAGAAATTTCACTAAACCCAATAAAGGCTTTAGAGGGTTTTGCAGTCAAATTATGCTCGCGTAGAGTAGACAGTAACTCATTTAAACCGAATAGTGTTCTTCCCAAGTATCGCTGAAAAGACAGATGTCGTCTAAGTATGCGATGACATCTGTACGATATGAGAGAATTCGACGCATCATGCGTACGAAAGTAGCTGGGGCGTTCATCAGCCCGAAAGGCATAAAATTCCATTGATACAAACCCCTAGGTGTTGAGAAAGCAGTGAAAGGTTTGGCGCGTTCAGTTAACGGAACTTGCCAATAGCCTTTCGACAAGTCAAGTTTAGTAAAGAATCGCGATTTAGAAAGTCTAGTAAGTAGATCTTCCAATAAAGGCATAGGTTCAGCATCGAACTTCGTAACTTGGTTCAATTTGCGATAATCGACGCAAAGACGTATGTTATTGTCTTTCTTTCGAACAATAACCATGGACGAAGAGTATGCTGAAGTGGATGGTTCAATTATTTTCAATTGTATCATTTCATCCAATTCTTTCTCGACTTGCGCTTGGAAATGAATAGGGATAGGATATGGTCTTACTCTGATCGGATTATGATCAGTAAGTATAATGTCATGTTTGATAATATGTGTGTGTCCAGGAATGTCGGTAAGGACATCCTGAAATTATTGTAGCAATGAAGATACTTGACGCTGTTCCTCAAAAGACAAGTTAGAAGAAACCGAAACGTTTCTCCATGATTCCGTAGAATTGAGTGGAATCATAGGAAGAGGTAGATTAACATCTGAAAACGTAGTTTCCTCCTCCTGTATAACCGACAAAGATGAGATATGAGCATGTTGGACTGGAGAATCGTCCGTCGCCTGGAAAATAGGCTGCAAATAGTCTGGTCGTTCAATAAATTCCGTAAGCATATTTATATGGAAGGTTTTATGCCTTCCATCAATATCGACAACATAGTCGACATCGGAAATTTTTGAGACTATTCTATATGGACCTTTCCATGCAATGAGAAGTCTGTTCTCCCTCGAAGGAAGTAAGACAAACGCTTTGTCTCCGGGAAAAAGTTGACGTAGGCGTCTCTTCTTATTAGCGAATGGCCTCGCCTTTTCTTTGGCAAATTCGGAGGATGAAGTCGCTAACTTGCATGCTTCGATAATCTTATGCCTGAGAGCAATGACATACTCATATGAAGATTGAGTGTCATTGTCAATATTATCGGCAGTTATCAAATCGTGTAGCAAGGACATAGGACCGCGCGGTTGCACGCCAAAACTAGTTGAAAGGGAGAAAACCCTGTATGCTCGTTGGGGACCTCTCTATAGGCAACGAGAGCCACGGGTAAAACCCTGTCCCAATGCTGAGGATGATCCTCAGTAATCTTGCCAAGTAAGTTCTTAAGTGTTCTATTAAGACGTTCAACTAACCCATTATACATTGGGTGATAAATACTACTGAGAGACCTTTTAATATCTAGGATAGACATCACCTGCGACATAGTGTCTGATATCAATTGAGTACCATGGTCTGACAATATTTCTCTGGGAAAACCCTAACGAGAAAATTTTAGCCAAAGAGCGTCTGCGATATCGGCAGTAGATATGCTCTTTAGAGGTATAGCCTCTGGCCAACGTGTGCACATGTCGACGCATGTTAGGATGAATTGATGTCCTCTGGCTGACTTAATCTTAAAAGGGCCAATAATATCTATTGCCATCTTCTGGAATGGTCGAATGGGAATGTATGCAGCCTGGATAGGTGCAGCATGTCGTGGACCTCTAGATTTGACTTCCTGACAAATCTTACAAGATCGGCAATAAATTCGTATGTCTTTGTTTACGAATGGCCAAAAGAAAGCCGCTAGAACTCTCGACTTAGTGCGAGAAAAACCCATGTGTCCAGCACACTGAGAATCGTGTGCATGTTGAAGAATTAAGGCTCTCATACTTTTGGGCACAAGAATTTGAGAGTGCATAATTTTGTCTGAGTGTTGTACCATACGTACTAGTAAACCATTCTTCATAGTGATATACGATTTGTGAATTGTATTTTGATTAGGATCACCGTTTTTAGCGAGAAGAAAGTATTTATTTAGAGAAGAGTCTTCTTCTTGTAGTTTCACAAACGAGTCATGTGAAATCACCAAGTGATCATCTTGGATACCAACTTCATTACTATCATTAGATGAAGTTGTAGGAATACGAGCTTGTGCTCTTGTTACAACCACATTGGCTGTTTGGATATTATGTTCTTCCCAAGCAGCAATTTGCTGCGGGGTACATTCCTTGACCCCGTGAATACGACCGATTATAAGATCCGCAATAGGATTAGGAAGAAGACACGCGTGGACGTCTCCTGTAAAGAAGGTAGTATCCATGTGGATGATAGCAGTAGGATATATCTCCAAAATTCCACCAAATGTCACATACTTAACCACCTTCTCCGTGGCACAGCAAGGATCTATGAGAGATTGCCTAACCCCAATAGTAGTACATCCAGAATCAAAAAGTACTGAGACTGGATTATTATTCACTAGACCTTTATGTAAGATAAGAGATCCTTTCCCGTCATGCGCAACTGTAGCAGGAAGAGCGAGAAGAGGGTGACCACAAATTAGGGTAGATACTGTAGATGGCTCGAACAATGTTGAGCATTGGGGGCACTTAGCTGCTCTCCCAAAATCGAAAGCAGAGCCAGTGATAGCATTAGAGTTTCTACTATCATTCACCTGACTACAGGCTTCCTGAGACTCATGTTGTGCAGCGTTTGCCTGACGATAAGATTTTCTTTTGTTATGTCTAGGTCTGCCGCGATTATTATTTCCCCTGTAATTATCATTATATTGCCCATCATAACCATTATTCTGGTTTGAATCACAGTTTCCATAACCTTCATCGTAATATTCTTGACGGCGAGGTTAATTATCTCGAGAAGAAAAACTCGGATATTTTCTATTGTGATAACCTTTGCGAAAGTGTCTATAATTATTAGACCCAACATTACGAGGACTATCAGCTCGTCTCCAATTCTTTGAAGAAAACCCACTGTATGATGGATTGCTTTGATATTGAGTGTAATTCTGATTACTCTTCTTATTAAAGCTTTGTTTAGCACTGATAAGGGTCGATTTTGAGATAGGTAAAGTGAGTGTGATTGTTTGCTGGCAAAGTCGTTCACACAACAGGGGCGCACACGGGAGTCATCGAGTATGGAACGACTGATGATATTTAACAACAGTTTATTAACTCACAGCACATCATCACGTAGACATAGACGAATACAGTTACATCGTATCATAAATCTCTGTCGTGAGAAATTCTAATCCACATATATAAATTAAAAAGTAAATGTAAAGCCTAACAAATAAATTCTATAAAAGGAAGAAGAATGGTAAAGAACAGTGCTGTCACAATGACAGTACTCAAAATCCCCTTTGTTTTATGCTTCGTCTGCAAATTGTAACGTTTCCACGTTAAATATAAGCCACTGCATAATACAAGCGTTTCCACAACACATTAAAACGGGTATTGCATTTCTAAGAAAAAACATTGAGAGGCACACTGCGTATGACCTAAATTAATTACACTACGAATGGACAGATGGATGTAGGATGGAAAGAAGGGAGGGCTGAAATCAGGAACGCATGCAACACTAAACACGCGTCTCGCTATTAATGCCACCCCCAACAAGCGTAACGCGATATACAATTACTACTATCACGCGTGTAAGGCCACATGCACTAACTTTTTTTCAGACGGACAGTGATAAAAACACTACCCTTCCCAGAGTTAGGTTTTAAAAAACCTGGAAAACGCTTATTAGGAAAGATGACATTAGATGGATTTACGTTTGAAAACATGACAGTACCCAGACACCACATTGGGATTGAAGTGAACAGGAGGTGGTAGAAAATGCACATTTTGAACGCAGCCACCTAGCTCCCTTAGATTGAGATATTTGGATTCCTTAGGGCTTGCTGACTGTCATAAAATTAACGAGTGATACAACGTAAAAATATCTCCAAAGGATAAAATGTAAGGATAAAAACCAATGCGTAAGCTGCTGGAATACATGATCGCCCGCGCCGCGGGTCATCAGGTGTTAGACTTGAAGGCAAAACGGAACGAGGATCAAAAGACAAAAATCTGACTGAACGCGTACTTGAACTAGCGAGGTTAATGGACGCAAATTGGTGGGGCAAGGAGGAAAAGTCACGTTTCCCCCCCCCCAAGTTGACATAAAGTAAGGAATTCGACAGAAGGGACCTTGGATATGATACGCCACAGTCATTTATTGGACGCTTTTGCGATACCAAGCCTTTGATTTGAATTCAGCGGCTAAACGCAGATGCTTGAAATATTACAAAATTTAAAAAGTAACTTTTTCTTAATATTAATGTTAGGAATATAAAAATTAGCTGGCCGGATGGCCCATTCTGAGCAGTGAAATAATATGTTTTTAATTTTACAGACGGATAGATAATAATGAAAATAATGACAAAAGACAGTGTTGTTCACAACAGCGAAAGACTGCATTGAATCAAAAGTGTCGCTATTTGCACAAAAAATCGCGACCTCGAGACGCAGGTGTTCAAATCTACTTAGCATGGAAGAGAAGGGATATTGGTGGAATCTGTGTCTAAAAATAACTTTTAACGACAAAATTTTGGAGGGGAGAGAAAGGTTGGTTCAAAAATCAAGTACGTTTTGTGAAAACGCAAGTAGAGACGGACAGACTAACAGATAAAAATCCATACTTGACTGAAGCATGACTGAAATGACTTTAGTGTAGGAAATTTGAATTTAAAAAATTCAAGGCATTGATTGGCCACAGACAATCATATTATCCGCGCTTAGACGAGCTTTTTTGCCATTCCTCAATAGTTGTCCAGTGATAGACACAGTAAATTTCAAGTGTGGTGATTTCCAAATGAAATAAATTGAAATAAGTTCAGGGACGCCATACTATAGCCAGCAGCTCAGCTGAGTTTTGCTAGCATTTCTGTGTTCTTTATTCATAATCTGGTAAGATTGAAATTATTTCTTTGTATATTTTGAATATTGTTTAATGTTCGAGTGATTTGATACTGCCATATCGAAATCTAGCCTTACAAACAAGTAAGGATTCGCTCTGGGTCTAGGGACAAACAATATATAAACTACAGCAAGGTTTAGGAAGGGGTGATCAAGTGTTGAGAACAGTGAATCATATCACCTATCCTATTCTATGGCAGTGAGATAATGCACCTATTTCAGAATCTGTAGACTGGGGAAACTTACCCTATGCGAAACCAACTAGGTAAGATGTGCTGTCTGGTCAGAGAGAACTGACCCTGTTTATGTGGTGTTATTGTAATTTGTTATGTGTAGAAGTGGCTTATTAGGTAAGTTTCTGAGCAAAAACCAATACTTTATTTCAGAGCTGTGAGTTCGATCTTGACACTAAGGTGGTGTCAAATGCTGATTAATAATTGAAGTGAGGACCCGTGCAGGGTACATTTCGACAGAACATCTGTGTATTGCTCAAGCACGGAGAGGTGGGGCCATCATATTCCAGCACCAGAACAAATCTGGCAAAGTTAAGTAGGCTAGCTGGCCTGCTGAACTTACACCAACTTCATAAAACTAGCACCCAAGAGAATTTACTACTGAAGCATCCCATTTCCTTCCATCATTAATGGACAATGCTGTGTAGACATAAACAGGGAGGGATGAAGCCACCCCAACAGCACATCCATTCATAGTTTTCCCAGGAAAATTAACATTACGAACAGTAATACTATAATTAATCTTGAAGATTGCATATGTAAACATCTTTCATTTAACATGCCATTTATTCATGCCATTCATTCATAAATTTCAAAATCTTTGCATAAGTTCTGGCCAAAATAAAACCTTGGTTCAGAACAAATTAATTTAAAAAAAGATTTTCTATTCTAAATTTAACCAGCTGAATTTAGTTCATTGTGTTATAAATTTTATTGATAGTATTAGACTTAATTAATATCTGTGGGTGTGTGTATATGTCCATACAACACATTGCATTCAGTACCCTAGATTTTAACGTAGCCACATTCATTAGTAAAAAAAAAAAAAGATATGTGTGAGGTCATAAAGTGGTAGCACGAAAGGGCCTTCTGTATATTCACAGTTACAATTATCTCAGGAGCCTTCACAGCTGACCTCACGCATCACACTAGGTGATAACACCACCATACAATACCATCAAAATCCACTACACTGACACAGAATATGTTAAGTGTTACGCAAATAGTCCAGGAATTAATAAATTATAGGCAAAAGAAAATAATGAGGGTGTCAGACAACCTAAAAACTCGGAGTCGCTCAGTGGCAGAATTTTAAACCACCATTGTACGGAAATAGGCCACAAGTTACATTTGAATTGATTGGATGGAATGATATGTAAGGCTAAACACGATTAGTCGGACTATAAATGCTATCTTTTGTTGTCAAGGGAGACGGAAGTAAGAGTACTTTTTTTCAAACGATGGGGTAGAAATGGCCTGATTGGTTAGGTCTGTTAATATAGTTAATTGATAGCGTTAGTTCGAGACCACTAGTTCAAATAAGCTTGATAAAGCAACAGTGCGTTGAAGCCAGCTCATATTTTTGCTAAATAAAAGCCTGGAACATAAGCAGATGGGAATTTGTGCCAGTATTTGTGCCAGAATTCAGTGCTAGTCAACGTATCTGTGTTTATTTCCTTGAATTTTGGTAGGTTGAAATATTTGATCTCTTTTTAATGAAAATTGAATGTACATTGATAATTTATGTCTGTATATATGTGCAGTTCAGTAGCGAACAAGAGGCAAGGCCTATAATATATATAGTGCTCCAACCTGAACAGAAGGTGTCGGAGAAAAGTAACACTACATGGAATTACCAGATAGTACACTGACACCTACCTTATGACATGGAAGGAATTATAGCTGAAAGTGCAGAGGCGTAGTAACCGTTAGGGAGGTTAATACTGGAGTAAGCTGCTTCAGAAGAAGATAGCAGTTAAACTAAAGCTCTGAACTCTGTGTTTGTGATGTATTGTGCTCAGTCTAGCCAGATAGTATAAATTGGTTCTGAAGTAGGAGGTACATCCTTCTTGTTTCAGGGACTGTGGTCCTAGTATTGAAGCCGCACCTGGTCTGAGCGTTTGCTGAATCCAGAGGCTGACAGCATACTCTTGGGTCCCTATAGTAACCAGTGAGGTGTCTTCAGAAACAGTGAATAGTCGAGCAGAGGAGTCCTTGCCTGCCGCCATCACGAAAGTTAAGCCCACTGTGGCCAAAAGAGCTCAACACTATGTACCCCTCGTAAATGACACTAACTTAATTAAAGAGGGGCAATTAATTGTTTTAATGTTCGGAACTGAGACCATCTCCAATACTAGTTCCAAACATACACAAGCACATGCAGTCATGATGTCTAATAAGAATCTATCTTGAAGAACAAAACCAGTATTACCTCATATTACCACATCACAACTCACACACATAGAATACTAATATTGTATGTCAATGCAAAGACCACATTTATATCTGTGTACATAATATTTGAAATTACATGTTATTATATTGCCTGGTTCACTGTGTAGTTGAATCAGGATCACTATTGTAGAGAAAATCAATACATCTGTATATATCTGAAATTTATCATTGAATCTTTTAAGATAGTCTTCTAGAGTGTTGACTGTTTGTGAGTGTCACAGTATTGTCAAGTATGGTGGAATAATTAAATTGTTTATCTGTTTGTTGTTGTGGTGACTTACACTTCATCATTTTCATAACCCTAGACATATAACGTTGCCAACACAATATTCCAGAATAATTCTGACTGAGATATAAATATGTGGCAGTAAGTAAGGTTATCTGTAAAACACTACACATATTAGATACAGATACCTTCACAGCTGATCTCAGTCAGTACACTAAGTCCCTATAAATATTTATATCATCCCACTTTACCACATATATTGGGGTCCGGTCCGGGATATTGAATCCTTTACTAGTATAAATATTGGGGGTAATTCACTTCAGGGAATATAAAAAGTTAAAAGGTATCCTTGGGTGGAATTAAATAAGGTTGAGCTCTTGGTGCCTGTTTTGTCCATTGGATATATAATTACAGATTATATTGTTTAGTTAGATATTTTATTTAATTACCTGATATAAAATGGCGGACCTGGCCAAATTTCGATCTGCGGCTGTACAGACTGCAAAAGAGTTGGGATTAGATGGGCAAGTTATGATTACCTATGTCACTACTGAATGTGACAAATTTATTGAACGGGAAGAAAGAAGATTAGAAAAAGAGGCCGAAAGAAGGTTAGAGGCAGAAAAAGAAATTAAGAGGTTGCAGATTGAGGCTGACAAAGAGGCTAAAGCATTGGAGGCTGATAGGGAGATTAAGAGGCTCCAAGTAGAAGAACAAAAGGCAGAAAGGGAAGAGAAGAGATTAGCTGCAGAAAGGGAAGCAGAAAAGGAGGAGAAGAGATTACAAAGGGAACATGAGCTACGACTAAGGGAGTTTGAGTTTCAGGGCCATGCTCCTGAAAATGGTGCCAGTCCCTTTGCCTCTGATGCTACTGCTACTCAGGGAGCCTCAACCTCAGCTATGAACTTTCATTTAGATCATTTTGTTGAGAAAGACGATGATATTGAGAGCTATATAAATAGATACGAATTATTAGCTACCACATATGGGTTAGAGAGAGAAAGGTGGAGCTTAAAGTTATCTCAAGGACTTCGGGGGGCAGCTTATGAAGT
Organism: Oreohelix idahoensis; assembly: GCA_024509875.1. NCBI lineage: Eukaryota > Metazoa > Mollusca > Gastropoda > Stylommatophora > Oreohelicidae > Oreohelix > Oreohelix idahoensis. The sequence continues at coordinate 98,620 of JAMPIV010001570.1, read as the reverse complement.
TTTTGCCAAAATGCACAGAGATGATCAGGAAAATTATGACATGCTAAAGCAGGCTCTTTTGTTAAGATATGAAAAGAATGCAGAATTTTACAGAAAAAAATTTAGGAATGCTAAACTACTGTCAGGTGAAACCTATCACCAGTTCTCTGCACGGATAGAGACATACTTGGAGAAATGGACTTCTCTGGGGAAAACCCAAGATCTTAAGGAAATGGTCCTTATAGAACAATTAAGAGAGTCCATGGCTCCAGACCTGAGAAAGTTTCTCATGGAACAAGGTGCAGAGAGACTGGGTGAGTTGCTAAATGTTGCAGAAAGGTATCAAGCGGCCCAAGCAGAAGTATCAGGTAATAAAAAGAAACAGGTGGATAATTTTAGGGCACCACAGAACTTTAATAAATTTGATCATAGGGATCAAAACAAAGGTAAGCACCAATTTGATAGGCCACGGTATGAAAATAAAAATAAAAACCCACAATTCGATGAAAGGAAATATGATGAAAGAAAATCCTTCAACCAAGGGAAAAGGTGGTGTAAGAATTGTAAGATGAACAATCATGACACTGACCATTGTAGAAGGAAACCTCCTCATTGTGCTGCTATGACATCGGGGAAAAAGGAAAAAAAGGTCAAACCTGCAGAACTACAGGAACCATACCACCCCCCAGTGTGTGAAGATGTCATCTGTAATGGTGTCACTATAAGATGTTTATATGATACCGGTTTAGATTACGATTCCGTTGTGAGTTCTCACCTGGTGCAGGCGGATCAATACACCACAGAAACAGTGGAGATTCAAACTGCAACCAAGGATGTAGCTACCATGACACTTCCCGTCGCTCGGATAAAGGTGAAAACGCGATATGTGGAAGGAATCATAAAAGCAGCAGTGATAAATGAGCCAATCTACCCTCTGATATTGGGGTGTAGATATGTCTTCTTGGGGAATCCCAAGAGACCTGTGATATTGGCAACAGTGCAGACCAGATCACAGTCTAAAAAAGGAGGAGGATAATCCAATAAATACTCATCCAGATGAGATGAGAAAGGCACAGGCGGAGGACAAAACACTCAAGCCGTGTTTCAAGAAGTTGCCCAAATCACATACACCTCCAGGCAAGGGAGAATTCTATATGAAGAACAAACTGATTTATAGGAAGGCTGGATCTGAATCCAATGGTCACGGACAGCTGGTTCTTCCCACTTCATATAGGACTAAAGTGTTGGAACTAGGGCACGCGATTCCCTTCAGTGGTCATATGGGGATCAGCGCAACAGGACAGCGAATAGCTTGTCACTATTTCTGGCCAGGAATAACTGAAGATATCAAACGATATGTAAAATCCTGTCCAGAGTGCCAACGAGTAGCACCTAAACATTGGACTGCACCAGCAACTCTGGGAGAAATGCCCATAGTGGGAACACCCTTTGAGAGAGTTGCCGTGGATCTTGTGGGACCTCTCACTCGAACTAAGAGAAGGAACAGCTACATTCTGACTCTGGTGGACACTTGTTCTATGTGGGGAGAGGCGGTAGCCCTGTCATCGATTGATTCTAAACATGTGGCAGAGGCATTACTCACAATTTTCACAAGGTTAGGCTTTCCCAATCAAATCTTGACTGATAATGGCTCTCAGTTCAAGGGGAAACTAACTGAAGAAGTTTTCAGGATCTTCCAGGCCAAACACTACCATTGTAGTGTGTATCATCCCCAAGGGAACGGCCAAGTGGAAAGATTTAACGGCACGTTGATGTCGATCCTGAGAAAGTTGGCACACGAAAAACCAGATACATGGGATCAGTACCTTCACGCCGCCCTCTTTGCTTATCGGGAGGTACCCCATAGTTCAACCGGTATGGCCCCGGCAACATTATTGTTTGGAAGGCCAATAAAAGGTCCACTTGAAGCACTGTTAAGAACGTGGACGGATGAAAAAGCAGAGGAAAATATTACATCCTCATACCAATATGTAAATGAGCTGACCACTCGTTTAAAAACTGGCTGGAAACTTGCCAATGAAAATTTGAAACAAGCCAGGAAGAAACATGCTGCTTATTATAACAGGAAGGCAAAAGACAGAGATTTGGCTGTGGGAGAGAAGGTACTGCTTCTTTTACCCGGAAATCAGAATAAGTTACAAATTGGATGGCAAGGTCCATATACAGTTCTAGAGAAGGTGTCTAGAACCAATTATAAGATAGATAAGAAGGGGAAAGAAAAAATCTATCATGTGAATCTCCTGAAGAAATATTTGGAAAGAGAACATCAGGAAGAGACACACTTGCTAACCTTGTCCATTGCAATGGAGATGAAGAAGGAACCACTTTCATCATTTGAATATCCATTACACCCCTGTGAGACAGCGGCACAGGTGAAAATCAGTACGCATTTAACGAAAAATCAGAAGGAGAGAGTGCAACAGGTTCTAGATAATCATACAGAGGTGTTAACAGATCGACCGGGGCATACAAACTTATTGGAATATGATATGAAACTGATAGACCCCACACCTGTCTGTATGAAGCCTTATTCGATTCCTTTTGCTAAGGAGAAAGCTTTGAAGGAAGAGATAGACTATTTGTTGAAGGAAGGAATTATTTCACACAGTGAATCTTCGTATAGTTCCAGTGTTGTACTTTTAAGGAAACCCTCTGGAGAACATAGACTCTGTATAGATTACAGGAGACTGAATGCTATTACAGAAGGACAGGTGGATCCATTGCCGGATACAAATCAGTTGTTTGCCAGGCTAAATAAAGCTAAGTATTTCTCAAAAGTGGATTTGAGTAAAGGATACTATCAAATTCCAGTAAAGCCTGAGGTTAGACCATATCTAGCTTTTAGTACCTCAGAAGGACACTATGAGTTTAACAGATTGCCATTTGGATTGAAGAATGCACCTAGTGTCTTCTCTAGAATGATGAGAAAATTATTGGACCCTCTGAATAACCCATGCATTACAAATTTCATGGATGATATCCTTATAGCAACAGAAACCTTTGAGGAACACATTGACTCTCTGAACATGCTGTTTAATCGACTTAGGGAAGCGAATTTAACAGCCCGACCAACCAAATGTTGCGTTGGATGTAAAGAATTGGAATTTTTGGGACACACAGTTTATCAGGGAAACATGACCCCTGACCCAAAAAATTTAGAGAAACTAAAGAAAGCCCCGAGACCACAAACCAAGAAAGACGTGAGATCCTTTGTCTCATTATGTGGTTTCTACCAAAAGTATATCAAAAACTTTAATTCCATATGTGCACCGTTAACTGATTTGACACGTAAAGGAAACCCAGATCGAATTACATGGACACCACAATGTGAAATGGCTTACCAAGAATTGAAGGAAAAGCTCACAAGTAAACCTATTTTGAAACTACCTGACTTAAGTCAGGAATTTGTAGTAAGAACGGATGCCAGTAATATTGGGTTAGGTGCAACTCTGCTACAGAAATCAGATGCATTGGATGGGGAATTAAGCCCAGTGGCATATGCTAGCAGAAAGTTGAATAAAGCTGAAACCAACTACTCAACTAGCGAAAAAGAATGTCTTGCAGTAATATGGGCGATAAAGAAATTCAATATTTATCTGTATGGGAAGGCATTTAAGTTGCAAACGGATCACAAACCCTTGTCGTTTCTAGCACAAGCTAGGCATGAGAACACTAGATTACTCCGTTGGTCATTATTGCTACAGCCATTTGAGTTTAGCATAGAGTATATAAGTGGAAAAACAAATCTGGGAGCGGATTTTTTAAGCCGCCATCCGTGTGATGAGAATCACCGTAAGCCCCAGAAAGAATAAATTTCTCTATGTGTATATAGAATTATAGACTGACATATAACGTCTGTTTTAAGAGGGGAGGATTTGTCGTGAGAAATTCTAATCCACATATATAAATTAAAAAGTAAATGTAAAGCCTAACAAATAAATTCTATAAAAGGAAGAAGAATGGTAAAGAACAGTGCTGTCACAATGACAGTACTCGAAATCCCCTTTGTTTTATGCTTCGTCTGCAAATTGTAACGTTTCCACGTTAAATATAAGCCACTGCATAATACAAGCGTTTCCACAACACATTAAAACGGGTATTGCATTTCTAAGAAAAAACATTGAGAGGCACACTGCGTATGACCTAAATTAATTACACTACGAATGGACAGATGGATGTAGGATGGAAAGAAGGGAGGGCTGAAAATCAGGAACGCATGCAACACTAAACACGCGTCTCGCTATTAATGCCACCCCCAACAAGCGTAACGCGATATACAATTACTACTATCACGCGTGTAAGGCCACATGCACTAACTTTTTTTCAGACGGACAGTGATAAAAACACTACCCTTCCCAGAGTTAGGTTTTAAAAAACCTGGAAAACGCTTATTAGGAAAGATGACATTAGATGGATTTACGTTTGAAAACATGACAGTACCCAGACACCACATGGGGATTGAAGTGAACAGGAGGTGGTAGAAAATGCACATTTTGAACGCAGCCACCTAGCTCCCTTAGATTGAGATATTTGGATTCCTTAGGGCTTGCTGACACAGAATATGTTAAGTGTTACGCAAATAGTCCAGGAATTAATAAATTATAGGCAAAAGAAAATAATGAGGGTGTCAGACAACCTAAAAACTCGGAGTCGCTCAGTGGCAGAATTTTAAACCACCATTGTACGGAAATAGGCCACAAGTTACATTTGAATTGATTGGATGGAATGATATGTAAGGCTAAACACGATTAGTCGGACTATAAATGCTATCTTTTGTTGTCAAGGGAGACGGAAGTAAGAGTACTTTTTTTCAAACGATGGGGTAGAAATGGCCTGATTGGTTAGGTCTGTTAATATAGTTAATTGATAGCGTTAGTTCGAGACCACTAGTTCAAATAAGCTTGATAAAGCAACAGTGCGTTGAAGCCAGCTCATATTTTTGCTAAATAAAAGCCTGGAACATAAGCAGATGGGAATTTGTGCCAGTATTTGTGCCAGAATTCATTGCTAGTCAACGTATCTGTGTTTATTTCCTTGAATTTTGGTAGGTTGAAATATTTGATCTCTTTTTAATGAAAATTGAATGTACATTGATAATTTATGTCTGTATATATGTGCAGTTCAGTAGCGAACATGAGGCAAGGCCTATAATATATATAGTGCTCCAACCTGAACAGAAGGTGTCGGAGAAAAGTAAACTACATGGAATTACCAAGGAGTACACTGACACCTACCTTATGACATGGAAGGAATTATAGCTGAAAGTGCAGAGGCGTAGTAACCATTAGGGAGGTTAATACTGGAGTAAGCTGCTTCAGAAGAAGATAGCAGTTAAACTAAAGCTCTGAACTCAATGTTTGTGATGTATTGCGCTCAGTCTAGCCAGATAGTATAAATTGTTCTGAAGTAGGAGGTACATCCTTCTTGTTTCAGGGACTGTGGTCCTAGTATTGAAGCCGCACCTGGTCTGAGCGTTTGCTGAATCCAGAGGCTGACAGCATACTCTTGGGTCCCTATAGTAACCAGTGAGGTGTCTTCAGAAACAGTGAATAGTCGAGCAGAGGAGTCCTTGCCTGCCGCCATCACGAAAGTTAAGCCCACTGTGGCCAAAAGAGCTCAACACTATGTACCCCTCGTAAATGACACTAACTTAATTAAAGAGGGGCAATTAATTGTTTTAATGTTCGGAACTGAGACCATCTCCAATACTAGTTCCAAACATACACAAGCACATGCAGTCATGATGTCTAATAAGAATCTATCTTGAAGAACAAAACCAGTATTACCTCATATTACCACATCACAACTCACACACATAGAATACTAATATTGTATGTCAATGCAAAGACCACATTTATATCTGTGTACATAATATTTGAAATTACATGTTATTATATTGCCTGGTTCACTGTGTAGTTGAATCAGGATCACTATTGTAGAGAAAATCAATACATCTGTATATATCTGAAATTTATCATTGAATCTTTTAAGATAGTCTTCTAGAGTGTTGACTGTTTGTGAGTGTCACAGTATTGTCAAGTGTGGTGGAATAATTAAATTGTTTATCTGTTTGTTGTTGTGGTGACTTACACTTCATCATTTGCATAACCCTAGACATATAACGTTGCCAACACAATATTCCAGAATAATTCTGACTGAGATATAAATATGTGGCAGTAAGTAAGGTTATCTGTAAAACACTACACATATTAGATACAGATACCTTCACAGCTGATCTCAGTCAGTACACTAAGTCCCTATAAATATTTATATCATCCCACTTTACCACATATATTGGGGTCCGGTCCGGGATATTGAATCCTTTACTAGTATAAATATTGGGGGTAATTCACTTCAGGGAATATAAAAAGTTAAAAGGTATCCTTGGGTGGAATTAAATAAGGTTGAGCTCTTGGTGCCTGTTTTGTCCATTGGATATATAATTACAGATTATATTGTTTAGTTAGATATTTTATTTAATTACCTGATATAAAATGGCGGACCTGGCCAAATTTCGATCTGCGGCTGTACAGACTGCAAAAGAGTTGGGATTAGATGGGCAAGTTATGATTACCTATGTCACTACTGAATGTGACAAATTTATTGAACGGGAAGAAAGAAGATTAGAAAAAGAGGCCGAAAGAAGGTTAGAGGCTGAAAAAGAAATTAAGAGGTTGCAGATTGAGGCTGACAAAGAGGCTAAAGCATTGGAGGCTGATAGGGAGATTAAGAGGCTCCAAGTAGAAGAACAAAAGGCAGAAAGGGAAGAGAAGAGATTAGCTGCAGAAAGGGAAGCAGAAAAGGAGGAGAAGAGATTACAAAGGGAACATGAGCTACGACTAAGGGAGTTTGAGTTTCAGGGCCATGCTCCTGAAAATGGTGCCAGTCCCTTTGCCTCTGATGCTACTGCTACTCAGGGAGCCTCAACCTCAGCTATGAACTTTCATTTAGATCATTTTGTTGAGAAAGACGATGATATTGAGAGCTATATAAATAGATACGAATTATTAGCTACCACATATGGGTTAGAGAGAGAAAGGTGGAGCTTAAAGTTATCTCAAGGACTTCGTGGGGCAGCTTATGAAGTTTTTGCCAAAATGCACAGAGATGATCAGGAAAATTATGACATGCTAAAGCAGGCTCTTTTGTTAAGATATGAAAAGAATGCAGAATTTTACAGAAAAAAATTTAGGAATGCTAAACTACTGTCAGGTGAAACCTATCACCAGTTCTCTGCACGGATAGAGACATACTTGGAGAAATGGACTTCTCTGGGGAAAACCCAAGATCTTAAGGAAATGGTCCTTATAGAACAATTAAGAGAGTCCATGGCTCCAGACCTGAGAAAGTTTCTCATGGAACAAGGTGCAGAGAGACTGGGTGAGTTGCTAAATGTTGCAGAAAGGTATCAAGCGGCCCAAGCAGAAGTATCAGGTAATAAAAAGAAACAGGTGGATAATTTTAGGGCACCACAGAACTTTAATAAATTTGATCATAGGGATCAAAACAAAGGTAAGCACCAATTTGATAGGCCACGGTATGAAAATAAAAATAAAAACCCACAATTCGATGAAAGGAAATATGATGAAAGAAAATCCTTCAACCAAGGGAAAAGGTGGTGTAAGAATTGTAAGATGAACAATCATGACACTGACCATTGTAGAAGGAAACCTCCTCATTGTGCTGCTATGACATCGGGGAAAAAGGAAAAAAAGGTCAAACCTGCAGAACTACAGGAACCATACCACCCCCCAGTGTGTGAAGATGTCATCTGTAATGGTGTCACTATAAGATGTTTATATGATACCGGTTTAGATTACGATTCCGTTGTGAGTTCTCACCTGGTGCAGGCGGATCAATACACCACAGAAACAGTGGAGATTCAAACTGCAACCAAGGATGTAGCTACCATGACACTTCCCGTCGCCCGGATAAAGGTGAAAACGCGATATGTGGAAGGAATCATAAAAGCAGCAGTGATAAATGAGCCAATCTACCCTCTGATATTGGGGTGTAGATATGTCTTCTTGGGGAATCCCAAGAGACCTGTGATATTGGCAACAGTGCAGACCAGATCACAGTCTAAAAAGGAGGAGGATAATCCAATAAATACTCATCCAGATGAGATGAGAAAGGCACAGGCGGAGGACAAAACACTCAAGCCGTGTTTCAAGAAGTTGCCCAAATCACATACACCTCCAGGCAAGGGAGAATTCTATATGAAGAACAAACTGATTTATAGGAAGGCTGGATCTGAATCCAATGGTCACGGACAGCTGGTTCTTCCCACTTCATATAGGACTAAAGTGTTGGAACTAGGGCACGCGATTCCCTTCAGTGGTCATATGGGGATCAGCGCAACAGGACAGCGAATAGCTTGTCACTATTTCTGGCCAGGAATAACTGAAGATATCAAACGATATGTAAAATCCTGTCCAGAGTGCCAACGAGTAGCACCTAAACATTGGACTGCACCAGCAACTCTGGGAGAAATGCCCATAGTGGGAACACCCTTTGAGAGAGTTGCCGTGGATCTTGTGGGACCTCTCACTCGAACTAAGAGAAGGAACAGCTACATTCTGACTCTGGTGGACACTTGTTCTATGTGGGGAGAGGCGGTAGCCCTGTCATCGATTGATTCTAAACATGTGGCAGAGGCATTACTCACAATTTTCACAAGGTTAGGCTTTCCCAATCAAATCTTGACTGATAATGGCTCTCAGTTCAAGGGGAAACTAACTGAAGAAGTTTTCAGGATCTTCCAGGCCAAACACTACCATTGTAGTGTGTATCATCCCCAAGGGAACGGCCAAGTGGAAAGATTTAACGGCACGTTGATGTCGATCCTGAGAAAGTTGGCACACGAAAAACCAGATACATGGGATCAGTACCTTCACGCCGCCCTCTTTGCTTATCGGGAGGTACCCCATAGTTCAACCGGTATGGCCCCGGCAACATTATTGTTTGGAAGGCCAATAAAAGGTCCACTTGAAGCACTGTTAAGAACGTGGACGGATGAAAAAGCAGAGGAAAATATTACATCCTCATACCAATATGTAAATGAGCTGACCACTCGTTTAAAAACTGGCTGGAAACTTGCCAATGAAAATTTGAAACAAGCCAGGAAGAAACATGCTGCTTATTATAACAGGAAGGCAAAAGACAGAGATTTGGCTGTGGGAGAGAAGGTACTGCTTCTTTTACCCGGAAATCAGAATAAGTTACAAATTGGATGGCAAGGTCCATATACAGTTCTAGAGAAGGTGTCTAGAACCAATTATAAGATAGATAAGAAGGGGAAAGAAAAAATCTATCATGTGAATCTCCTGAAGAAATATTTGGAAAGAGAACATCAGGAAGAGACACACTTGCTAACCTTGTCCATTGCAATGGAGATGAAGAAGGAACCACTTTCATCATTTGAATATCCATTACACCCCTGTGAGACAGCGGCACAGGTGAAAATCAGTACGCATTTAACGAAAAATCAGAAGGAGAGAGTGCAACAGGTTCTAGATAATCATACAGAGGTGTTAACAGATCGACCGGGGCATACAAACTTATTGGAATATGATATGAAACTGATAGACCCCACACCTGTCTGTATGAAGCCTTATTCGATTCCTTTTGCTAAGGAGAAAGCTTTGAAGGAAGAGATAGACTATTTGTTGAAGGAAGGAATTATTTCACACAGTGAATCTTCGTATAGTTCCAGTGTTGTACTTTTAAGGAAACCCTCTGGAGAACATAGACTCTGTATAGATTACAGGAGACTGAATGCTATTACAGAAGGACAGGTGGATCCATTGCCGGATACAAATCAGTTGTTTGCCAGGCTAAATAAAGCTAAGTATTTCTCAAAAGTGGATTTGAGTAAAGGATACTATCAAATTCCAGTAAAGCCTGAGGTTAGACCATATCTAGCTTTTAGTACCTCAGAAGGACACTATGAGTTTAACAGATTGCCATTTGGATTGAAGAATGCACCTAGTGTCTTCTCTAGAATGATGAGAAAATTATTGGACCCTCTGAATAACCCATGCATTACAAATTTCATGGATGATATCCTTATAGCAACAGAAACCTTTGAGGAACACATTGACTCTCTGAACATGCTGTTTAATCGACTTAGGGAAGCGAATTTAACAGCCCGACCAACCAAATGTTGCGTTGGATGTAAAGAATTGGAATTTTTGGGACACACAGTTTATCAGGGAAACATGACCCCTGACCCAAAAAATTTAGAGAAACTAAAGAAAGCCCCGAGACCACAAACCAAGAAAGACGTGAGATCCTTTGTCTCATTATGTGGTTTCTACCAAAAGTATATCAAAAACTTTAATTCCATATGTGCACCGTTAACTGATTTGACACGTAAAGGAAACCCAGATCGAATTACATGGACACCACAATGTGAAATGGCTTACCAAGAATTGAAGGAAAAGCTCACAAGTAAACCTATTTTGAAACTACCTGACTTAAGTCAGGAATTTGTAGTAAGAACGGATGCCAGTAATATTGGGTTAGGTGCAACTCTGCTACAGAAATCAGATGCATTGGATGGGGAATTAAGCCCAGTGGCATATGCTAGCAGAAAGTTGAATAAAGCTGAAACCAACTACTCAACTAGCGAAAAAGAATGTCTTGCAGTAATATGGGCGATAAAGAAATTCAATATTTATCTGTATGGGAAGGCATTTAAGTTGCAAACGGATCACAAACCCTTGTCGTTTCTAGCACAAGCTAGGCATGAGAACACTAGATTACTCCGTTGGTCATTATTGCTACAGCCATTTGAGTTTAGCATAGAGTATATAAGTGGAAAAACAAATCTGGGAGCGGATTTTTTAAGCCGCCATCCGTGTGATGAGAATCACCGTAAGCCCCAGAAAGAATAAATTTCTCTATGTGTATATAGAATTATAGACTGACATATAACGTCTGTTTTAAGAGGGGAGGATTTGTCGTGAGAAATTCTAATCCACATATATAAATTAAAAAGTAAATGTAAAGCCTAACAAATAAATTCTATAAAAGGAAGAAGAATGGTAAAGAACAGTGCTGTCACAATGACAGTACTCGAAATCCCCTTTGTTTTATGCTTCGTCTGCAAATTGTAACGTTTCCACGTTAAATATAAGCCACTGCATAATACAAGCGTTTCCACAACACATTAAAACGGGTATTGCATTTCTAAGAAAAAACATTGAGAGGCACACTGCGTATGACCTAAATTAATTACACTACGAATGGACAGATGGATGTAGGATGGAAAGAAGGGAGGGCTGAAAATCAGGAACGCATGCAACACTAAACACGCGTCTCGCTATTAATGCCACCCCCAACAAGCGTAACGCGATATACAATTACTACTATCACGCGTGTAAGGCCACATGCACTAACTTTTTTTCAGACGGACAGTGATAAAAACACTACCCTTCCCAGAGTTAGGTTTTAAAAAACCTGGAAAACGCTTATTAGGAAAGATGACATTAGATGGATTTACGTTTGAAAACATGACAGTACCCAGACACCACATGGGGATTGAAGTGAACAGGAGGTGGTAGAAAATGCACATTTTGAACGCAGCCACCTAGCTCCCTTAGATTGAGATATTTGGATTCCTTAGGGCTTGCTGACACAGAATATGTTAAGTGTTACGCAAATAGTCCAGGAATTAATAAATTATAGGCAAAAGAAAATAATGAGGGTGTCAGACAACCTAAAAACTCGGAGTCGCTCAGTGGCAGAATTTTAAACCACCATTGTACGGAAATAGGCCACAAGTTACATTTGAATTGATTGGATGGAATGATATGTAAGGCTAAACACGATTAGTCGGACTATAAATGCTATCTTTTGTTGTCAAGGGAGACGGAAGTAAGAGTACTTTTTTCAAACGATGGGGTAGAAATGGCCTGATTGGTTAGGTCTGTTAATATAGTTAATTGATAGCGTTAGTTCGAGACCACTAGTTCAAATAAGCTTGATAAAGCAACAGTGCGTTGAAGCCAGCTCATATTTTTGCTAAATAAAAGCCTGGAACATAAGCAGATGGGAATTTGTGCCAGTATTTGTGCCAGAATTCAGTGCTAGTCAACGTATCTGTGTTTATTTCCTTGAATTTTGGTAGGTTGAAATATTTGATCTCTTTTTAATGAAAATTGAATGTACATTGATAATTTATGTCTGTATATATGTGCAGTTCAGTAGCGAACAAGAGGCAAGGCCTATAATATATATAGTGCTCCAACCTGAACAGAAGGTGTCGGAGAAAAGTAACACTACATGGAATTACCAGATAGTACACTGACACCTACCTTATGACATGGAAGGAATTATAGCTGAAAGTGCAGAGGCGTAGTAACCGTTAGGGAGGTTAATACTGGAGTAAGCTGCTTCAGAAGAAGATAGCAGTTAAACTAAAGCTCTGAACTCAGTGTTTGTGATGTATTGTGCTCAGTCTAGCCAGATAGTATAAATTGGTTCTGAAGTAGGAGGTACATCCTTCTTGTTTCAGGGACTGTGGTCCTAGTATTGAAGCCGCACCTGGTCTGAGCGTTTGCTGAATCCAGAGGCTGACAGCATACTCTTGGGTCCCTATAGTAACCAGTGAGGTGTCTTCAGAAACAGTGAATAGTCGAGCAGAGGAGTCCTTGCCTGCCGCCATCACGAAAGTTAAGCCCACTGTGGCCAAAAGAGCTCAACACTATGTACCCCTCGTAAATGACACTAACTTAATTAAAGAGGGGCAATTAATTGTTTTAATGTTCGGAACTGAGACCATCTCCAATACTAGTTCCAAACATACACAAGCACATGCAGTCATGATGTCTAATAAGAATCTATCTTGAAGAACAAAACCAGTATTACCTCATATTACCACATCACAACTCACACACATGGAATACTAATATTGTATGTCAATGCAAAGACCACATTTATATCTGTGTACATAATATTTGAAATTACATGTTATTATATTGCCTGGTTCACTGTGTAGTTGAATCAGGATCACTATTGTAGAGAAAATCAATACATCTGTATATATCTGAAATTTATCATTGAATCTTTTAAGATAGTCTTCTAGAGTGTTGACTGTTTGTGAGTGTCACAGTATTGTCAAGTATGGTGGAATAATTAAATTGTTTATCTGTTTGTTGTTGTGGTGACTTACACTTCATCATTTGCATAACCCTAGACATATAACGTTGCCAACACAATATTCCAGAATAATTCTGACTGAGATATAAATATGTGGCAGTAAGTAAGGTTATCTGTAAAACACTACACATATTAGATACAGATACCTTCACAGCTGATCTCAGTCAGTACACTAAGTCCCTATAAATATTTATATCATCCCACTTTACCACAATCTCCACACTGCAGTTAATACACAATATGGCCTATACACCTCCTGGCCGTATAATAGCTTAACACGGCAGCTATAATAATCTTCATATGGCCTAAACAATACTCCATTACACAGTAAAGCCTGCTCACACGGCAGCTATAATAATCTTCATATGGCCTAAAGAGTACTCCATTACTCAATAAAGCCTGCTCACACGGCAGCTATAATAATCTTCATAAGGCCTAAACAATACTCCATTACACAATAAAGCCTGCATCACACGGCAGCTATAATAATCTTCATATGGCCTAAACAGTACTCCATTACTCAATAAAGCCTGCTCACACGGCAGCTGTAATAATCTTCATAAGGCCTAAACAATACTCCATTACACAATAAAGCCTGCTCACACGGCAGCTATAATAATCTTCATATGGCCTAAACAGTACTCCATTACTCAATAAAGCCTGCTCACACGGCAGCTGTAATAATCTTCATAAGGCCTAAACAATACTCCATTACACAATAAAGCCTGCTCACACGGCAGCTATAATAATCTTCATAAGGCCTAAACAATACTCCATTACACAATAAAGCCTGCATCACACGGCAGCTATAATAATCTTCATATGGCCTAAACAGTACTCCATTACTCAATAAAGCCTGCTCACACGGCAGCTATAATAATCTTCATAAGGCCTAAACAATACTCCATTACACAATAAAGCCTGCTCACACGGCAGCTATAATAATCTTCATATGGCCTAAACAGTACTCCATTACTCAATAAAGCCTGCTCACACGGCAGCTATAATAATCTTCATATGGCCTAAACAAATCTTTACTGCAGGTTATCAAATAGGCTGTACACATAGCGAAATATATAAGTCGACATTTTCTTAAGCACTACGTAGGCATACACTATCCAAAAACCACTGGGACTCGACCTACACGGTCCATGCCCAAAACACAACTCCCATGGAAACACACTCGTCCCGCCAAAAAAAACCCGTCACGAGACTCGGCTGTTTTGAATACCGCTCTCAATAATACATGCAGCCTAGCTGCGAGCTATTCACATGGCTCAAAACAGAACAGAATAAATACATCTCAACATTTGAGATTAAACAGCGTTCACACGCTTTTCTGTACTCTGTCACTCGAAAAATAGGAAAAGATAATTCTATCCTAAAGTCAAACAAGTATCCGCTTAATCAAGCGTTGCAACTCGAAATTTAACTTGTCCAAAAACATTCTAAAGATTACTTCCCTTCAATAAATCCACTCGCAACAGTTACCACCCCCTCCGGGGAAAAAAAATGATTCTATCATTTTTTTGAGAAAATTAACTCCCCCCCAAAAAAACCCGTCACGAGACTCGGCAGTTTTGAACACCGCTCTCAATAATACATGCAGCCTAGCTGCGAGCTATTCACATGGCTCAAAACAGTACAGAATAAATACATCTCAACATTTGAGATTAAACAGCGTTCACACGCTTTTCTGTACTCTGTCACTCGAAAAATAGGAAAAGATAATTCTATCCTGAAGTCAAACAAGTATCCGCTTAATCAAGCGTTGCAACTCGAAATTTAACTTGTCCAAAAACATTCTAAAGATTACTTCCCTTCCGTAAAACCAACAAGCACCTTGAAATTTACGATTGTAATTAGAGCCATATGGTGCTGCCGAAGCAACTGCAACCCTTCTTTCACTTTAGAATTGCTAACTGTAGCATGGGGATGCGCAGTTACGTACTGGCAACAATATTCCTCCATGTCTTTTATGTTTTTAGGTTTACGCTCATGAAGAAAAGCAAGGAAAGATTCGTTGACCAATGACATAACTTTGTCTCGAAGTAATAAGTCCATTAGGCCTTCATATGTTTTTTCAGTCTGAGACAACTCAATCTAACGTGTGAATGTACGGCGTATCTTTATGATAAAGTCAGAGAAATCTACTCCATTTTCTGGCAATATTGTCTTAAGACGAAGACGATAATCTTCTTCTTTTAGTTGATATCTTTTAAGTAATGCTGCTCTGACAACATCATAGTTAGTCCTATCATGTTTCTCTATTGTCATAAGAGTAGTTACTGGTTCACCTGAAAAAAATTCCCTCAGTTGTTCGACATATTTTTCCTTTTTTATTTTATGCGTATCGCATAAAAATTGAAATCTATCAAGATAATCCGTTATATCGTCCTTTAAAGGATTGAAATGAGGTAATTTGATTTTATTAGACTACTCCTTTGTTGTATCCGAAGTTGCTTGATGAGCACCCGCATTCATCAATTTCAATTTCTCTAACTCCAAAGCTGCGAGTCTTTCATCATGTTCCATTTTTGCTTTTCTCTCTTCAGCATGAAATTTTCTTTCTTCAGCAGCAGCTTGAAATTTTCTCTCCTCAGCAGCAGCTTGCAATTTCCTCTCAGCAGCAGCTTGAGCTTGAAGTTTTCTCTCCTCGGCAGCAGCTTTAGCTTGAAGTTTTTTCTCCCCAGCAGCAGCTTGAAGTTTTTCTCTTCAGCAGCAGCTTGAAATTTCCTGTCCTCAGCAGCAGCTTGAAGTTTTTTCTCTTCAGCAGCAGCTTGAAATTTTCTTTCATCTGCCTGCATCTGTAATCTTAAATTCTCAGATTCTCTGTCTAATCTTTTATTTTCCTCTTTTTGTCTCTTGTCTTCAGACTTCAATGCTTTGTCAAATTGAGCAGTTGCGAATTCTTCTAACTTCTCACCTGTCTTCCCAAGGACTTTCCCTTGTTCAATAAAGTAGTCTAGTGTAGACATTCTGTCTAACTATGTGAGATCAGACCTGAAAAATTAAATAAATTACCTTATCCCATTTTGATGGGAGACAAGTCTGTAATACTAGACTTGTATACTCACTTCACTTTATTTCACTCTCTTTGAGAGACAAGTCTTAGTCAAAGACCTTGTTTCTCTATAATATTATCATTATAAATAACCTTTATATGAAAAGTGTATGATATTAGTAATAATAGTCCATGTTCAAGTATATCTATAGACTGTATGACAACAATGTATTACAATAATAAATACAAAGACAAGAATACAAAACAACAACCGAAAACGTTCGCAGAAGTCAAATAAACAATACAGCGAAACTAAAAAAAAAATTGTTACAAAATGTGTAATGATGACTGCGAAAATAAACAAACAAATGGCAACACTGTTATAAACACAAAGATGTATAGAAATAAATGATAGACAGAAGAGGCAGACAAATTCAAACAAATCAAATCAAAACTAAAAAACAGAAAAAAAATTTACAAAAACAACGAAAAGGCACACCTCGGTACAACTAAACGTAAATATCAACAAATATTGCTAACAAATTTCCCTGTGGAAAATTTGTTACCCTACAGAAAAAGCTCCCAGATAGAACCTCTTTCATGTGGTATATTCTAAAAGGAGTCACCTTCCCAACCAACCAGCAGAAATATACACTAAATAAACATGTAAACAAAAACATGTATATAGCAAACATGCATGGCAAATGTAAATAAACAATATACAGTATGTGTATAGAGGAAGGCTCAGCTTTACACAAAATAAAGGCACAGTTTACACACTAAACAGGCCACTTATCTTTAAGCACAATCCTCAATAGCCGCAAAGATGCAGTATAATGCGGTACTACTGTCAACAACAATGGTAGACGATCCACCGTTGAAGGTCACCGTAACTTGATAACAGGCAGTGGTCTCCAGAGTATAGCTACAAAAATCATACTCGACACCAGTTGAGACTAGAAGATCCAACGTCGATATGTTTGTAGAATGTAGTGTAAACAACCAGCGGTACTGTTTACGATCTTAGGTTGACAGGTAACGATGTAACTTGATAGCTCAGAATGTTGTGTAAACAACCAGCGGTACTGTTTACAATCTTAGGTTGACAGGTAACGATGTGACTTGATAGCCCAGATATATTGCCATCATGTGTAGAACTCCAGAAATGTATAACAATGTCACTTCAATTCCGTAGCAGTTGTAGTCCATGTAGCAGTAACACAAAAATGCCAACGACAGTGTTTATGTGAGTCAGCCCAGTTGTTGTCCTATTTACCACTGTCTTGAAAATGTAGAAAACCCACAAATCTGGTCCACCATAAATGTAACGTACTGTTTATGCGTGATGTGAAAGCTGGCAGAGTGAACGTGTCGTTTATCACCTGGACTGTGTAATGTTGCGGTGTTGATGTAGGTCACCAGAAATGTAACGGCCACCAGGGTGAGGCACTGCCAGGGGTACTATGATCACTCACACAAAACAGCGTACATGTTGTAGATGTGTGGTACTAGTATTATGATGTGCTGAGTGTGAGTGTAGACGAGAACGCGAATGCTTGAAGCTCTTAGTAAAGTAAATAATGCACCCATACACTCACATGCAGTAGTCAATGATGAATTGAAGACTGCTGGCACGTTTCAAACATTTATTTACGAAACTGACAGTAACATCAACAGGACAGTCAAATCAACCAGATCAAGGACTTCACATAATAATGAATGACTGTTAAACGTCTGGTAATCAAAGGCTTGCATCATACATCAACTAGGACATACCCAAACATCATCTGTCCTAATGTTACAGTTTATAATGTAGCTTCCGTACCATTGACTCAGCGCGTCAGGTACTTAATTAGCTCTGTCGTCCAACAAACGAGCTCCTAAATTGCGTAGCAATAATACTTAAGGCTGTTATTCAACTGGCATAGCCCGCCAGATATATTTCCTCTTGCTGAAAAATATTGGCCGTAATACAGGGCCTCAATATGTAGACAGCTATGTATCCTTTGTTAGCAGGCACGATCAAACCATGCTAAACATATATACCGCCAACCTGCGGCGTCCACAATAATTTATCATCATCATTAGGCTTCTGTTCAATTAAAAACACATAGTCTCATTTGGCTAGAACAAGAAGCAAAGAAGGAATTCTGTCTCTCAAGATCTGTGAGCTTCACTCGCAGATAGGTAATTTCAAATGTTCTGCAACCAAAGGCATATTAATAAGAATGTCATTTACCTTTTACAGAATCTTCTGGATACACACTTAATAAATGTCGTCACTCTTGACGAACAAAGAATCACTGGGGAAAACATTGACATTTCAGTCATATCGAAAACTTTCCAATCCCCACGATGATATAGAGAAAATCACAACGGACATCCTGTCCGACAGCCCAAAACACAACCTCCCTCACGGAAGTTTCCTCAGTTCGCGCCCAGAACTTGCGCATGCCTAGACAGCATAAAACTGAGCATCGTTAAGACAGATTAACGACAATAATTGAAAGAAAGGGCAGATAACCCTCAAACAACCTGTCATGGAAGTAAATACCCAATTATCCTCAACTTTGATCAACAAAAGTATTAAATAGATTTACCTGTTATGACTCCGTCAAAAACGACAGCAACAGTCTGTCATTGATTATTTTCCGCTTGAAACTCCGTTATTGGCAAGCAATAATAGGTCTATTCCCTATGTTGAGATCTGCGCATGATGGTTGAAGGATTTAGGTTTTCCCGATGGAGTGTTACATCAGTTATCGTTGCGCGGTTCTACGTAATAATGTAGATGCGTTGTTAAGAAACAAATTACGTCACAGGATAGAAGAATTTAGTTAGGCTGTGTAAATATTTTAAACAAACAAAGAAGGGAAACCCGAGACCTGTAAGCAGTAAATAAATAAATATTACACATGTAAAGGTATGTTTCAGGCACTCGTGAGAAATAGAGGAGTAGAAAACTAGACAACAGAAAATCAACAGAAGTGATAGACTCGCCGGAGAATCGAACCCAGGACCATCCGAACGGCAACTCCGTCTAGCTATGGAAGCGAATCACACTATCCTTCCGGCCAACTAGGCACCACTTATTTTTAAATTAAAACAAAAGGATTCTACTTCTTTATTTCTCACCAATGCTGAAACATATCTTTATGTGTGTAAAATTTATTTATTTACTGTGTAAAAAATAGGTGGTCATCTGTGTAATGTCCAAGGTATTAATTGTTAAATCTCGGATTTTGACACAAGGACTTTCATGCACCAGATATAAATAGTAACTGTGAACACATGTGCATACTTTGGACTGGTTCGTATTAAATTGGGTCAAGTGATTTATTTGTACCGCGCGGTATCATACAGTATGGTTTCATGGACTGATGACCGGTCAGTAAAGCATCTTTTTTTGGGGATGCCTAGCTGGCCGGGAGGATAGTGTGATTCGCTTGTATAGCTAGGCGGTGTTTGTCGTACGGAAGGTACGGGGTTCGAACCCTGGGTAAACCACTCACGTCTGTTGTTTTTCTGTTGTCTAAGTATTCTACTTCTTTATTTCTTACGAGTGCCTGAAAACATACCTTTATGTTTGTCTAATATTTATTTACTGTTTACAGGCCTCGGTTTTCCCTTCCTTATGTGTTATTAATGTTTATACACACCAGAAACCTACCCTCTGTTCTATACTACTGTCCTTAATTCTTCTATCATTTACTGGACACAGTATCAAGGTCTTTGTCCTGTGTTGACTGACATATACTGTAGAATAGGGGAACAACAGAAGTGATTGCGTCATTAATAGGCTGAGGTGCCCATTGTAAACTTCCGGTGTTGTCTTGTGTTTCGCACTAATGACCGGTCAGTAAAGCATCTTTTTTTGGGGATGCCTAGCTGGCCGGGAGGATAGTGTGATTAGCTTGTATAGCTAGGCGGTGTTGTCGTCCGGAAGGTACGGGGTTCGAACCCTGGGTAATCCACTCACGTCTGTTGTTTTTCTGTTGTCTAGTGTTCTACTTCTTTATTTCTTACGAGTGCCTGAAAACATACCTTTGTGTTTGTCTAATATTAATTTTGGTTTCATGGGCAAGGGTCACGGACTAACGGACAATGAACTTAATGAATGGTTATTAGATGCCTGTAGTGTCTTATGGAAAATGGTTAAGTTTATTTGTTCAAATACATTTATTGGATCGTCTTGGTCGAGTTGATTGCTTCTCTTGTGTTGTGAAGACCCTTTTTACGAAAGTAGTACTTCAGATTTCCGGTCATCACTGAAGGGGTCACATAACACCCTATTCATTAACAAATGAACATAAATGATAATTGATATACGAAAGTGAGTCATGGATAATTAGTAAATAAGGCGAAAAAGCACTAGAGGTCACGAAGATGTTTTATAGAATAATGTTACTACGACGGACATATAAATGAAGTGGCGAGGATGTCATGAAAGAGGCCAATGAGCAAATGAAGCTTATTCCTCATGATGGAAAAAAGCAATCCATTATCTTTGGGCATGTTATGAGAAGATTGAAGGACAAAGAAATAGAGAACGACAATGAGAAAAGACACTGGGCAGATTGACATGATGGCATAGAAAGAAGTCGACAACAGAACTGATAAATAATACTGGAGACCGAAAGATGTAGTGCGACATGGTCACCTACGCCAGATAGAGAACGACATGGTACTTGTCGAAGAATAATAATTTTTGCTGTCGTTTTCATTTCCGATTGTTGTCAAAAAGCCTCCAAGAGTGCCTGGAACTATTCTTGTTGCGTTATGGGGTCTTCTACATAAGGAGTAATTTATTATTATTAATTAATCGTTCGCCACACCTCTAGGTATCACTATCGGATGTTCCGTGCGTCGGCATCGCGTATATACAGCCTAGTTTTGTTGACCAAATGTTAAAGCTGCTATATTGGCCATCAATTGTTAAAGTCAGTTTTAGTGAAAAGGGTTCTTCCTTGTAATGAGGATTCGCATTACTTATTCTGTGCCTCATAATTATCATTGTTCTTGATTTGTTTGGCTATCGTGCTGTTGTTGTTTGTTCGCGAATGGTGGTGAATGACTTCAATATAACTGGATGAAGCTTACAACTCCGTTTTGGTAGAGTCCACACAAATCATATAATTTATTACGTATACAGAGTTCATCGAATTCATGGCATAAATATAATACATTCAATCTGTGTAGTCCATTACAGTTCAGTGCAGTCCTTTAGATTAATATCAGTATCGTCAACAAAACTAGGCTGTATATACGCGATGCCAACGAACGGAACATCCGATAGTGATACCTAGAGATGTGGCGAACGATTAATTAATAATAATAAATTACTCCCTTCTGTTCCCAATCCAATGGAAAATATGCATCAAATAAGTTGCTCCTTCATTGCATTCATAAATAATATGGCCGACCCCTTGGCCTATCTTCAATAAGGACATCTGCACGACTACAATATAGTGGGAGCGTTGAAGAACACGTCTGCATTAGACTGATTCCAAAATATGAAGGGTGAAGAAAGATCGTTGTCATTCGGTAGCAGAACAACGCCCCACGTCATGTCTAACCATAGACAACTATAAAAATTCGCGTTCAATAAAAATATCTTTAAGCACAAAATATCTTTTGTTTACAGCCCACCAATTTGTTAACGCGTAACTTTAAAATGCTAACATATTGTAGTGGCTAACATAATTAAACATGTCGTAACACCAACATAATCAAACATGTCGTAACACATGTGCAATGACTACAACCCACAAAAGCCAGATCCAAACCTCAGAAATGAGGTATCTGAGGAATGTGTTGAAGTAACAAGAAGAGACATGGTCCGCAACCAGACGGTACGTCAAGGCCTAAAAACCCACAGTCCCAAATGAGAGGGTTTGGCCATGTCTGCAGAATGGGAGAAGATCGGCTACCACGGCAAGCATTAGAAACCAAGAGCCAGGGATCCAGACCTCCAGGACGACCCAAAGACCGCTTGGAGGACAAAATTAGACAATCTGTGAAGGACCGAGTACTAGAATGGAACCAAGCCAGGAGGAAGACAGCCAATAGAATAGTATGGCGCTCTCTCTTACAAACCTTTACACTCACGGTAGAAGAGGAACGACTAAGTAGCAGTAGTAGTTAATAACTCCCTAGGACGACTTACGTTAATATTATAATCTCAGCTGAAATATCGAATAATTGTTATAACCTTAAACAGGCTTAAATTGTTGTTATATATATATGTATATTGTAACTCGCATCTTTCGGATAAACGATGTTGATCTGGAAGCAAACGAATTTCTATTTCGTTCTATGGAGGAGAATCTTACTTTGCCGTAGGATAATGATAACGAAGAGAAACCATTCATTGATAACGACTTTGGTTTTAAACCCTTGCATTTTTGGTTTGTTCGCAAGTTTAACATTATTCTATGAAATTTTAACATAAGTAAAAATTTACGTAATTGACGTGTTTACTTTACATGTAATTTATTTTTATTGTTTGAAATGAACTTAGCCATAATAAACAATATTTTTAATGCATTTAATAACATTCAACCAGCAAAGCTGGCTTTATAAAAGTCTGATTTAATTTAACATAATAATAATAACAATAATAGCCCCTTCAGTCATAACTGACTACGGGGTTGCATCCCTGTGATGACAGCTCTCAGCTGTTTCTATCGGGATGCGGCCGACATGGCCAAGCCTGCGCTATCTATGCAGTATATACATGCTTTGAAGGCCAGTACTTGACAACACCTCGCCATTTGTAACTTTCATAATTAAACACTACTTCACTTAAAATATTATTTTTTCTGCACTAGTTAACCAATTTACATTCTTTCTTTTCAGTACAGTATTACAAAAGTTTGGACTATAAAAGGGATGGGGGTGGGGTGGGGGGGGGGGGGGGGGGACGCTGTATGAGATTTGTGACGTCCTATTAGGAAAAAAAGGGAAGTATGGATTTTTTGTACGAAATGTGACCTGAGCGGATAGAGAGGAATGTTAATGGTTAAAAATTGCGTGACGTTTTATGTTAACGACCCCTATCTGCATTTGTTGACGTAAACGATTTGCTTTGATTGTTCTTTCTTGTACTTGCATTTCTATTTTCCGTTATCACGCGATAATATAATTCATCTTTATCATCATCATCATTATATTTCTTGTCGTCCCCTCTAGATCATAAAGCCACAACTATACCTGGTAGCTAGTAAGCCTGCCTGAAAACAATCATGTGCTTTTGCAGCAATAGTTTCTGTAGTAATATGTTTTCATGGAGAGATTGTCAGTCTTTTGAACAACCTTGTATTAGTCGTCTCCCATTACAAGCCTGAGACAACAGATGACCTAGTTTGTCTTTGTATCCTCGCAGACACATGTCAACTATACGGGGCGATAATCGGATAGGGGAGATAATATAATTATTACAACGTTAATTTACATTATTTTTTCCTTTCTTTATCTCCAGTAAGGCTCTTGTAATCTGTAAAAATATCGATAATGCTACATATTAAGATAGACGGCGATGGTGATAGCGATGATTCTGACGATGATTCTGACTTGTCTACCTTACAGGTTCGTGACGTTCAAAGAGATGGAATGCAGTCAGGAGATTACGCATTAAAGTTTGATATGGGTTATGTGTCAAATTTGTTGAAGACATGGCGCAGCAACAAAGGTAAACAATCCAATCCCTTCTGTTTCCCAGCGATTAAAGTGTGTATATTTTCTAATATGTTTGTTTGGTGTCACTGTAAAAGGCTTATGTATATTCAGCTTTAGCACTGTATTCAGTGGCACGTTGTTAACTGACAAGCTCTAGAAACATGTAATACGTCAACTCAGATCACACGCTCGTTTATATTTGGACATGCGCCCTTATAAACCAACGGACGCTTGTAAAGACGTTATTTCTTACTACACCTGTAGTACACCACTGTAAAGTATCAGTCTGTCTGCTCTGTAAGGAAGAGTGGTGTGTTGTTGAGATCAGGCATGCTCCAGTCTACCCAGCTGTAAATGGGTAACTCACCCTAGTCCTGAGTTAGGGAAGGCAAAGGCTCCAGGGGAAGCAGGCCCTAAACTTGGTCACTTCAGCCGACGCAGGATGGTGTATGTATGAAGTAGTAGTGTAGAGTGTGATTACCGCGAATGGTGTACTGTTCGTGTGCTGACCAATATAATCACTCATACACATGTGTCTACAAGGCACCAATGCAGACTGCTGGAATCTTAGTTTACTCAATTTATTCAGACGTACACACTGGGACATACGAGTACATCAGGCTTTGTTGACATAACAATTTGTAGGTATACATAGCAGATCTGAAGTCATGACACATGCAGAAATAATGGGTAGTACATCAAAGTTCAATGTCATGATACATCATCTTATGAAACCACGAAAAGGGGGTTTCTAGCAGGATTGAGATCTCTCTGTCACTGTCCGATAATAAGATAAATAATCTGTTCTCTTGGCAGTGATCAAAACAGACGATGACCGAAATCCAACATGGCTACCTTCCTGAGTTGTCGTTCACTCATTCATAGGAAGAATATCAGCCAAAGTTAATTTACAATGGATATATAAAGGATTTCATAAATGGTTCCATGCAGCACTACGGTGATCAGGTTAGTTCACGTAGCCATAACCGCTGCAGGAAAATCTGTCATCTTCGTCGATACAAAACACGACACTAGCATATCGAAGCACCCAAAAGTCAAGCTAGGCCTAACCGACGAGAGATCATCAAAAATACGAGCTGGGTTTACCTGGAGTCCGAATCATCTATATACTGACATAAGGAGAGTCTCTAACACAAACTATCGTAGAGACACTATCTCCTCCAGAAGAAAAAAAACACTTCGTAAGACATTTTTTCTTGACGAAGGGACCAGCTCTTGAAAAACGTACCCCGCCATTCTTAGCAGTACATCGGAACTCATCACGACTTGTTAAGACAACTCATACTTCCGCTAACAAGAATCTAGTCCCTCATACCCATCCAAAATATACAATATAGGACTGATTCTACTTGTACTAATAATATGTAATACATATGAATTCAGGCCATAAACACAATAAGCAAATTAATATATTTTCTGGCCCTAAAATTAAGTACAAACGCAAGCGTACTATTCTTGCGCCGGATCAATATCCAGAACGATTACTCCTATAATCAAAAGTGTGAATCAAACATGGATTATCTCGCTTTTACAATAAACAGCATTTTCATACACAGATGGATGCATGTCTATATTTTTCCCATATTAAATAACCATATCGATTTTTTGTAATATGTGCGTCAAAAATATGCACGCAACAGATTACCACACCCCTCGGGAAAAAAAAAATGGTACATTTTTTTTTTGAAATACATCTAGGAGCAACATACAATAGGCTCACAACGCACCAATAACAATGCGCAGATGATAAGCATAAGTTTTATGACCTTAGAGAAAGTACTTCTCTAAGTATTAATATTTCCAGAGAGGTGTCACCAACGCATACTACAATATTAGCAATGACACAATTTCCACATTAGTTTATACATAAATTCCATCTAAGATATCTTAACATCATGATCATCAAAGACGAAAAACATTGAAAGATCAGCGGTGAATACATATCAATGAACCGCTAAGTAGTGTTACAATCAATATATGATATATTACATATGTGTACACATTTCAACATAGAAACAATTGTATCAAAGTTGTATAACAGTTATGAATCATGTGGGCATCTAGACAAAATATCTGCCATCACATTTTCTGACCCACGGATAGCTCGCACCGAAAAATGAAATGGCTGTAGAGCAATCGCGTATCGCGTTGATCTCGCGCTCTTCAGATTTTTACTCTGAATAGCCGTAAGAGCTTTCTGGTCAGTTTCCACAATGAAATGCGCGCCCAGAAGAAATCTTTGCAGTTTAAGGATTGACCAAACCATAGCCAATAATTCACGGTCTAGGACCGAGTAATTCTTCTCTGCGGCATTTAATTTCCGAGAAATATACATCACAGGATGCAGAGTTCCAGAGTACTCTTGCATTAGTGCAGCTCCAATCCCGGTGGATGAAGCGTCACTACGAAGAATAAATGTCTTATCCTTAGAAGGTAATACTAGGATAGGTGAAGTAGAAAACATAGTTTTAACCTTATCCAAAGAGGATTGACATTCTTGAGTCCAATGGACTACATTAGGAGACCCTTTCTTTAGCAAGGAAGAAAGAGGTGACATAATGGAGGACAGATTCGGTATGAATCGTCCATAAAATTGTATTAGACCTAAGAGACTTCGTACTTGCTTTTTAGTCTTAGGAATAGAAATGTTAAGTATCTTACTTGTATTATGGTCTTCTGTTTTTAGGAACCCATGACCAACACGGTGTCCTAAGAAAGATATTTCGCTAAAACCAATACATGCTTTCGATGGTTTCGCTGTCAGGTTATGCTCGCGTAAGATAGACAATAGTTCATTTATACCATTATAGTGATCGTTCCAAGTATCACTGAAAAGACAGATGTCATCAAGATACGCAATGACATCTGAGCGATGAGATAGGATTCGACGCATCATGCGTACAAATGTAGCAGGGGCGTTCATAAGACCGAAAGGCATGAAATTCCATTGGAATAGACCCCTAGGCGTCGAAAAAGCAGTAAACGGTTTGGCGTGTTCGGATAGTGGAACTTGCCAATATCCCTTAGACAAATCGAGTTTAGTAAAGAAGTGAGAATTCGATAGTCTCGTAAGTAGCTCTTCTAGTAAAGGCATAGGTTCAGCATCGAATTTAGTCACTTGATTCAATTTGCGATAATCCACGCAAAGACGTATGTTATTGTCTTTTTTCCGTACTATAACCATCGGCGAAGAATATGCTGATGTGGATGGTTCAATAATTTTTAACTCTATCATCTCATCTAACTCTTTCTCTACCTGTGCTTGAAAATGTATCGGGATAGGATACGGTCTGACTCTTATAGGACTATGGTCAGTAAGAATAATGTCATGTTGAATGACATCCGTTTGACCAGGAATGTCAGTAAGGACATCCTGAAATTGTTCTAACATAGTAGAAACTTGTTTCTGCTCTCCTGGAGATAATTCTGGAGAAATTGCAACATCTTTCCATGATTCATTAGAGTGAAGAGGAATCATTGGAAAAGGTAAATTTACATCCGAGAAACTCGTTTCCTCATCCTGTATTACTGACAGAGATGAGTACTGTCCATGTTGGACTGGAAAATCGTCCGTTGCCTGGAAAACAGGTTGTAAATAATCAGGACGTTCATGGAATTCCGTGAGCATGTTGATGTGGAAGGTTTTACGCTTCCCGTCAATATCGACGATATAGTCAACATCGGAAACTTTTGATATTATATCGTACGGACCTTTCCAAGAAATGAGAAGTCTATTTTCCCTACAAGGTAGCAAGACAAATGCTTTGTCACCTGGACAAAGTTGACGCAAACATCTCTTTTTATTGGCAAATTCCCTTGCCTTCTGTTTCGCAAATTCAGAAGAAGCAGTTGCCAATTTGCATGCTTCAATAATCTTGTGTCTAAGTGCGATGACATATTCATAAGAGGATTTTGTGTCATCGACAATATTATCAGCAGTTATAAGATCATGAAGTAAGGACATAGGACCTCGCGGTTTCGCGCCAAAGACAAGTTCAAAGGGAGAAAATCCTGTATGTTCGTTGGCGACCTCTCTATATGCAAAGAGAGCCGCGGGTAAAACCCTATCCCAATCCTGAGGATGATCTTCTGTTATCTTACCTAGTAGGTTTTTCAGAGTTCTATTCAAACGTTCCACCATCCCATTGGACATAGGATGATAAATACTACTCAGCGATCTCTCTATCTTCAGAGTCGACATTACTTGAGACATGGTATCCGATATGAGTTGGGTACCATGGTCGGATAATATTTCTGCTGGAAACCCCAGACGAGAAAATATTAACCAAAGAGCATCTGCGACATCAGCAGTAGTTATGCTCTTTAGAGGAACAGCCTCCGGCCAACGTGTGCACATATCAACACACGTCAAAATAAATTGGTGTCCTCTAGCAGACTTTATCTTAAATGGACCAATGATGTCTATCGCCATTTTTTGAAATGGCCGAATGGGAATGTCTGCAGCCTGAATAGGTGCATCATGGCGTGGACCTCTGGATTTAATCTCTTGACATACTTTACAAGATCGACAATAGATTCGTATGTCCTTATTCACAGCAGGCCAAAAGAAAGATTGAAGAACTCTAGCTTTAGTACGGGAAAAACCCATATGTCCAGCACACTGCGAATCATGAGCGTGCTGTAAGATTTTAACTCTCATATTTTTAGGCACAAGGATTTGAGAATGAATGGACTTAGCGGAGTCTTGTACCATACGTACAAGTACGCCATTCTTCATCGTAATCCAAGATTTACGATTTGTATCCTTATTCGGATCACCTTTTGTTGCCAGAGTAAAGAATTTCTTTAGAGTAGGATCATCTTCCTGCTGTTTGATAAAGGAATCGTGGGAAATCTCCAAGGGATCATCTTGGATCTGCGCATCATTATCTTCAGAATGTGAAGATTGTGGCATATTAAGAGCTTGAGCCCTAGTGATTACTGCATTAGCAGATTGCATATTAACATTTTCCCAATTAGAAATTTGCTGTGGAGTGCATTCTTTCACTCCATGAATGCGACCGATGATAAGATCAGCGATCGGATTCGGCAAGAGACATGCTTGCACCTCTCCTGTAAAGAAAGGCGTAGCAATATTGATAATGGCAGTGGAGTACTTCTCCAATGTGCCACCAAATGTTACACATTTGACTATATTGCCTGTAGCTCGAGAAGGATTTACGAGTGATTGCCTCACTCCAATGGTAGTGCACCCCGAGTCGAAAAGAATTGATACCGGAGTACCATCTATTAGGCCCCTATTAAAGACAAGAGCACCCCTTCCATTATGCGCAATTGACGCATGGAGAGCGGGAAGTGGGTGACCGCAGCTTAAAGTAGACACTGTGGTTGGATCGAATAATGTTTTGCATTGCGAACACTCAGATGCTCTAGCAAAATCGAAAGCGGAATTTGCTACACTATTGGAGTCTTTTTTATCATTATTCTGATTATCGGTGTCGTGGAACTCCTGTTGTGCAGAGTTAGCCTGGTAATAAGATTTACCATGTCTTTTGTGTTGTGATCTACCTCGGTTATAATTGTCTCTATAATTATTATTGCCTCTGTTATAACCCCTATTTGGGTTTGAATCATAATATTCATGATCATAATCATCATGCTCATTATATTGAGTATCCCTGTAATATTGTTTCTTTTGTCTCCATGAAGCACTTGGGTAGTTCCTATAGCTACTCCCTTTCCGAGAATTTCTAACATTATGGGTACCCCTCGCGTGTCGAGGACTATCAGCCCGATTCCAGTTCTTCGAAGAAGAACCCTGATTTGAGTGGTTATCTTGGTTTTGATACTTATTCCAATTAACCTTTTTATCAAATTTATTTTTAGCTCCTTGGAATTTGTGTGAGTAATTCTGATTATATTCTGTTGCCGAAGCAACTGGCATACTCTCTTTAATGTTAGAGTTACTAAGAATCATGTCAGGGTGTGCCGTGGCATACTGGTCACAATATTCTTCCATTTGCTTTATTGTACTAGGTTTACGCTCATGTAAGAACTCTAGGAATGATTTATTTACAGAAGACATGACCTTGTCTCTTAGCAATAAATCTGTAAGACCATCAAATGTTTTCTCTGTTTTGGATAATTCAATCCATCGTGAAAGTGTAATTCGTGCTTTTGAGATGAAATCTGAGAATTCTACACCTACCTCAGGTCTCATTGTTTTAAACAAAAGACGGTAACCTTCCTCAGACAGCTGATATCTCTTTATCAAAGCTGCCCTAACAGCATCATAATTGTCTTTGTCGGCCTCTTCAACAAAATATAACTTACTCAGAGACTCCCCTTTTAGATTTTCAGACAACTGATTCACATACTGTGATTTGTCAACATTATGAGATCGACAAGCCCGTTCAAATCTAGAAAGCCAAAATGTTATGTCATCACTGGTAGGGTTAAACGCTGGTACTTTGACCTTGTACACAAAGGGTTTACCATTACCACCAGATGCCTGATTAACATTACTCATACATGTCAATTTTAATTTCTCTAATTCAAACTCATGTTCTCTTATTGCTTTTCTCTCTTCAGCTTCTCTATCTAATCTTTTCTGTTCTGCAGCAGCTTCTAGTTTTTTCTGTTCTGCAGCAGCAGCAACTTCTAGTTTTTTCTGTTCTGCAGCAGCAGCAACTTCTAGTTTTTTCTGTTCTGCAGCAGCTTCTAATTTCTTCTGTTCTGCCTCAAATCTCCTTTCCTCCACTTGCATCTGCAATTTCTTAAGTTCAGCAGCAGTATCAGCTTCTTTTTCTAATCTTTTTTCTTCAGCTAAGGCTTTCCTTTCTTCTGCAGCAGCTTTTTTTTCTTCTATTTGAAGTCTTCTCTCCTCAGCCGCAGCTTTTTTTTCCTCAGCAGCAATTTTTTTTCCTTCAACAGCAGCAGCAATTTTTTTCTCTTCTGCAGCTAATGTTACAAATACAAATATGAAACAGTCGTCACAACTAACCAAATATTTGCAAACTATGTTGCAAGCAAATTTCAATTAAGAAATTGCTCCCTATCGAACGCCAGAACAAGACCAATATTACTCGGTATTTCCTGTTCTAGTCACACAGAATATAAACTAATTTAATACACAACAAATAACATGTAAGCATAAATAGCATATAGCATACAATATCATTTTATGTCATGAATGGAATGTGTTGCCAGTATAGTGTTGTAAAGTAGGCACAGTTTATTTAAATAATACTAACTTGCCACTTTATTCAGTAATAGATTTAAGTTTAAACTATTACACTGTCAATTTTTTCTCTGTTGAGCATATGAAGATCCCACGATGAACTATGCACTTTATTCAGCAACACTGCGATTCTTCTGTACGTTGAGAAATGTCAACAATATTGCTCCAGATATTTTCTACACTTGATACCACTGTCCTGTGTAATACTGTCTGTACAGCGAAAAACTGTCAACAAGTGCTGACCTAGATACAGCATCCTATCGGTAATACAGGTCAAGCTGTCCTACTGGTGTTGATGTGTTCAAACAAATGTTCTTTCAGCTGTAAACTGTGATTCTCAACCCAAAACTGCGTAAGCTGGACCCAGGAATCTGGCTCGCCACTGTAAAGACGTTATTTCTTACTACACCTGTAGTACACCACTGTAAAGTATCAGTCTGTCTGCTCTGTAAGGAAGAGTGGTGTGTTGTTGAGATCAGGCATGCTCCAGTCTACCCAGCTGTAAATGGGTAACTCACCCTAGCCCTGAGTTAGGGAAGGCAAAGGCTCCAGGGGAAGCAGGCCCTAAACTTGGTCACTTCAGCCGACGCAGGATGGTGTATGTATGAAGTAGTAGTGTAGAGTGTGATTACCGCGAATGGTGTACTGTTCGTGTGCTGACCAATATAATCACTCATACACATGTGTCTACAAGGCACCAATGCAGACTGCTGGAATCTTAGTTTACTCAATTTATTCAGACGTACACACTGGGACATACGAGTACATCAGGCTTTGTTGACATAACAATTTGTAGGTATACATAGCAGATCTGAAGTCATGACACATGCAGAAATAATGGGTAGTACATCAAAGTTCAATGTCATGATATATCATCTTATGAAACCACGAAAAGGGGGTTTCTAGCAGGATTGAGATCTCTCTGTCACTGTCCGATAATAAGATAAATAATCTGTTCTCTTGGCAGTGATCAAAACAGACGATGACCGAAATCCAACATGGCTACCTTCCTGAGTTGTCGTTCACTCATTCATAGGAAGAATATCAGCCAAAGTTAATTTACAATGGATATATAAAGGATTTCATAAATGGTTCCATGCAGCCCTACGGTGATCAGGTTAGTTCACGTAGCCATAACCGCTGCAGGAAAATATGTCATCTTCGTCGATACAAAACACGACACTAGCATATCGAAGCACCCAAAAGTCAAGCTAGGCCTAACCGACGAGAGATCATCAAAAATACGAGCTGGGTTTACCTGGAGTCCGAATCATCTATATACTGACATAAGGAGAGTCTCTAACACAAACTATCGTAGAGACACTATCTCCTCCAGAAGAAAAAACCACTTCGTAAGACATTTTTTCTTGACGAAGGGACCAGCTCTTGAAAAAACGTACCCCGCCATTCTTAGCAGTACATCGGAACTCATCACGACTTGTTAAGACAACTCATACTTCTGCTAACAAGAATCTAGTCCCTCATACCCATCCAAAATATACAATATAGGACTGATTCTACTTGTACTAATAATATGTAATACATATGAATTCAGGCCATAAACACAATAAGCAAATTAATATATTTTCTGGCCCTAAAATTAAGTACAAACGCAAGCGTACTATTCTTGCGCTGGATCGATATCCAGACCGATTACTCCTATAATCAAAAGTGTGAATCAAACATGGATTATCTCGCTTTTACAATAAACAGCATTTTCATACACAGATGGATGCATGTCTATATTTTTCCCATATTAAATAACCATATCGATTTTTTGTAATATGTGCGTCAAAAATATGCACGCAACAACGCTGTGACTAACTTGGGCGTGGCGCGCTTCTTCAAGACAAGGCACAATTGTATTTAAAAAAAAAAAAAAACAATTCTAGAAACCTGCAACATGGAGCGGAAAACTGGAGACAGGCAAAAACTGGATAAAGAAGAAATGGAAAAATCCTGAACGGATGGCACTGGACGTGAAAAACATGACGGGAATTTGTTGAAGGACATACCTCACATGGGACGGGAAGTCAATTAATGAATAAATTAATGAATCAAATAATTTATAAGAACAGTAAAAAAACACAAAAGAACAGCAACCGTGAAGCTTACTTACTTACTTAGTCGCTCCTCTTCTACCGTGAGGTGTAGAGGTTTGTAAGAGAGAGCGCTATACTATTCTATCGACTGTCTTCCTCCTGGCTTGGATCCATTCTAGTCCTCGACCCTTCAAAGATTATCTAATGTTGTCCTCCCAGCGGACTTTGGGTCATCCTGGAGGTCTGGATCCCTGGCTCTTAGTTTCCCATGCTTGCCGTGGTAGCCGATCTTCTCCCATTCTGCAGACATGGCCAAACCATCTCAGTTGGGACTGTTCTACTTGGGTCTGCAGGGGTTGGGTTTTTAGGCCTTGACGTACCGTCTGGTTGCGGACCATGTCTCTTCTTGTTACTTCAACCACCTTCCTCAGATACTTTATTTTTGAGGTTTGGATCTGGCTTTTGTGGTTTGTAGTCATTGCCTATGACTCGCATCCATATGTCAAGACTGGAACGTAAGTGGAGCGGTATACAGCCATCTTCGTCTTCTTACCAACTTCTCTTTTGCTGAGGAATCCTCGATTTATGGCTTGAAAAAAGTATCCCAGCTGCTGTTCTTCGGGTAGCCAACTCTTTTTTGATGCCTCCTTTCCGGTCTATGACAGCTCCAAGGTATTTAAAGTGGTCGACATGATCCAGGACCTGTTCTCCCAGCTTAACCTGATGTCTTCTTTCCTCTCGTGATATCACCATGGTTTTTGTTTTCGAGCTGCTTATGAGCATCCCTCTCTTCTCCAGCGCTTCCTTCCAGACTTGCAGGTTGGATTGAAGAGGTGCCTTTGATTTAGCAATCAGGGCAACATCATCAGCAAATGCCAGCTCTGAAAAACAGACATGCAACCGTGAAGCACAAACAGTTATAGTCTATTGGATGGTCCGAAATAGAAACAGGTAGGTCCAAAATATAAATACGTGATGAGCGACAAACTGAGCCCTTGTAACATTCGCATAATTATTCGCGTTTGATAGAAGCTAATAATCCATTTTCTTCTTTTTCTTCGTACACACTCAGGCGTGTGCTCGAATATTTTCAAAAAAAGCAGTCGTCAGCTTGCGGTTATTTGTATCTCCATAGAGTTTTTTCCAGGAATGGTACTGGTGAAGGTCATATGCGCTTTCTCTGTTCCACAAAAGTTGGGTATCTTTGAAACTGATGTTCAGCAGTTGCCTTTCAGTAGTCTGCATGTTTTCAAGCACCTAGTGAATATCAGTGTCACACAATCATCGGTAGTTCCTATCTTTAGCTTGTTGAATAGATGGTATCTATTCATATCACGGCTTTATCAACACAACTAGTGTAAAAGCCCGTCATAAGACGGGAATTAAATTCAAAAGCACCAATACCTAATGGCAATTTTACTTATTCAAAAGTATTTTTTTTAAAACCACTGTGCGTCAGCACAGTACACGAACTACGTAGCAGCAGCGAGGATCCCAATGTGTGTATACAGGATCATACATTCTAGAAATATTTTTGTGCACACCGTCATTTGCGCACTTTTCTTTGTCGAGTGTTACTATTTTCGTGAGAGTACAAATAAGGGAAACAATACAATTAATGTCTAACTTTCACCCACAGTTGCATCCCTTAGCGTTAGTGACAGAAAAAGCTGGGATTTTATATATATTGATACTTCAAGTCGACAGAGTTCTCTTATGTTTGAAAAGCAGTTACGACTAATATAATGTTGTACATGAAGCTGACCACCTCATCATATGAAACAAATTGCTACAAAAACCACCGAAGCAAGAGCACGCTAATGCTTGGCGCAGGCTTCCTGTAAGAGGATCAAATGCCGTAATGAATATTTACCCCATGATGAGTGAACAAGAAAATGATGATGATAATTGCATTCTAATATAACCAATTGATTTCAGTTCAGGTTGAAATGAACGTTACCACCGCAAGAAGACACAACCCTCAAATAAATTAAGTAAGTGCAATCCCTTGTTCATGGGTAACAAAAACAATTAATGCTGGATGACAAGAAAATAAGGTTGCCTCAAGTGAATACATGTATTATTTATAGTTTAGATGTTTAAATAATGAATGTCAGTTTATGAAAATTTGTTTTACTTCATTTTTTTTCTTTCAGAAACCAAATACAGTGTGGGTGGTGAACCAAAATTGATACCAATTTCAGACAACGCTGAAGATCCGGAGTCTATAAACATAAATTCATAATCTTATTAAAAAATTGTTGTTTTCCTTTTTTGTCTCTTTCTGCTTGTCGTTTAGTCTAATGATCTTTATCTATCTATCTCTCTATCTATCTATCTATCTATCTATCTATCTATCTATCTATCTATCTATCTATCTATCTATCTATCTATCTATCTATCTATCTATCTATCTATCTATCTGTCTGTCTGTCTGTCTGTCTGTCTGTCTGTCTGTCTGTCTGTCTGTCTGTCTGTCTGTCTGTCTGTCTGTCTGTCTGTCTGTCTGTCTATTCTTATCTATCTAATCTTATCTTATATAATTTTATCTTATCTATATAATCTTGTCTTATCTATCTACTCTAATCTTATCTATCTAATATTATCTTATTTATATAATCTTATCTATCTAATCTTATCTTATCTAATCTTATTTTATCTAATCTTATCTAATCCTAATCTAATCTAATCGTATCTTATCAAGTCGAATCTTATCTTATCTATCTAATCTTATCTGATCTAATCTGTCTAATCTTATCATATCTATCTAATCTTATCTTATTGTATCTATCTAATTTATCGTATCTATCTAATCTTATCTTATCGTACCTATCTAATCTTATCTTATCTTATCTAAACTTATCTTATCTTACCTATAAAATCTAATCTAATCTAATCTTATCTATCTAATCTATCTAATCTTATCTATCTACTCTACTCTAATCTTATCTTATCTTATCTATCTAATCTTATCTTATCTTGTCTATCTAATCTTATCTTATCTTATCTACCTAATCTTATCTTATCGTATCTATCTAATCTTATCTCATCTTATCTATCTAATCTTATCTCATCTTAACTATCTAATCTTATCTTATCTTAACTATCTAATCCTATCCTATCTTTTCTATCTAATCTTATCTGATCTTACCTATCTAATCTTATCTTATCTATCTTATCTTATCTATCTAATCATATCTGATCTTATCTATCTAATCTTATCCTTCTTCTTCTTCGTACACTCTCAGACGTCCACTTGAATGTTCTCAAAGAAAGCAGTAGTCAGTTTGAGGCTATTTGAATCCCCGTAAAGCTTTTCCACGAAAGGAGCTGGCGTCGGCCATATGCACTTTCTCTGTACCACATATAAGGGGCAACTTTGAAGCAGATGTTCAGCAGTCATTTTATCAGTGCCACAGTTACACTGATCGGTAGTTCCTATCTTTAGCTTGTTGAATAGATGGTATCTCAATCTGTTGTGGCCAGTGCGGAGTCTGAAGATTACCACTTGTTCTCTTCTGTGGAGCTGGTAGTAAGCATCATTCTGTGTGTGCCCTGGATGTTCTACAACCCATTTGTTTATGTAACTGATTCTGATAAAACTCTTTGCCTCCTCAAAAGTTATGCTTGCATCAGGCTGAGGTAGATGTGAACCTTCTTTTGCCATTCTGTCAGCCTCTTCATTGCCGGCGATGTTACAATGAGATGGGATCCACTGGATCACAACACTTTTGAATCGTTGACAAAGTTTGTGGAGCACTACTCTGAGATCATCCAGGTCTGTATTATTTTGTCTTTTCAACGTTGCAATTACTGACTGTGCATCAGTAAAGAAAGCAACTTGTCTCTCTGCCGTTTCTTCTGTCAATATAACCTCTGCTGCAGTTTTCAAGGCCTCTGCCTCTGCTCTGAAGTTGCTGGAGAATCGTCCTGTCGCCACTGACAGCCTTTTTTCTGCACCAGTGCTTAAGGTCAGAAAGACACCCCCACCTCCATTTTCTGTTGCATTTGTTGCTGATCCATCTGTGTATGCATGGGTCCAGGTGTTGCGTGGATAATGTGTCTCTATGTATTTTGTCGCTATGGATTTTCTATCTGTTGCAGTTTGGCTCTTTTTACTTTCAATTCCAGGAATGTTTTCTATCATTTTAGGGAAACGATTTTGTTTCCAAACTGGAAGCTTGTGTGCAGTGTAGATGGGTTTAAATCTTATACAATCTTATCTATCTAATCTTATCTAATCTTATCTATCTAATCTTATCTTATCTATCTAATCTTTTCTTATCTATCTAATCTTATCTTATCTATCTAATCTTATCTTATATAATTTTATCTATCTTATCTTATCTATCTAATCTTATCTTATCTAATCTTATCTATCTTATCTTATCTGCTTAATCTTATCTTATTATTTGGAGTTGACAAGAGCCGCTCGACCGCTTACAATCCTAAAGGCAACGGGAAGTGCCAGCGATTCAACAAGCCTTGCATGATTTGCTGAGACCCATGACAGCCGACCAGAAGCGAAGATGGTCTGAACACCTAGCTGAGGTGGTTATGGTTTTCAACTCCACCCCATGGATAACAACCTTTCGCTTCAGTCGGCAATGAGCAAAACCACACAAGCAGAGTTGGACAAAGTCCAAAACCAAGCTCTAAGGTTCATATGCGGAGGAATGAGAACCACACCAACAGCTGCCTGTGAAATTGATGCAAATATAGAACCAATGGACCTGCGACATAAACGTGCTGTTCTGGAAGCCACAGGGCGCTGTAGAAAAATGAGAAAAGACCACCCAAACAGACAACTGGTTGAGAACTGGAAGCCCATTGGCAGACTAAAACAAAAATCACAACTGCAGGTAGCAACAACTATAGCAGAACAACACCACCTTCCACAGACACGAGACATAATCGAACAGTACCCAGTCATTTATCTCAGAAAGGAGTTAAAACCTCCATTAATAAAAACCACACTCATGGATAGCACACTGACAAGAGACACGAACCCAACAATACTTAAAACAGCTACTTTAGAGACTATAGATAACTACCCTATCACTGCAATACATGCATACACAGATGGTTCAGCATTCAAAGCCAACATAAATGCTGGACTTGGAGCTTATGTAAAATATCCAAATGGCAGCACACTAGAAATATACGAACCGTGTGGAGAATTCTATAGCAACTACCAAGCAGAGATTACAGCAATAATCACCACACTCACAGCAATAGACAGCCAATTCAAACAAGAAGTCCATATGCCATCAGATATCATAATCTTCACTGATTCAAAATCAGCACTTCAGGATTCAGAAGAATATATCCAAACTGAAAATGAAGAAATAATACAGCTGGCCGAAACAATTGACAGTCTGCTAACAAAATACGACATCAGAGTCACTCTCCAGTAGATACCAGGGCACACAGACATACCAGGCAACGATAAAGCAGACAGACTAGCAAAACTAGGAGCAAGCATGGTCCAAACAAACACTGCAGCAAACATGCAGACAGCTAAACGAATACTCCAAAACAACTTCAAAGAGGAATGGCTGAACCGATGGACAAAAGGGTCTACTGGACGTGCCTTGTATAAAGAAATGGCCCATCCCAACAAAATTGACAACATTAATAACTTACGACGCAAGGAGCAGAGCACAATCTTCCAACTAAGAACAGAACACACCAGACTC
Organism: Oreohelix idahoensis; assembly: GCA_024509875.1. Taxonomy (NCBI): domain Eukaryota; kingdom Metazoa; phylum Mollusca; class Gastropoda; order Stylommatophora; family Oreohelicidae; genus Oreohelix; species Oreohelix idahoensis. The sequence goes on along the minus strand of JAMPIV010001570.1, from coordinate 59,812 downwards.
AACAAGCACTTAAACAAATCAAACCCCACACATGAGCCTAATTGTCGCAACTGTACTGTGACGTACGTCTAGTTCGACAAGTGAATTTTCCCTGATATATAGGATGATTTAAAGGGACTTTTAGCTTTTCATAACATTAGAACCCCTGAACATTTGTTGTAACTTTTCGTTTCGCCAGAGCGAACCGACCGGGACGCATTTAGTATGCGGCACGAGATCAAAGACACTGAGACGATCCCCGAGCAGAGAAGTGAGTTTCTCGCAGGTATTTATCATCTCCGCGCGAACTCAACCGCTCGCAAGATGGACCAGAGCGACGAGAAGAAAGACACTGGTGGAGATCTCAGGAAGGACGGGCGGCATGCTATCAAAGACAGTAGTGGTCCCTGAAACGATTTCGCATCTCGGTGTTAAGCACAGAACCGATCACGGGGAAAGCCGAAACGGGAAGCAGCGAGCGAAGATACGAGAGGCCAGGGGCGGCTTCTCTCTTTGGATTTGGCGTTCAGATCCCCCAAAGTTCATGAGATCAAAAAATCTGTCAAAGTTCTCATGTCCCACTCATCTTGCATTCCAGTTGTAGATATACAGATCACGTAGAAATACACTTCATCACTCGCTGGCCAGAACTTGATAGAAGCACTAGCGATATTTGAAATCTTGCTAGATTATCCCATGGATTTTCATTTATATTTGCAGTGAATTCTATTTCTGTGCAAAGCGGTAATATATATATATTGTGTAAAGTGATCAGTGGTCGAGTTCATTCATTATATTTCATTGGATTTTATGTTAATTTAAACCTATTAAATTAAACCGTCTCAATAGTTCCAGTTGGAAATGTAATGATATACCTGCTATACTATTTCCAAAAAGATAATAGATGTTTAATGCTTAAATTAACTTTTAAAGTCGCGAAGGAATTTATAATTAATAAATTTAGTTAAGTCCTATATTTATAGATGTGAGATTTAACCACTAGAACTCGCGCAGTGTTTATTAAATACATAATTAAATACTCGAGTGTATTATAGGCTTAACGGGAAATTTATCGCGCGCTTAGAAGATTATTTGTTTTTTAAAGTATGATTATGTTGTTATGGGTTTTCTATCTTTTTCTCTAGATTGATCACCTTTTGCAATCCCAGCAATAACGAAATCTTTCAGAGTTTCCATACTCGGTTCTTAAACTTCCAGACAGTTTGATGAGACATTTTTTAAAGTAAATCTTGTGGTGGTCCGGTGCGGCCTAGCTAACATAATTACATGAAAGAAAGCCTACCCAAGATCATTTGATTATTATCATCAAATTAAATTACAATCTGTAAGATAAACTGGAAGATGAACAGTGCCAGTAGCGATAGTTTATATACTGCTCTATTGTGAGAGATTACCGATTTACCTGACTGTGACTGAGCCTAGTTTTTCCTCACTGGATTAAAAACTTTACCGGTCAGTGGCTATCATCACACAGTGAAGGATTATACCATCACCTCATTTTTCACCCCTATGTCGAACTGCGTCAGTGCCATCCCATAGACTCGTTTCTTTACAATAAACACAAGAACTCTTAGAACTTCAAGTCCGGCGATAAGCGGGAATATTTGCTCTCAGTGAATCCTCGCATTATCTGGGGCGGGACATAGAAGGACTAGACAGTTTTACCTGTAAAGAGTTTAATTACTGTGTATATCATGCTAGGGATTGTCTGATGCTGAAATCGGTAAGTGTGTGGTGTATATGAGTGTGGATCCGCACAGTGTGCATGAATGACAGGAGATTTAATTTTTTTTGCAACAAACCATTTGTTAACTTGCCTACCGGGTAATACGTTTTTCTGTATACCCGGCTTTGTTCCTTTAGTGGGATAATTAGTTAACTCTGTTTCCCCCCCCCCCCCCCCACTTTTTTCTTTGTTTAGTAAAGGGAAGACACCATTGGGATAACAGTATTTTTTGTCTACCACCATAACTAATATTGTAACACCTCTTTCAGAGTAATTAAATTCACTGTTGGGTTACATTACCTATGCTCCTGATAACTATCTATCTTGAGACTGGGTTTATCTTTGTCTAATACAAGCGGGAAGGGCTTAGTCGATAGCAATCTTCTTCACCCCCTCCCTACCTTGATATTTGCATTTTTCTGTACCTATGATAATTTTATGTAACACTTGATATTGTTTTTTTGTGATTTGATCTTTTAGGTTAATAAACATCATAAACTTATATCGGACTGTGTTGGAATACCCAAAAGCCCAATAAATTCCCTATTTGTTTAATATAGCTGTATCCACGTCGTCTGAGTGTTTGAAGCAACCAATCGGTGTGAGCGCAGACGTGTGTCTGGAAAACTGGCAAATAATTGTTTGACCAGGAGAGTGGAAGAGAAGATTGAGAGAAACGATTTGTCGTAAATAAGTCTGTCTTTACTCTCCTCCAGCACTCTGTGGAGCATCATATTTAATCTATACATTTCTATCACTGAGTTTTCATCATCATTCTACACTCTAAACCGGACTACTATTTCTAGACTTATTCTCTCAAAGTAAATTTACGACAATATTTGGCTGGCTCGCCAGGATTATTTTGAGATACATTTGATGCACACATATTTGTGGGCTGGTTCTGCATCTTGAGCTACATTTGAGGCATTCGCATAGCCGGGATAAAGATATTTTGAGTCTGATCTAAGTCTGGGTCTAACTAGATAGAGTGTGAGTGATCTGTCTTTGTGATTTAGGGAAATAAATAAATAAGTAATTACACCCCTAGACAACGCTTTTTAGTATTTGGGTCGTCCACACAGCATATTTACAGGTTGTTTTCTTTCCACAGCAGTAGAAAGTACGGATAAACAAAAATAGTAATTATTTAAATTATTCTCTGGCAGAGAAACATTACATTTTTCTTTATAAGATTTGCTGGGATTGCGTGATTGTTTTACAGCCACAAAAGGGTTTTTGAAGTTAAAAGAGTTGAGCTTAGCTAAAGACGCATTGTTCTGACTTTTTAAGTCTAGTTAACAACGTCTCTTCTCATATAATTGACTTCAGGGGGAGTTTTTTGTAGTGGAGAATTAAAATTTCAGCGAAAATTTTTTTTCCTTTAAATTGTTTTAATATAAATTTTTCTCTACTGTTAGTAAGAGTAGATTCTTTTCTAGTGTAACTTACCATTTTAGTGGCATAGTCGCTTGCGTTAAGAGTCTTAAGTGACAATAATAGCAGCGATAAGTTAACACATTTAAGGTAGGAGGTAACTCAAGTAAATTTTTTACTTTGGTTTTTCTCGTAGCGGTTCCGAGTTTTTTCCGCTTCTTGTTCCATCTTACTATTCTCTAGTCTTAGAAGCATCCAGTTCTTTGGTATGGCAGAGAGAATTAGGATAAGATCCATTTTAAGACAGGAGGCGAAGGACTCAGGATTAGAAGGAGAAGCCGCGAACATGTTTGTCAACAAAGAACTTGAAAGATATGACGCGGACCAACAGAGAGAAGAAAATAGGAAGAAAGAAGCGGACGATCGTCAATTGGAGCAGAAGAAAATTGAGGCAGAGATGGACGCCCGCAGGGAAAGAGAGAAGGAGAGACAACGCGAAGAGAGAGACAAGGAAAGACAGCATGAATTGGCGCTTAAGGCTTTAGAGAGTCGGGGCGCCTCTACTTCGAATAACGGAGAGCCGTCTTCGCCCCAGTCGCAGTCAATGGATCTCTCCAGCACTCAGTCTGCCCAATTAACTGCGATGTCTTTTGCTTTAGAGTCTTTTCCTAGTCCCAATGAGAAAATTGACAGCTATCTAGAAAAATTCGAGAGGCTCGCAAATCTGTATGGGTTGGAGAGTTCCTGCTGGGCACTTAAACTCTCAACGTCACTGAAAAGTACTGCTTATGACGTATATACAAAGCTGGGAACCAACCAACATGATTACGACATGCTGAAAAAGGCCTTGCTAGAGCGGTTTGAGATGACCGCCCGAAAATTTCTGCAAATGTTCAGAAACAGCCGGAAAGAGAGCACGGAAACATTCCCGCAGTTCTCTTCACGTCTCACGGGCTATTTGACAAAGTGCATTGAATTATCTGACCTACCTCTTACATATGAGGGACTACTTGAACTTGTTCTTGTGGAACAGATAAAGTCAACTTTGTCAAACGAAACCCGTAGATTTTTGGCTGAACAGGGCGCAGTCAGGCTTGAGGACATACTCATTAAGGCAGAACGCTATACCAATGCAATGGCCGAACTTCCCAGCACAAAACGTAAACCCACAGATGAGCCATCTCGTAAACAAAATCTAGAGCAGTCATCCTATTCCTCTAATTCCTCTCAGAATTATAACCAACGAGAAAATAATACCCAGAGACCTCCCCAGGAAAAATCGAAATTCTACAAAACCCGATACCCCCCTAACAACAATTCTGATCAACCCACCAAGCCTACGTGGCAGCGCGGCCACCAAGGTCAAGGAAAAGCGAAGACCCCTACACCAGGAACGTCGGATCAGGGCAAACAAACCGGTCCAAACCGCGTCGGATGTTTGCATACAGCCTCGAAAGGTAGAGTCAATGTCAGTGATTCTCAACCTGAGGGGGACCGACCCTCAACTCGAGGAACTGTAATTTTGAATGGTACCTCAACTACTTGTCTCTTTGACACTGGATTAAGCTTTAGTTGTATTGTTGCTAGACACCTAGTCAAACCAGGTCAGGAGACAGAGGAAACCGTCAAACTCAGTGGAGTTTTTAAGAGTGACGCACCCAGGACGCTTCCTATCGCACTGGTAGAAATACACTCTGATTTTGTCAGAGGTGTTATTAAAGCGGCCATTATGGATGATCCTATCTACCCAGTTATCCTGGGATGTAGATATGTGTTTATTGGGAGACCAAAGGAGCCGATTGTGGCAGCGGTAACCACAAGAGGGCAAGCCAAGAAGGAGAGGGAGCCTGCGCCAAATTTGTTGCCGAACGAACTGAAGGAGGCGCAACAAAAGGACCCTACTCTGGCGCCCTGCTTTAAAAAACTGCCCATGGCTAAGGACCCCAGACACAACGGAGACATCTTTTCTAAGGATGGCGTATTGTATCGTAGAACGGGCAACCCGGACACGGGGAATAACCAGCTCCTAGTACCGACGCAGTACAGAAGCCAGATCTTAGAAATGGGGCACTCTCTTCCCTTTAGCGGACATATGGGACAAAACGCCACTATTCAGCGAATAAAAAACCACTATTGGTGGCCAGGAATGAACTCTGACATTATCAGGTACGTGAAATCCTGCGCCCAGTGCCAACGGGTAGCACCAAAGCACTTGACACCCCCAGTACCTATGGGGCAAATGCCAATAGTGGGTACTCCATTTAAACGGGTTGCTGTCGACATCATTGGACCCCTGGAAAGGACCAAAAGAAAGCACAGGTTCATCCTGACTTTAGTCGACACTTGCACAATGTGGGCCGAAGCTATACCGCTACCAAGCACAGATTCCAAGCATGTCGCAGAAGCCCTCGTGCAAATTTTTACACGGTTGGGATTCCCTCAACAAGTTTTGACGGACAATGGATCCCAATTCCGTAGCCTGTTAATGGAGGAGATCTTTAAGATCTTGAGGGCCAAACATATCCACACAAGTCCCTACCATCCGGCCGGAAATGCGCTCGTGGAACGTTTTAATGGTACCCTCACCACCGTGTTACGTAAGGTGGGTCAGGAGAAACCGGAAGACTGGGACCTATATATATCGGCTGCCTTATTCGCCTACCGAGAGGTACCCCAAGCGTCTACGGGATTCGCGCCAGCTACACTTTTATTTGGCAGACCTATTAAGGGGCCACTAGAAGCCTTACTTCGGTCCCTGACAGACCAAAAGGCTGACGAGACAGTCGTCTCCGCAAGCAAGTATGTATCTGAGCTAAAGGAAAGGCTAAAGCTAGAATGGGATCTAGCTACTACCAACCTTAAGAAAGCCCGCGCTAAAATTACTAAAAGATACAACAAAGCTGCAAAAGAGAGAGAACTACAACCAGGGGAGAAAGTTTTGTTGCTACTTCCAACCGGAAGCAATAAACTTCGCATCGGATGGCAAGGGCCGTTTACCATCCTTAAAAAGATCTCAGTACCAATTACAAGATCTCCATCAAAGGAAAGGAGAAGGTCTTCCACGTAAATCTGCTTAAGAAATATTTGGAAAGACCGGTGCCATCCTCCGAGCATCTCCTGGCCGTCGCCATAGCAATGGAAGACGAGGAAGACGATGATAGTTGCATGGAGTATCCATTGCAACCCACAGAATCCTTTAAAGATGTCAAGTTCGGCGACAATCTCTCACCAGAACAACAAACAGAAACCAGGGCTCTACTAAAACAGTACAGTGCAGTCTTAACGGATGTACCTGGTCGAACAAATCTCATCGAATTTGATATGAAATTAACAAACGAGACCCTTGTTCGAACCAGAGTTTACCCCATACCGTACGCTAAAGCTGATGCACTTCGCGGAGAAATAGACAAGCTGCGTCAAGCAGGAATTATCAGTGAGTCTACATCTCCTTACAGTTCCAGTGTAGTGCTGTTGCAGAAGCCCAATAAGGAAGTTCGGCTGTGTATAGATTACCGGCTGCTAAACGCTGTAACGGAATTCCAGCCCGAACCTCTCCAAACTGTTTCTGAGTTGTTCACCAAGCTCAGCAAAGCAAAGATTTTCTCCAAGATTGACCTCAGTAAAGGTTATTATCAGATACCAGTCAAGGAGGAAATTAAACCTTTGTTAGCTTTCAGCACTAGTGAAAGACATTACACATTTAATGTGATTCCGTTCGGATTGCATAACGCACCAGGAGTGTTCACCAGGATGATGAGGAAACTTCTAGAACCTTTGCAAAGTCCCCATATCCATAATTTTATGGATGACATATTAATTGCATCGGAAACCTATGAAGAACATATTGCTACGGTTGCTATGCTCCTCAGGAGACTACAGGAAACGGGTCTCACAGCCAGACCTAGCAAATGTCTCATCGGGTTTGAACAGTTAGACTTCCTGGGTCATACTATTTCTCACGGATGCAGTTGGCCTATTAAGAAGAACGTGGAGAAAATAGCTGCAGCCAAAAGACCCCGAATGAAGAAAGACGTACGTTCCTTCCTATCATTATGTGCATATTACCAGAAATACATCCAGAACTTCAACGGACTGACAGCACCTCTGACTGACCTCACAAAGAAAGGTTGTCCTGATAAGGTCATATGGGATCAAAAGTGCGAACACGCGTACAGCACTTTGAAAGGACAGTTGTCTGCATACCCCATTTTGAGGTTGCCTGACCTCAACAAACCTTTTGTATTACGGGTCGACGCGTCAGGTCAGGGCATCGGGTCAACACTGCTTCAAGCCGATGACAGTGACCCAAACATGCTATTTCCAGTTGCCTATGGCAGTCGGAAATTAAATAAAGCTGAACGGAACTACAGCGTAGTCGAAAGAGAATGTCTCGCTCTGATTGACGGTATCAGACGCCATCATGAGTTTCTCTATGGTACATCTTTCACGGTGCAAACAGACCACGCTCCGTTAGCATTTCTGGGTGCCAATAAAGAATTTAACGCAAGGATCATGCGTTGGGCGCTTCTTTTAAGCGTTTATTCTTTCAAAGTGGAATATATTCCGGGAAGACAGAATGTCGGGGTTGATTTCCTGAGTAGAAACTGGTCTACAGAGGAAGAAGAGCAAACCGAAGATACCACTCATCCTAAAATCACCAATCAGGTCACCTCCATTGTCAAAAAATGAAACATGAAAAATGGTTTCATGTCTAAAAGTGGGGACGATTGTGACGTACGTCTAGTTCGACAAGTGAATTTTCCCTGATATGATGGATGATTTAAAGGGACTTTTAGCTTTTCATAACATTAGAACCCCTGAACATTTGTTGTAACTTTTCATTTCGCCAGAGCGAACCGACCGGGACGCATTTAGTATGCGGCACGAGATCAAAGACACTGAGACGATCCCCGAGCAGAGAAGTGAGTTTCTCGCAGGTATTTATCATCTCCGCTTGAACTCAACCGCTCGCAAGATGGACCAGAGCGACGAGAAGAAAGACACTGGTGGAGATCTCAGGAAGGACGGGCGGCATGCTATCAAAGACAGTAGTGGTCCCTGAAACGATTTCGCATCTCGGTGTTAAGCACAGAACCGATCACGGGGAAAGCCGAAACGGGAAGCAGCGAGCGAAGATACGAGAGGCCAGGGGCGGCTTCTGTCTTTGGATTTGCGGTCAGATCCCCCAAAGTTCATGAGATCAAAAAAGCTGTCAAAGTTCTCATGTCCCACTCATCTTGCATTCCAGTTGTAGATATACAGATCACGTAGAAATACACTTCATCACTCGCTGGCCAGAACTTGATAGAAGCACTAGCGATATTTGAAATCTTGCTAGATTATCCCATGGATTTTCATTTATATTTGCAGTGAATTCTATTTCTGTGCAAAGCGGTAATATATATATTGTGTAAAGTGATCAGTGGTCGAGTTCATTCATTATATTTCATTGGATTTTGTGTTAATTTAAACCTATTAAATTAAACCGTCTCAATAGTTCCAGTTGGAAATGTAATGATATACCTGCTATACTATTTCCAAAAAGATAATAGATGTTTAATGCTTAAATTAACTTTTAAAGTCGCGAAGGAATTTATAATTAATAAATTTAGTTAAGTCCTATATTTATAGATGTGAGATTTAACCACTAGAACTCGCGCAGTGTTTATTAAATACATAATTAAATACTCGAGTGTATTATAGGCTTAACGGGAAATTTATCGCGCGCTTAGAAGATTATTTGTTTTTTAAAGTATGATTATGTTGTTATGGGTTTTCTATCTTTTTCTCTAGATTGATCACCTTTTGCAATCGCAGCAATAACGAAATCTTTCAGAGTTTCCATACTCGGTTCTTAAACTTCCAGACAGTTTGATGAGACATTTTTTAAAGTAAATCTTGTGGTGGTCCGGTGCGGCCTAGCTAACATAATTACATGAAAGAAAGCCTAACCAAGATCATTTGATTATTATCATCAAATTAAATTACAATCTGTAAGATAAACTGGAAGATGAACAGTGCCAGTAGCGATAGTTTATATACTGCTCTATTGTGAGAGATTACCGATTTACCTGACTGTGACTGAGCCTAGTTTTTCCTCACTGGATTAAAAACTTTACCGGTCAGTGGCTATCATCACACAGTGAAGGATTATACCATCACCTCATTTTTCACCCCTATGTCGAACTGCGTCAGTGCCATCCCATAGACTCGTTTCTTTATAATAAAACACAAGAACTCTTAGAACTTCAAGTCCGGCGATAAGCGGGAATATTTGCTCTCAGTGAATCCTCGCATTATCTGGGGCGGGACATAGAAGGACTAGACAGTTTTACCTGTAAAGAGTTTAATTACTGTGTATATCATGCTAGGGATTGTCTGATGCTGAAATCGGTAAGTGTGTGGTGTATATGAGTGTGGATCCGCACAGTGTGCATGAATGACAGGAGATTTAATTTTTTTTGCAACAAACCATTTGTTAGCTTGCCTACCGGGTAATACGTTTTTCTGTATACCCGGCTTTGTTCCCTTAGTGGGATAATTAGTTAACTCTGTTTCACCCCCCCCCCCACTTTTTTTCTTTGCTTAGTAAAGGGAAGACACCATTGGGATAACAGTATTTTTTGTCTACCACCATAACTAATATTGTAACACCTCTTTCAGAGTAATTAAATTCACTGTTGAGTTACACTACCTATGCTCCTGATAACTATCTATCTTGAGACTGGGTTTATCTTTGTCTAATACAAGCGGGAAGGGCTTAGTCGATAGCAATCTTCTTCACCCCCTCCCTACCTTGATATTTGCATTTTTCTGTACTTATGATATTTTTATGTAACGCTTGATATTGTTTTTTTTGTGATTTGATCTTTTAGGTTAATAAACATCATAAACTTATATCGGACTGTGTTGGAATACCCAAAAGCCCAATAAATTCCCTATTTGTTTAATATAGCTGTATCCACGTCGTCTGAGTGTTTGAAGCAACCAATCGGTGTGAGCGCAGACGTGTGTCTGGAAAACTGGCAAATAATTGTTTGACCAGGAGAGTGGAAGAGAAGATTGAGAGAAACGATTTGTCGAAAATAAGTCTGTCTTTACTCTCTTCCAGCACTCTGTGGAGCATCATATTTAATCTATACATTTCTATCACTGAGTTTTCATCATCATTCTACACTCTAAACCGGACTATTATTTCTAGACTCATTCTCTCAAAGTAAATTTACGACATGTACCCATCCATATGAGACAGTTCAGCATGTGCTGCTCACTTGCCCAGGACTCTCCACAGTGAGACGACAGCTATTCCCGGGCTCCCTAACAATCACAAACTCTTTGTACAGCACCACTCAACAGCTGCAGAACACATGCAAGTTTTTCGGCTTGACATTGACTGCTAAAGAGCGACGAGCTCAGCAGCCCTAGTTAATCAACAGCAATAACAACACCCCCCACGCTTCGACAGGGTACTCACCATACTACCTCCTCTTCGGCAGAGAACCCAGGCTTCCTCTTGATTTCGTGATAGACACGCGCCCAGGTGAAGAATCGGAAACAACCGATGAATGTGTTTTCACTTCTTCAAGAGCACCTATCTTCATGTCTGAGTTACTTTCGTGACCCAACCAATCCGCGCACTCTACGCCGTGCGTGATGTGGTCAGGCCACCTATATATAAAGAGAGCGGTGGGCCAGCGAGAGATTTCTACCTACTGTCTTTTTTACTAGAGATCTACCGCTCGGCATTGGTGTAGCTGGCGAGTCCTTTTTAGAGCAATTCCCTTTCAGGGCTTCAGGCTAGCAGATGGATAATGTTAGTCTTTTTCAGGACTTAGTATCTATCAACGTTGGACGGTCTAGCAATATTTTGAGATTGCTTAACATCTCACTAAAACCGGTGTTCGCTGAACACTGAGGAAGTACGGGCAGCGTTGGCGTAGAATTTATCAACACATTGCTTCAGTTAACAGAGTTCACTTATTTTTGACTGGGAAATTGCGCTCTGATATAACCAAATAGGTTAAAAGGAACGCGCCTCGCCACAAGAAGGCAAAGCCCACAAACAAACAAAAAATAAAGCGAGAGATTTTGATTCCCAAGAGCAGACCAGGAAGAGCAAGAGTAACGAGACGCACAGTGTGGGTATAAAGGTGAACAAAGAAATGGGAACACGTTAGCAATTGAGCACTTGCTGGGTGTTTGTTTGGTTGTTTAGTGTTTGTTCGTTAGTTTGCTTTGTAGGCGTGGGTCACTGAGAGAGTTGTATGAATAAATACAGCCCCTGCCTTAGAATCCAGAGTTTTATTGTTGCCTGGGTCTGGTGCGAGTGTGCAAGAAAGTGATCACATATCACAACACCATCATCCCTCGCCCACCCTATCACATATCTATCTATCTATCTATCTATCTATCTATCTATCTATCTATCTATCTATCTATCTATCTATCTATCTATCTATCTATCTATCTATCTATCTATCTATCTATCTATCTATCTATCTATCTATCTATCTATCTATCTATCTATCTATCTATCTATCTATCTATCTATCTATCTATCTATCTATCTATCTATCTATCTATCTGCCTGTCTGCCTGCCTACCTGTATGTCTGTCTGTCACATCTTCCAATATTCTCTCTAGCTGTCTTAGAATTATTCTTTGTCGCAGCTAGGATGCCTTTGAATTCCTCTCTAGTCCCTCTCGAGATTACAATACCCAGTTCCTTAACATCGGTTTCTTTGTTACTCCTGAATATTAGTTGGCGCCCCTTGGTCTAGTTTATTGCATCATACATGTTAAATTACACTTTGGAAATATTTACGTGTAATGACAGCCTTTCATTGCTAGAAAAATGAACTCTTACATTTTTAAACAGCTTTATCAATGTGTAATTGTGCCTTCGTGCAGTTGTAGAGTACAACATCTTAAAAAAAAAAAAAAAAAAAAAACTCCGGTTAAAAATATGTTTGACTTGCAAGGAAAAAAAACGGTTAAACATGCGCAGATTGTTTTATTTAGCGGACACGTATATGTAGCGTGAGGTTTTTATTGGCTCTAGGATCAGTATAGTACTGACAATTACAGAAATAGAATTTCTGCAGAAAATGGTAAAGTCCCAGTGTCTGAGAGAACTACTGGTATCACAAATTAGTTACGGCTGTGAATGATCTGATCTCGAAAAATTTAGTAGAGAGGAGACAGTCATAAATTGCCACCCCCGCTGTGTAACTAACTGTGATCTTAAAAAAACAAGGAAACAGATTTTACTTAACAATTATTAAAAAATTGACAAGTCGTTCAAATACAATTTACTTATTATTTATTTAGTATATACACTATCTACTCTTGTGCTGAAGGATGGATGTTGGAAGATGGGATGTAATGGATTTGTAAGTTTACAAATGATTTACAAATATACATATACTTGTATATTACAAAACTTCCAATTATAGGAACAAAAAAGTTATATCAGCTGTGCTGTTACTCAATTATAGTAAATGTATCAGCTGTGCTGTTAATTACGTATATATATATATATATATATATATATATATATATATATATATATATATATATATATATATATATATATATATATATATATATATATATATATATATATATATATATATATATATTATATATATATATATATATATATAATTTATCAGCTATGATCTTATTATTGTCTCTTGCTACGCTAACTCTGTTTCTCTTCATAGACAGTTAATAGCTCACAATTGCCGAAGGAAATGGTACTACTGTGTACTCATCTCTCAAAAGTTATGTCCTTCTTAGTTTCTTGCACACAACACCCGCTGATGATCGTTTCGTTAGCCCATCCAAGACTGAGGGGGCCTAAAGATGTAGATCCTGTGCAATCACTGTGCTCCTGCGACGTTCCAGGCAGCTGGATTGACACGACATACGACCTCAGGTTTGATGACACGAATAAAACCTGTAACAAGTAAAAATAGGGGCTAATTTCTGTCCTCAAGCCCACCTATTTCTATTGTATATAATATAAGCGTGTCTCAGGTGTCTGCATGTAGGATGAATGACAACATGGCTCAGTATGATTTAGCAATAGTGAGACAAGACATGTGTCTACTTGCAAAACATTCTTTCTGATAAATTAATACATGAAGATATCCAATAATATAAATTCAATACATGAATACATCCAATAATATAAACTCAATACATGAATATATCCAATAATATGTACACCTAGGTGTGATACAACGATCTCCTTCCCCTTATAATATACCAGGCCCTCTCTGACAAGTACTATACTGGCTGATAACATATATCCTAACAATATTATTGTGTTCTGATGATAGGAATATTATGAGACGAGGACTGATTGGTTATATTTCAGGTTGGAGTTAGATGAGACAATAGATTGATGAGTCCTAACAAGGACTGTTTTGGTTATATTTCAGGTTGGAGTATCGTCTTCAGCAATCATACCAGGAAAGACAATCATTATCCCTTATTCCCCAAGATACAATCAGTAACCTGATACATTCATAGTGAACCAAAATATATTAAATATATACAGGTGTAGGTAGTATAAATGACACACAACAAATACCAACATTATATACCTGCTGTAGGCCTATTTTCCTACAATTATAATTATGCTTACCCTCTAAGATTTAAACAGGCCAGGTTTGGACTCGACTAGTGACGCAGTCTGCCAGGTCAATGCACGCAGGTAAGCAATAAATCAAGGTTGACAGCTTCTCCTCCTCAGTCGGTCGTCTATCTGGCTTCATGTTGGTGTTGTGTGATTATGCATAAAATCCGCCCGTATATATAGGTAGATGTGGGAACTTTTACGGCTTAGGGACAGCTTTTGGTTGATTCTTGGCATGACAAGCTGATTGGCTAAATGCGGTTTAGTACCATGCTCCGTACCATCCTTGACCGAAACGAGTCTCAGAAAAACAGGGCTTATGGCTAATTTTATTCTGTTTTTCCGCCATATTGGGTGACAAAATGGCCCCAACCGAGTTCCGAAAAACAGGGCTTAAGCCTAATTTTATTCTGTCTCAGAGACTGGTGAACGGTGCTCTTTGATTGGCTGGGCAAATTTTTATCGCGACATAGTGATTAAACAAAGTAGTCGGTGTGCACACATTCGTTTCACGACATAGCCCCATCCTTTCCTAGTTGTGACCTGTCATAGCTGACGTGTAAACACCTGCGGCAGTTAATCATTTTGCGCTTGTCCTTCCAGAGTAATAGGGTGTCGACTTAAAAAATCAGCTCCTACGTTGTCTCTTCCCGGAATGTAATTCACGGTAAAGGAATAAGGCGCCAGAAGCAGACTCCACCCTAACAATCTCGAATTTAACTTTCTAGATGCAGCCAAGAATGTTAAAGGCTGGTGATCGCTTTGGACAATGAAGTGTGTCCCATACAGGTAAGGTGAAAATTGGTCGATGGACCAAATTAGAGCCAAACATTCTTTCTCTATGGTCGAGTTATTAACTCAGCTGCATTCAGCTTCCTACTGGCGTACGCGACGGGTAAAAGTTCCTCCGGCTGGGCTTTTGATTGCTGCAAGAGAGTTGCACCAATACCTATACTGCTAGCGTCCGTCCCTAATACAAATTCCTGCGTGATATCGGGTGGCGTAAGGATGGGTTTGCTGGTGAGTTTTGCTTTTAGCTCTGTGTAAGCTTTTTCACAATCAGCATTCCATTGGATTTTGTCAGGCTGTCCTTTCTTCGTTAAGTTAGTTAATGGCGCACACAGAGAGTTAAAGTGGGGTATGTAATTCTTATAGAACCCACATAATGACACGAATGATCTCACATCTTTCTTCGTTTGAGGTCTGGGTGCCTTTTTTAACTTCTCTATATTCTTTGGGTCAGGAGACATATGACCTGTAGAAATAGTGTGACCTAGGAATTCCAACTCCTTACAACCGATATGTAATTCACGGTAAAGGAATAAGGCGCCAGAAGCAGACTCCACCCTAACAATCTCAAATTTAACTTTCTAGATGCAGCCAAGAATGTTAAAGGCTGGTGATCGCTTTGGACAATGAAGTGTGTCCCATACAGGTAAGGTGAAAATTAGTCGATGGACCAAATTAGAGCCAAACATTCTTTCTCTATGGTCGAGTAATTAACTCAGCTGCATTCAGCTTCCTACTGGCGTACGCGACGGGTAAAAGTTCCTCCGGCTGGGCTTTTGATTGCTGCAAGAGAGTTGCACCAATACCTATACTGCTAGCGTCCGTCCTTAATACAAATTCCTGCGTGATATCGGGTGGCGTAAGGATGGGTTTGCTGGTGAGTTTTGCTTTTAGCTCTGTGTAAGATTTTTCACAATCAGCATTCCATTGGATTTTGTCAGGCTGTCCTTTCTTCGTTAAGTTAGTTAATGGCGCACACAGAGAGTTAAAGTGGGGTATGTAATTCTTATAGAACCCACATAATGACACGAATGTTCTCACATCTTTCTTCGTTTGAGGTCTGGGTGCCTTTTTTAACTTCTCTATATTCTTTGGGTCAGGAGACATATGACCTGTAGAAATAGTGTGACCTAGGAATTCCAACTCCTTACAACCGATATGTAATTCACGGTAAAGGAATAAGGCGCCAGAAGCAGACTCCACCTTAACAATCTTGAATTTAACTTTCTAGATGAAGCCAAGAATGTTAAAGGCTGGTGATCGCTTTGGACAATGAAGTGTGTCCCATACAGGTAAGGTGAAAATTTGTCGATGGACCAAATTAGAGCCAAGCATTCTTTCTCTATGGTCGAGTAATTCAACTCAGCTGCATTCAGCTTCCTGCTGGCGTACGCGACGGGTAAAAGTTCCTCCGGCTGGGCTTTTGATTGCTGCAAGAGAGTTGCACCAATACCTATACTGCTAGCGTCCGTCCTTAATACAAATTCCTGTGTGATATCGGGTAGCGTAAGGATGGGTTTGCTGGTGAGTTTTGCTTTTAGCTCTGTGTAAGCTTTTTCACAATCAGCATTCCATTGGATTTTGTCAGACTGGCCTTTCTTCGTTAAGTTAGTTAATGGCGCACACAGAGAGTTAAAGTGGGGTATGTACTTCTGATAGAACCCACATAATGACACGAATGATCTCACATCTTTCTTCGTTTGAGGTCTGGGTGCCTTTTTAACTTCTCTATATTCTTTGGGTCAGGAGACATATGACCTGTAGAAATAGTGTGACCTTGGAATTCCAACTCCTTACAACCGATATAGCACTTGGTTGGACGTGCGGTCAATCCATTGGCTCTCAGCCTGTCAAACAACATAGAGAGCGCTACTATATGCGATTCAAATGTGTTTGTAGCAACAAGAATGTCATTCATTAAATTAGTGATATGGGGATTTTGTAGAGGTTCCAACAATTTCCTCATCATTTTTGAAAATATACTTGGAGCATTTTTTAGTCCAAAGGGTAGTACATTAAACTCGTAGTGTCCGTCTGATGTACTGAATGCCAGCATTTTCCGAACTTCTGGTTTCACTGGTATTTGGTAGTATCCCTTGCTTAGATCTACCTTCGATAAATAACTAGCCTTACTCAGTGTAGAGAACAGCTGGTTGGTGTCAGGTAATGGGTCCACCTGAGATTCTGTGATCGCATTTAGCTTCCTGTAGTCAATGCATAACCTGTGTTCACCACTAGGTTTTCTTAATAGCACCACACTTGAGCTATAGGGAGAGTCTGACTTCGCGATAATGTTCTCCTTCAACAGATGATCAACTTCCTCCCTTAGTGCTTGGGCTTTCGCTTAGGGTATAGGGTATGTTCTCATGCATACTTATGTGGGGTCTGTAACCTTCATGTTGTACTCTAACAGATTCGTACGACCTGGCTTATCTGTGAGCACATCAGCATGGGTTTTCAACACTTTCTGAACCATCTTCTTCTGCTCTGGAGTTAAATGTTCACTAATGTTTACTTGAACATAATCCTCTGTAGTTGTGAGTAGATATTCCATAGAGTGAAGTGGTTCACCGTGCATTTCTGTTGCTATGGCTAGGGTCATGATATGTGCAACTTCTGATGATTCCTTGTCATAGTATTTTTTAAGAAGATTGACATGATATACCTTCTCTTTTCCTTTCTTGTCAATCTTATAATTGGTCCTGGAAAGTTTTTCCAGTATGACATAAGGTCCCTGCCATCCAATCTGCAATTTATTATTGCTGCTTGGCAACAGTAATAACACCTTTTCACCCACCTCCAGTTCCCTATCCTTTGCTTTTTTGTTGTAGTACGCAGCATGATTTCTCCTGGCCTATGTTAAGTTCTCATTGGCCAGTTTCCAACCTGCTTTCAATCGAGATGTCAACTCGTTGACGTACTGGTATGAGGAAGTCACTGTTTCCTCTGCTTTTTCATCAGTCCATGTCCGCTGCAATGCTTCCAGTGGACCTTTTATTGGTCTTCCAAAGAACAATGTAGCTGGAGCCAATCCAGTTGAATTGTGGGGTACTTCCCTATATGCAAGTAGTGCAGCGGGCAAGTACGTACCCCAAGTATCAGGTTTTTCACTTGCCAGCTTTCTAAGGATTGAAATTAGCGTACCATTGAACCGCTCTACTTGACCGTTCCCTTGGGCATGGTAGGGACTACAATGATAGTGCCTGGCTTGAAATATCCTGAATACTTCTTGTGTTAGCTTTCCCTTAAACTGAGACCCATTGTCAGTCAATATCTGATGCGGGAAACCTAATCGGGTGAATATTGTCAACAGGGCCTCTGCCACATGCTTTGAATCTATAGCTGACATGGCCACTGCTTCTCCCCACATAGAGCAAGTATCAACCAAGGTTAAGATGTAAGCATTTCTCTTCTTGGTACTAGTGAGGGGTCCAACAATATCCACTGCAACACGTTCAAAAGGGGTTCCCATAATGGGCATTTCTCCCAGTGTTGCAGTCCTTTGCTTAGGCGCTACTCTTTGGCATTCTGGACAGGATCTTACATATATCTTTATGTCCTCTGTGATTTCTGGCCAGAAGTAGTGACAGGCTATCCTTTGTCCAGGGGCCCCTATTCCCATATGTCCACTGAAGGGTATAGTATGTCCTAGCGTCATAACCTTCTCCCTGTAAGATTTTGGCACTACTAGCTGTCCATGCCCTGTAGGTCCTGTTCTAGCTTTTCTATAGAGTAGGCCATTCTTCGTGTAAAAGTCTCCTTTCTCTGAAGAGTTATGTGCTTTAGGTAATTTGCCAAAACAAGACTTCAAAGTGCTGTCTGCTGCTTGAGCCTTTTTCATCTCTTCTGGATGAGTATTGATAGGATTTTCCTCCTTTTTGTGGAGCTTTTCCTGGTCTGGACTGTTGCCATAACTACAGATTTTATAGGTTCTCCAAAGAAAACATACCTACACCCCAAAATCAAAGGTAAATAGAGTCGTCCATCACTGCTGCTTTGATTTCTCCTTCCACATAGCGAGATGTTTTGTTGATTCGGGCTATGGGTAATGTCATGGTTCTTGCTCCCTTGATCGGTCCTCTGATTTCCACTGTTTCTGGGGTTATCTGGTCAGGACTCACTAGAGAAGAGCACACAACTGAATCAAAGTCCAATCCTGTGTCATATAAACACAGTACTTGAGTGCCATTCACGGTCACTTCCTCACAGACAGGGGGATGATGGAAGTCCTTCTGACTTACTGCCAGTTCCTTCCTTCCCGGCTTCCCTATTGTAAGACATGCAGCATGATGAGGAGGATTCTTCCTTCTGCAGTCCGCAGTATTGTGGTTACTCATTAGACAAGTTTTACACCACTTTCCTTCCTTCCGGTAAGGTGTCTTATCCGATCTTAGAGGGTTTTTGTCCTTTTGGTCAAATCTTTGTTTGTTTCTTGTGGTATGGTCCTTTTGTTCATATTTGGTATATTTTTGTGATGATTTGAAGTTTTCAACCTGATTTTTCTTATTCCCTAATAATTCTGCCTGAGCTGATTGATATCTCTCAGCAACAGTTACAATATCTCCCAATCTCCCTGCTTCTTGTTCCATGATAAACTTCCTCATTTCGTGAGGCATGGCCTTTTTCAATTGCTCCATCATTACCATTTCTTTCAGATCCTGACACTTTCCTAAAATAATCCATTTTTCCAAGTAAGTTTCCAATCTAGCAGAGAATTGGTGATAGTTTTCTCCTGGAAGAAGTTTAGCTGTTCGGAATTTCTTTCTATATGATTCTGAGTTCTTTTCATATCTTACAAGCAGTGCCTGCTTCAGGATTTCATAATCTTCCTGGTCATTTCTTGAGAGCTTCAAATACACATCGTAGGCCACACCTCGCAATCCCTGATATAGTTTAAGACTCCACTTTTCTTTCCCTAAGCCATAGGTAGTGGCAAGTCTTTCGTATCTATCCAGGTACGACTCAATGGCGTCTTCTTTTTCCAACAAATGGGTCCAGATGAAAATTCATGGCCCCACTTGAGGTGCTCTGGCTGGAGCTACTCTCAGAGTGAGGTGAGCTACCACCATTATTGCCAGTAGTTGCCTGAATTTCGAGCTCTTTTAATCTCAAGTGATGGTCTCTCTCTGTAATTTCCTTTCCTCAGAGTCAATTTTCTTTGCCCTATTTTCAGCCTCCAATTTCTTGACTTCAGCTGCTAATTTCCTTTCTTCAACTTCTAATCTTTTGGCTTCTCTTTCAGCGTCCAGTCTTTTGTCTTCTCTCTCAGCTTCCAGTCTTTTGGCTTCTCTTTCAGCTTCCAGTCTTTTGTCTTCTCTGTCAGCTTCCAGTCTTTTGTCTTCTCTCTCAGCTTCCAGTCTTTTGTCTTCTCTCTCAGCTTCCAGTCTTTTGGCTTCTCTTTCAGCTTCTACTTGCAATTTCCTTTCCTCTCTATCCATGTGTTTGTCCACTTCTGTTGTGACATACTGAATAAGAGCCTCACCTGTCATATTTAATTCTTTACCTATCTGCATGACCGCAGTCGTGAACTTCACTAAATCAGCCATGGCGTTACTTAGAGAGGGTATGTAAATTTACTATATCCAAATTATTGTAATTAAACTTAATTAATTTAAATGAACAAATAATTTCCGTGCAACTTTGTGAGCATCAACTATTTACTGAGTACTAAATGGTACTCCTTCTAAGAAAACAAAAATAAATTCTATTTATGAATTTCTTTCAAAAATTTATTTCTTTTTAAACTATGGGTGGCACAAGATAGAGTTAGTAGATAGATGAATAGACTAAGAATGGCTCAAGGTATATAGAAATATCCCAGGAACGAGCCCCCAGTGTAGCGTGAGGTTTTTATTGGCTCTAGGATCAGTATAGTACTGACAATTACAGAAATAGAATTTCTGCAGAAAGTGGTGAAGTCCCAGTGTCTGAGAGAACTACTGGTATCACAAATTAGTTACGGCTGTGAATGATCTGATCTCAAAAAATTTAGTAGAGAGGAGACAGTCATAAATTGCCACCCCCGCTGTGTAACTAACTGTGATATTAAAAAAACAAGGAAACAGATTTTAATTAACAATTATTAAAAAATTGACAAGTCATTTAAATACAATTTACTTATTATTTATTTAGTATATACACTATCTACTCTTATGCTGAAGGATGGATGTTGGAAGATGGAATGTAATGGATTTGTAAGTTTACAAATGATTTACAAATATATATATACTTATATATTACAAGTCTTCCAATTATAGGAACAAAAAAGTTATATCAGCTGTGCTGTTACTCAATTATAGTAAATGTATCAGCTGTGCTGTTAATTACGTATATATATATACTAACTCAGTTTCTCTTCATAGACAGTTAATAGCTAACAATTGCCGAAGGAAATGGTCCTACTGTGTACTCATCTCTCAAAAGTTATATCCTTCTTAGTTTCTTGCACACAACACGCGCTGATGATCGTTTCGTTAGCCCACCCAAGACTGAGGGGGCCTAAAGATGTAGATCCTGTGCAATCACTGTGCTCCTGCGACGTTCCAGGCAGCTGGATTGACACGACATACGACCTCAGGTTTGATGACACGAATAAAACCTGTAACAAGTAAAAATAGGGGCTAATTTCTGTCCTCAAGCCCACCTATTTCTTTTGTATATGATATGAGCGTGTCTCAGGTGTCTGCATGTAGGATGAATGACAACATTGCTCAGTATGATTTAGCAATAGTGAGACAAGACATGTGTCTACTTGCAAAACATTCTTTCTGATAAATTAATACATGAAGATATCCAATAATATAAATTCAATACATGAATACATCCAATAATATAAACTCAATACATGAATATATCCAATAATATGTACACCTAGGTGTGATACAACGATCTCCTTCCCCTTATAATATACCAGGCCCTCTCTGACAAGTACTATACTGGCTGATAACATATATCCTAACAATATTATTGTGTTCTGATGATAGGAATATTATGAGACGAGGACTGAT
This sequence comes from Oreohelix idahoensis, assembly GCA_024509875.1. Classification (NCBI taxonomy): domain Eukaryota; kingdom Metazoa; phylum Mollusca; class Gastropoda; order Stylommatophora; family Oreohelicidae; genus Oreohelix; species Oreohelix idahoensis. Next base: position 38,271 of record JAMPIV010001570.1, on the reverse strand, counting down.
TGGTTATATTTCAGGTTGGAGTTAGATGAGACAATAGATTGATGAGTCCTAACAAGGACTGTTTTGGTTATATTTCAGGTTGGAGTATCGTCTTCAGCAATCATACCAGGAAAGACAATCATTATCCCTTATTCCCCAAGATACAATCAGTAACCTGATACATTCATAGTGAACCAAAATATATTAAATATATACAGGTGTAGGTAGTATAAATGACACACAACAAATACCAACATTATATACCTGCTGTAGGCCTATTTTCCTACAAGTATAATTATGCTTACCCTCTAAGATTTAAACAGGCCAGGTTTGGACTCGACTAGTGACGCAGTCTGCCAGGTCAATGCACGCAGGTAAGCAATAAATCAAGGTTGACAGCTTCTCCTCCTCAGTCGGTCGTCTATCTGGCTTCATGTTGGTGTTGTGTGATTATGCATAAAATCCGCCCGTATATATAGGTAGATGTGGGAACTTTTACGGCTTAGGGACAGCTTTTGGTTGATTCTTGGCATGACAAGCTGATTGGCTAAATGCGGTTTAGTACCATGCTCCGTACCATCCTTGACCGAAACGAGTCTCAGAAAAACAGGACTTATGGCTAATTTTATTCTGTTTTTCCGCCATATTGGGTGACAAAATGGCCCCAACCGAGTTCCGAAAAACAGGGCTTAAGCCTAATTTTATTCTGTCTCAGAGACTGGTGAACGGTGCTCTTTGATTGGCTGGGCAAATTTTTATCGCGACATAGTGATTAAACAAAGTAGTCGGTGTGCACACATTCGTTTCACGACATAGCCCCATCCTTTCCTAGTTGTGACCTGTCATAGCTGACGTGTAAACACCTGCGGCAGTTAATCATTTTGCGCTTGTCCTTCCAGAGTAATAGGGTGTCGACTTAAAAAATCAGCTCCTACGTTGTCTCTTCCCGGAATGTAATTCACGGTAAAGGAATAAGGCGCCAGAAGCAGACTCCACCCTAACAATCTCGAATTTAACTTTCTAGATGCAGCCAAGAATGTTAAAGGCTGGTGATCGCTTTGGACAATGAAGTGTGTCCCATACAGGTAAGGTGAAAATTGGTCGATGGACCAAATTAGAGCCAAACATTCTTTCTCTATGGTCGAGTTATTAACTCAGCTGCATTCAGCTTCCTACTGGCGTACGCGACGGGTAAAAGTTCCTCCGGCTGGGCTTTTGATTGCTGCAAGAGAGTTGCACCAATACCTATACTGCTAGCGTCCGTCCCTAATACAAATTCCTGCGTGATATCGGGTGGCGTAAGGATGGGTTTGCTGGTGAGTTTTGCTTTTAGCTCTGTGTAAGCTTTTTCACAATCAGCATTCCATTGGATTTTGTCAGGCTGTCCTTTCTTCGTTAAGTTAGTTAATGGCGCACACAGAGAGTTAAAGTGGGGTATGTAATTCTTATAGAACCCACATAATGACACGAATGATCTCACATCTTTCTTCGTTTGAGGTCTGGGTGCCTTTTTTAACTTCTCTATATTCTTTGGGTCAGGAGACATATGACCTGTAGAAATAGTGTGACCTAGGAATTCCAACTCCTTACAACCGATATGTAATTCACGGTAAAGGAATAAGGCGCCAGAAGCAGACTCCACCCTAACAATCTCAAATTTAACTTTCTAGATGCAGCCAAGAATGTTAAAAGCTGGTGATCGCTTTGGACAATGAAGTGTGTCCCATACAGGTAAGGTGAAAATTAGTCGATGGACCAAATTAGAGCCAAACATTCTTTCTCTATGGTCGAGTAATTAACTCAGCTGCATTCAGCTTCCTACTAGCGTACGCGACGGGTAAAAGTTCCTCCGGCTGGGCTTTTGATTGCTGCAAGAGAGTTGCACCAATACCTATACTGCTAGCGTCCGTCCTTAATACAAATTCCTGCGTGATATCGGGTGGCGTAAGGATGGGTTTGCTGGTGAGTTTTGCTTTTAGCTCTGTGTAAGCTTTTTCACAATCAGCATTCCATTGGATTTTGTCAGGCTGTCCTTTCTTCGTTAAGTTAGTTAATGGTGCACACAGAGAGTTAAAGTGGGGTATGTACTTCTGATAGAACCCACATAATGACACGAATGATCTCACATCTTTCTTCGTTTGAGGTCTGGGTGCCTTCTTTAACTTCTCTATATTCTTTGGGTCAGGAGACATATGACCTGTAGAAATAGTGTGACCTAGGAATTCCAACTCCTTACAACCGATATGTAATTCACGGTAAAGGAATAAGGCGCCAGAAGCAGACTCCACCTTAACAATCTCGAATTTAACTTTTTAGATGCAGCCAAGAATGTTAAAGGCTGGTGATCGCTTTGGACAATGAAGTGTGTCCCATACAGGTAAGGTGAAAATTTGTCGATGGACCAAATTAGAGCCAAACATTCTTTCTCTATGGTCGAGTAATTCAACTCAGCTGCATTCAGCTTCCTACTGGCGTAGGCGACTGGTAAAAGTTCCTCCGGCTGGGCTTTTGATTTCTGCAAGAGAGTTGCACCAATACCTATACTGCTAGCGTCCGTCCTTAATACAAATTCCTGTGTGATATCGGGTAGCGTAAGGATGGGTTTGCTGGTGAGTTTTGCTTTTAGCTCTGTGTAAGCTTTTTCACAATCAGCATTCCATTGGATTTTGTCAGGCTGGCCTTTCTTCGTTAAGTTAGTTAATGGCGCACACAGAGAGTTAAAGTGGGGTATGTACTTCTGATAGAACCCACATAATGACACGAATGATCTCACATCTTTCTTCGTTTGAGGTCTGGGTGCCTTTTTAACTTCTCTATATTCTTTGGGTCAGGAGACATATGACCTGTAGAAATAGTGTGACCTTGGAATTCCAACTCCTTACAACCGATATAGCACTTGGTTGGACGTGCGGTCAATCCATTGGCTCTCAGCCTGTCAAACAACATAGAGAGCGCTACTATATGCTATTCAAATGTGTTTGTAGCAACAAGAATGTCATTCATTAAATTAGTGATATGGGGATTTTGTAGAGGTTCCAACAATTTCCTCATCATTCTTGAAAATATACTTGGAGCATTTTTTAGTCCAAAGGGTAGTACATTAAACTCGTAGTGTCCGTCTGATGTACTGAATGCCAGCATTTTCCGAACTTCTGATTTCACTGGTATTTGGTAGTATCCCTTGCTTAGATCTACCTTCGATAAATAACTAGCCTTACTCAGTGTAGAGAACAGCTGATTGGTGTCAGGTAATGGGTCCACCTGAGATTCTGTGATCGCATTTAGCTTCCTGTAGTCAATGCATAACCTGTGTTCACCACTAGGTTTTCTTAATAGCACCACACTTGAGCTATAGGGAGAGTCTGACTTCGCGATAATGTTCTCCTTCAACAGATGATCAACTTCCTCCCTTAGTGCTTGGGCTTTCGCTTAGGGTATAGGGTATGTTCTCATGCATACTTATGTGGGGTCTGTAACCTTCATGTTGTACTCTAACAGATTCGTACGACCTGGCTTATCTGTGAGCACATCAGCATGGGTTTTCAACACTTTCTGAACCATCTTCTTCTGCTCTGGAGTTAAATGTTCACTAATGTTTACTTGAACATAATCCTCTGTAGTTGTGAGTAGATATTCCATAGAGTGAAGTGGTTCACCGTGCATTTCTGTTGCTATGGCTAGGGTCATGATATGTGCAACTTCTGATGATTCCTTGTCATAGTATTTTTTAAGAAGATTGACATGATATACCTTATCTTTTCCTTTCTTGTCAATCTTATAATTGGTCCTGGAAAGTTTTTCCAGTATGACATAAGGTCCCTGCCATCCAATCTGCAATTTATTATTGCTGCTTGGCAACAGTAATAACACCTTTTCACCCACCTCCAGTTCCCTATCCTTTGCTTTTTTGTTGTAGTACGCAGCATGATTTCTCCTGGCCTATGTTAAGTTCTCATTGGCCAGTTTCCAACCTGCTTTCAATCGAGATGTCAACTCGTTGACGTACTGGTATGAGGAAGTCACTGTTTCCTCTGCTTTTTCATCAGTCCATGTCCGCTGCAATGCTTCCAGTGGACCTTTTATTGGTCTTCCAAAGAACAATGTAGCTGGAGCCAATCCAGTTGAATTGTGGGGTACTTCCCTATATGCAAGTAGTGCAGCGGGCAAGTACGTACCCCAAGTATCAGGTTTTTCACTTGCCAGCTTTCTAAGGATTGAAATTAGCGTACCATTGAACCGCTCTACTTGACCGTTCCCTTGGGCATGGTAGGGACTACAATGATAGTGCCTGGCTTGAAATATCCTGAATACTTCTTGTGTTAGCTTTCCCTTAAACTGAGACCCATTGTCAGTCAATATCTGATGCGGGAAACCTAATCGGGTGAATATTGTCAACAGGGCCTCTGCCACATGCTTTGAATCTATAGCTGACATGGCCACTGCTTCTCCCCACATAGAGCAAGTATCAACCAAGGTTAAGATGTAAGCATTTCTCTTCTTGGTACTAGTGAGGGGTCCAACAATATCCACTGCAACACGTTCAAAAGGGGTTCCCATAATGGGCATTTCTCCCAGTGTTGCAGTCCTTTGCTTAGGCGCTACTCTTTGGCATTCTGGACAGGATCTTACATATATCTTTATGTCCTCTGTGATTCCTGGCCAGAAGTAGTGACAGGCTATCCTTTGTCCAGGGGCCCCTATTCCCATATGTCCACTGAAGGGTATAGTATGTCCTAGCGTCATAACCTTCTCCCTGTAAGATTTTGGCACTACTAGCTGTCCATGCCCTGTAGGTCCTGTTCTAGCTTTTCTATAGAGTAGGCCATTCTTCATGTAAAAGTCTCCTTTCTCTGAAGAGTTATGTGCTTTAGGTAATTTGCCAAAACAAGACTTCAAAGTGCTGTCTGCTGCTTGAGCCTTTTTCATCTCTTCTGGATGAGTATTGATAGGATTTTCCTCCTTTTTGTGGAGCTTTTCCTGGTCTGGACTGTTGCCATAACTACAGATTTTATAGGTTCTCCAAAGAAAACATACCTACACCCCAAAATCAAAGGTAAATAGAGTCGTCCATCACTGCTGCTTTGATTTCTCCTTCCACATAGCGAGATGTTTTGTTGATTCGGGCTATGGGTAATGTCATGGTTCTTGCTCCCTTGATCGGTCCTCTGATTTCCACTGTTTCTGGGGTTATCTGGTCAGGACTCACTAGAGAAGAGCACACAACTGAATCAAAGTCCAATCCTGTGTCATATAAACACAGTACTTGAGTGCCATTCACGGTCACTTCCTCACAGACAGGGGGATGATGGAAGTCCTTCTGACTTACTGCCAGTTCCTTCCTTCCCGGCTTCCCTATTGTAAGACATGCAGCATGATGAGGAGGATTCTTCCTTCTGCAGTCCGCAGTATTGTGGTTACTCATTAGACAAGTTTTACACCACTTTCCTTCCTTCCGGTAAGGTGTCTTATCCGATCTTAGAGGGTTTTTGTCCTTTTGGTCAAATCTTTGTTTGTTTCTTGTGGTATGGTCCTTTTGTTCATATTTGGTATATTTTTGTGATGATTTGAAGTTTTCAACCTGATTTTTCTTATTCCCTAATAATTCTGCCTGAGCTGATTGATATCTCTCAGCAACAGTTACAATATCTCCCAATCTCTCTGCTTCTTGTTCCATGATAAACTTCCTCATTTCGTGAGGCATGGCCTTTTTCAATTGCTCCATCATTACCATTTCTTTCAGATCCTGACACTTTCCTAAAATAATCCATTTTTCCAAGTAAGTTTCCAATCTAGCAGAGAATTGGTGATAGTTTTCTCCTGGAAGAAGTTTAGCTGTTCGGAATTTCTTTCTATATGATTCTGAGTTCTTTTCATATCTTACAAGCAGTGCCTGCTTCAGGATTTCATAATCTTCCTGGTCATTTCTTGAGAGCTTCAAATACACATCGTAGGCCACACCTCGCAATCCCTGATATAGTTTAAGACTCCACTTTTCTTTCCCTAAGCCATAGGTAGTGGCAAGTATTTCGTATCTATCCAGGTACGACTCAATGGCGTCTTCTTTTTCCAACAAATGGGTCCAGATGAAAATTCATGGCCCCACTTGAGGTGCTCTGGCTGGAGCTACTCTCAGAGTGAGGTGAGCTACCACCATTATTGCCAGTAGTTGCCTGAATTTCGAGCTCTTTTAATCTCAAGTGATGGTCTCTCTCTGTAATTTCCTTTCCTCAGAGTCAATTTTCTTTGCCCTATTTTCAGCCTCCAATTTCTTGACTTCAGCTGCTAATTTCCTTTCTTCAACTTCTAATCTTTTGGCTTCTCTTTCAGCGTCCAGTCTTTTGTCTTCTCTCTCAGCTTCCAGTCTTTTGGCTTCTCTTTCAGCTTCCAGTCTTTTGTCTTCTCTGTCAGCTTCCAGTCTTTTGTCTTCTCTCTCAGCTTCCAGTCTTTTGTCTTCTCTCTCAGCTTCCAGTCTTTTGGCTTCTCTTTCAGCTTCTACTTGCAATTTCCTTTCCTCTCTATCCATGTGTTTGTCCACTTCTGTTGTGACATACTGAATAAGAGCCTCACCTGTCATATTTAATTCTTTACCTATCTGCATGACCGCAGTCGTGAACTTCACTAAATCAGCCATGGCGTTACTTAGAGAGGGTATGTAAATTTACTATATCCAAATTATTGTAATTAAACTTAATTAATTTAAATGAACAAATAATTTCCGTGCAACTTTGTGAGCATCAACTATTTACTGAGTACTAAATGGTACTCCTTCTAAGAAAACAAAAATAAATTCTATTTATGAATTTCTTTCAAAAATTTATTTCTTTTTAAACTATGGGTGGCACAAGATAGAGTTAGTAGATAGATGAATAGACTAAGAATGGCTCAAGGTATATAGAAATATCCCAGGAACGAGCCCCCAGTGTAGCGTGAGGTTTTTATTGGCTCTAGGATCAGTATAGTACTGACAATTACAGAAATAGAATTTCTGCAGAAAGTGGTGAAGTCCCAGTGTCTGAGAGAACTACTGGTATCACAAATTAGTTACGGCTGTGAATGATCTGATCTCAAAAAATTTAGTAGAGAGGAGACAGTCATAAATTGCCACCCCCGCTGTGTAACTAACTGTGATATTAAAAAAACAAGGAAACAGATTTTAATTAACAATTATTAAAAAATTGACAAGTCATTTAAATACAATTTACTTATTATTTATTTAGTATATACACTATCTACTCTTATGCTGAAGGATGGATGTTGGAAGATGGAATGTAATGGATTTGTAAGTTTACAAATGATTTACAAATATATATATACTTATATATTACAAGTCTTCCAATTATAGGAACAAAAAAGTTATATCAGCTGTGCTGTTACTCAATTATAGTAAATGTATCAGCTGTGCTGTTAATTACGTATATATATATATGTATGTATGTATGTATGTATGTATGTATATATATATATATATATATATATATATATATATATATATATATATATATATATATATATATATATATATATATATATATATATATATATATATATATATGTATATATATAATTTATCAGCTATGATCTTATTATTGTCTCTTGCTACGCTAACTCAGTTTCTCTTCATAGACAGTTAATAGCTAACAATTGCCGAAGGAAATGGTCCTACTGTGTACTCATCTCTCAAAAGTTATATCCTTCTTAGTTTCTTGCACACAACACCCGCTGATGATCGTTTCGTTAGCCCACCCAAGACTGAGGGGGCCTAAAGATGTAGATCCTGTGCAATCACTGTGCTCCTGCGACGTTCCAGGCAGCTGGGTTGACACGACATACGACCTCAGGTTTGATGACACGAATAAAACCTGTAACAAGTAAAAATAGGGGCTAATTTCTGTCCTCAAGCCCACCTATTTCTTTTGTATATGATATGAGCGTGTCTCAGGTGTCTGCATGTAGGATGAATGACAACATTGCTCAGTATGATTTAGCAATAGTGAGACAAGACATGTGTCTACTTGCAAAACATTCTTTCTGATAAATTAATACATGAAGATATCCAATAATATAAATTCAATACATGAATACATCCAATAATATAAACTCAATACATGAATACATCCAATAATATGTACACCTAGGTGTGATACAACGATCTCCTTCCCCCTATAATATACCAGGCCCTCTCTGACAAGTGCTATACTGGCTGATAACATATATCCTAACAATATTATTGTGTTCTGATGATAGGAGTATTATGAGACGAGGACTGATTGGTTATATTTCAGGTTGGAGTTAGATGAGACAATAGATTGGTTATATGAGACAATAGATTGATGAGTCCTAACAAGGACTGTTTTGGTTATATTTTAGGTTGGAGTTAGATGAGACAATAGATTGATGAGTCCTAACAAGGACTGTTTTGGTTATATTTCATGTTCCAGTTAGATGAAACTATAGATTGATGAGTCCTAACAAGGACTGTTTTGGTTATATTTCAGGTTGGAGTATCGTCTTCAGCAATCATACCAGGAAAGACAATCATTATCCCTTATTCCCCAAGATACAATCAGTAACCTGATACATTCATAGTGAACCAAAATATATTAAATATATACAGGTGTAGGTAGTATAAATGACACACAACAAATACCAACATTATATACCTGCTGTAGACCTATTTTCCTACAAGTATAATTATGCTTACCCTCTAAGATTTAAACAGGCCAGGTTTGGACTCGACTAGTGACGCAGTCTGCCAGGTCAATGCACGCAGGTAAGCAATAAATCAAGGTTGACAGCTTCTCCTCCTCAATCGGTCGTCGATCTGGCTTCATGTTGGTGTCGTGTGATTATGCATAAAATCCGCCCGTATATATAGGTAGATGTGGGAACTTTTACGGCTTAGGGACAGCTTTTGGTTGATTCTCGGCATGGCAAGCTGATTGGCTAAATGCGGTTTAGTACCATGCTCCGTACCATCCTTGACCGAAACGAGTCTCAGAAAAACAGGGCTTATGGCTAATTTTATTCTGTTTTTCCGCCATATAGGGTGACAAGATGGCCCCAACCGAGTTCCGAAAAACAGGGCTTAAGCCTAATTTTATTCTGTCTCAGAGACTGGTGGGTGCTCTTTGATTGGCTGGGCAAATTTGTATCGCGACATAGTGATTAAACAAAGTAGTGGGTTTACACACTCGTTTCACGACAGTATACAAGCTGCCTGTAGCCAGAGCAGGGCTTAGAATTTTGTCAAGGCAGTACGAGGTCTCGTCATGGCACCCAATTTCATAAAAAGTAATTATTTATTCGCTGAGACATTTTCTTTTTAATCTTTCTTGTTCTATTAGAAATGTTATTGTTTTTGTTGATCAGAATCGACATCATTGCACACCAGGCAAACCCATAGGTGATTAGTCTCCCTCAGCAAATGTTGAAGAATATGAATGCTAAATGTTCCTGTAGCGTGCTGGTTGTATAAACGACGGATGCATCCTCTTACACGCTTATCCCAGCTAGTCTTATGTTGGATGAAAAATGTCAGCAATCTTAGCCTTTTTGATTGAACTATTGCAGTGTAATTTAGAATTGTATTGTTTTTATTATAATTTAAAACAAATATTTCGGTGCTTCCCCAAGGCAGCTACTGGAGCTGCCGCGCCGTGCAGGAGACTAACCTGCCTGTAGTTAACAGGCGTCACCATGGAGACAAATACAGAATATAAATAAAGTCCCCTCTAGTATGTCGTTGAAGGTGACTAATAGGAGATTGCGCATTGGACTGGCAACCTCCTCCTTATTACAAATGACTACAGACACTACTGCTGCTGCTGGAGCATGAGATTTGACATATGCTTCTTGCAGGAAGGTGCAGCTCTAGCTTCATGTTCCTTAATGAGGAAAAAATGAAGTGATGATGATGATGATGATTATGACACGAGTTCATAGACAACTAGGAACTAAGTATGTAAAGGTGAAGGTCGCCAAAAGTCAGGTACTTCAGAAAAGGAGTGAACTGGTAGAGATTTCACTTGGTCTCAATTTTGTGAGGTTGAGTGACAAGTACTCTTACCCCGCTGCCGTTGACTTCCCTAACTCAGAGCAGAGTAAGGTACCAATTTTTATACATGAGCTGGCAAGAACGTGACGCCACCAAGTTTCGGATCAGAACTTTTGCCTATGAAAGCATTCGCTCTAAGCAGCTATATTAAAATCAAATTATGCGAATGAAGAAATTAATAATAATTAAAAAATAAATATTTAGTCCAAAACAACATCTGACAAAAGTTAAAACATTTTAAAATAAAAGCAAGCGTAGAAATTAAATGGAAAGAAAGAATTGCCGAAGAGGTAACAAAAGAAAAAGGTAATTAAAACATTTGGACCAAGAAACGAACAATTTAGAAAGAGATACTGTGTGTACACAGTTAGCAATTAATATTAAATGAAAGGAAATTCATAAAACACTGCGCGTGTTTAGTGAAACAAGATACCAAACAAAGCTGCTTAAAATTACTTAATGCTGATTCCGTAATCCGAGGTGCATTTTTAACACAAAGAGCAGGTCTCGCAGGCAACATCTGACATGGAACCATTCATTCTTTAACACGGACACGTGCTCAATTGTGTGAGAATCTTTATTTGATTATTCTGGCAATACACGGTTCCATTTACGGCCCCCCCCCCTTTCCCCCCTTTCCACATTAGCTATTCCGTTTAATATTAAAACTTTAGCTTCACATTGGTATAAATGGCTCGAGCGACTGGCTTTCAATTCTGCGTGAATGTTCATGTAATAAAAAAAAAATAATAATTTGAATCTATTCTTCAACACCTTATTTAATAAGGAGGTATTAGCAACTAGAAAAGGCTCCGATAAAACAGATTCTTTATTGAAGACAATGGTAGTTTATAAACTAGAACAATGAATAATTTACATATAGTTTGTTCTGTTGTCATCAGCTATTTCTGTTTATGGAACATTTCTTATGCAACACTAGGTAAGTTATAGATGTTTGTTCCTCGGTTATACGAGAGTTTCGTCTTAAAAAGTTTAGTGATATCAAAGACTGGGCTTACCAACACTGAAAGTAATGCTTGAAACGAATAGAACGTACGATTAGCAGAGCGGTTGAGAGCTTGCTTCTCGAGGTAAAGGGGCATGGTTCAAAACCAGATTTTGCCACTCCCCAGTCTTTAAAAGTGGTTACCTGACTTTAGGAAGGCAAAGAAAGCAAAGGAAGGAAACGGACCGCCACACCTCATAAAGCACTATTAGGTTTCATGCTGTGATTCCAGACCAAAATGTTTCAAACGTTATACGGACGCCATAGCTTAGTCTTGCCGGGGGCGCCAACAGTAAACCTATAACCGACACTGGATCTAGTGTAAAGAAAGTCTTTAACCCTTCAATCCAATAAGGCAGTATCTGCTATGGAGCTATTTTTACTTTAAAAAAAAAGATATCACAACTAGTTATGTAGCCAGTCCATGACAGTTATGAACATATAGCAATTTAAACAGGCGGGAGCACCGTTAAGCTGCTGTAAAGCAAACAATGCTTTTGTCTCCCTTTGGTGAATGTTCGTGATTATCCGACGCTTCCAATCATGTCGCCTTACTGTCACTTACTTCCTCTCTTAAGGAGCCACTTCCATCGTTCAGTCTCTAACTCAACATCTGTCCTTTACGTAATAATAGGTATTCCTTATTTTATCGAGTTCTTCTAAGTACTTTCTTTCTTTCTTTCTTTCTTAATCGTAACCTCTTCTACCCCGTAAACAGAGTGTAGAAGTGACCCAAAGGGCACAAGACTCTTGGGTGAGCTTGCAATCAAATTGTGAGACAAACAGGTGATTAGCCTGTTGTGCCCGAACTTGCCCTCAAGATTGCATTAAATCGCTATGAAACCATCGGTCCTGTCTGGTTAATAAGTCCAGCTCAAATGGACAGTGCCTCTTATACCCGAAGGTGTCGAGGGATGTCCTATCCTCTTCTGCCCGAAGGCATTTATAGAGGAGTATCTATCTATCTATCTATCTATCTATCTATCTATCTATCTATCTATCTATCTATCTATCTATCTATCTATCTATCTATCTATCTATCTATCTATCTATCTATCTATCTATCTATCTATCTATCTATCTATCTATCTATCTATCTATCTATCTATCTATCTATTTAATCTTATCTATCTAATCTTATCTTATCTAATTTTATCTTATCTATAAAATCTTGTCTTATCTATCTAATCTTATCTTATCTATCTAATCTTATCTTATTTATATAATCTTATCTTATCTATCTAATCTTATCTTATCGTATCTATTTAATCTTATCATATATCTAATATTATCTTATTGTATCGCATCTATCTAATCTTATCTATCTAATCTATATAATCTAATCTTATCTATCTAATCTTATCTTATCTTACCTATATAATCTTATCTTATCTATCTAATCTAATCTTATCTAATCTAATCTTATCTAATCTTATTTTAATCTAGCTAATATAATCTTATCTAATCTAATCTTATCTAATCTTATTTTATCTATCTAATCTAATCTTATCTATCTAATCTTATCTTATCGTATATATCTAATCTTATCATATCTATCTAATCCTATCTCATCTTATCTATCTAATCTTATCTTATCTTATATATCTAATCTTATCTCATCTTATGTATCAGATCTAATCATATCTTATCTTATCTATCTTATCTTTACTATCTAATCCTATGCTATCTTTTCTATCTAATGTTATCTTATCTATCTAATATTATCTGATCTTATCTATCTAATTTAATAAAAGGGCCATAAACACCTCATGACCCGAAGGTCTGAGGGAAATGCCGGACAAAGCGAGCAAAATCCAAAACGGACACAGCTCTCTGTCTTGGTATTCAACACCGGGAGGGTCCGAGAACGGGAGCACCACACATAGTCGATCAGTACAGAAGTTCGCCTGCACTACTTCTAAGTACTTGACGAGTTTTATTAGACGTAGATGTTTTTACCAGTCTATCCATTTTATGTTGTCGTATATGTGTCTCAGTGTTCTATTGGTTATTAAAGTTTTTTGATGATAACCAGAACCACAAAAGATGAGAAAAAGACGTTAAAGATGAATACGACATAATTTGAGGAAACCTATTGATAACACCACAAGGCAGTACTTGTTCTGGAAGCCTCAGGATAAGAGTGGTAGAGGTGGACGAAATAACATACGGTGAAGAGAACTGGAGATAGAAGTGAAAATGATGAGGAAGATGTGGACAGAACTTGGGCTGATATTGAAGGTCTATAAGCTGAGGTAGATGAAGGTCTATACGCTGAGGTAGATGAAGGTCTATACTATACGCTGAGGTAGTCGAAAGTCTATACGCTGAGTTAGTCGAAGGTCTATACGCTGAGTTAGTTGAAGGTCTTTACACTGAGGTAGTTGAAGGTCTATACGCTGAGGTAGTTAAAGGTCTATACGCTGAGGTAGATGAAGGTCTATACGCTGAGGTAGTCGAAGGTCTATACGCTCAGGTAGTTGAAGGTCTATACGCTGAGGTAGTTGAAGGTCTATACGCTGAGGTAGTTGAAGATCTATACGCTGAGGTAGTTGAAGGTCTATACGCTGAGGTAGTTGAAGGTCTATACGCTGAGGTAGTTGAAGGTCTATACGCTGAGGTAGTTGAAGGTCTATACGCTGAGGTAGTTGAAGGTCTATACGCTGAGGTAGTTGAAGATCTATACGCTGAGGTAGTTGAAGGTCTATACGCTGAGCTAGTTGAAGGTCTATACGCTGAGCTGGTTGAAGGTCTATACGCTGAGGTAGTTGAAGGTCTATACGCTGAGGTAGTTTAAGGTCTATAAGCTGAGGTAGTTGAAGGTCTATAAGCTGAGGTAGTTGAAGGTCTATACGCTGACGTAGTTGAAGGTCTATGAGCTGACGTAGTTGAAGGTCTATACGCTGAGGTAGTCGAGGGTCTATATGCTGAGGTAGTTGAAGGTCTATACGCTGAGGAAGTCGAAGGTCTATACGCTGAGGTAGTTGAAGGTCTATACGCTGAGGTAGATGCAGGTCTATACGCTCAGGTAGAAGAAGGTCTATAAGCTGAGGTAGGTGAAGGTCTATACGCTGAGATAGATGAAGGTCTATACGCTGAGGTAGATGGAGGCCTACACGTTGAGGTAAATGTCTATACGCTCAGGTAGAAGAAGATCTATAAGCTGAGGTAGATGGAGGTCTACACGTTGAGGTAGATGAAGGTCTATACGCTCAGGTAGATGAAGGTCTATATGCTGAGGTAGATTAAGGTCAATACGCTGAGGTAGATGGAGGTCTACACGTTGAGGTAGATGAAGGTCTATACGCTGAGGTAGATGAATGTCTATACGTTGAGGTAGTCGAAGGTCTATGCGTTGAGGTAGATGAAGGTCTATACGCTGAGGTAGATGAAGGTATATACGGTGAGGTAGTCGAAGGTCTATGCGTTGAGGTAGATGAAGGTCTATACGCTGAGGTAGATGAAGGTCTATTTGGTGAGGTAGATGAAGGTCTATACGCTGAGGTAGCAGAAGGGCAATGAATGTAAGTTCGATGCGGTTTTCATGCAACCCTTTTTTTTAATCAAAGGCTGAAAAAGGGCGACAAATAATATCCATCACATTACATTGAATATATACTAGCCGCCATTAAAAACGCATCGCATTAGTTTATGAACCACAACTCGTTGTGCTAAATTTAAAATACATGAAACCACTGATTTTACATTTCTGATCCATTTACTAACCCAAATTTGCTGTATTATTAAACATGAGACAATTCAGAACCGGCTCCTAAGCAGTTGTCAATCCTAGGTGTAAAAACAAAAGTCACACTCACTGTCATTCAGTCACAGCCATCCCGTGTATGACCACCTACAGCATCAATACAGGCTTGGCATTGGCGTCTCATGCTATTGCAGAATGAGCTGCTGTCTGAGTTGCTGTTTGGAAGCGATTGCGCAGATGTAATAATATAATTTGGCGATCTTGAGCTAGTGTTGTTACACGAGGTTGACCAAGCCTGGGACGGTCATTGGTGGTACTTGTCGCCCGAAAACGCTGGTTCAGCCTCACTATAGTGGACTGGTCACAATTGAAATGTCTGGCAACTTCTCTGGTCGCCATTTCACTGCTGAGCATACCAACAGATTGCCATCGCTCTTGTGACGACAGTCGAGGTATGACAAAAACATTAACAGACTTTCTTTCGATGAAAACAGATAATGGCTTTTTACTCGCTGAAACTTGACTAATGCGTGTGCCAAATTTCAATGTGATTCGACTTTTAATAAAGCCAAAATTTATCAAAAACCTTGTTTTGCACGTGAAGCATGCAAGATTTGAAGTAAACATCACATCGACCGTAAAATGAGAATACATGAACTTCATCACTTGCACACTTTCGGGGTTTGAAAATCGCTCACTTGCATAAACATTTCAACAGTGAAAACATGTCACGATTTCGATGCGTTTTTAATGGCGGCTAGTATAATTCAAATACATGTTAATTCGAACTTTGTGATAAAGCACCCACTGGTTCAAATTAAGTTTTTATTTTTAAGGAAAGAGTATTTTTGACCCGCCTATTTCTATCTTTGATATACTTATTGTTATTTCAAACCCAACTATTTATATTTTGGATTATCTTTTCGTCTCCGTCAAATATGCTCCGACTACCTGTGCTTTCCCTTATAGTTCTTCTGTATTTGTGTTTGTTTCCTTACATATTTTGATTAATTAATTAACTTATTAACTGCCCTCCAGTTCCATGTAAAAAAAAAAAAAAAAAAATTGAGCACATTCGAGCCAGTTCTTCGGGTTCTGTGTCATCTTTATCCCTTTCATACTCCTTAGCAGAGACTTGACCGATAAAAGTGTATAATGTCAAATTTCCAGACCTCCAGCCTACAAGAACCTGTACCAAGTTTCTTCGGAATTCAGTCAACTCCTTCTGGCATGACAACGGCCATTGCTATTATTTCCTACACAGGAGAGAAAACTTTCACACAGCCAAGATGTCATGCTGGAGCGCAAATACTCATCTTGTCACACTTCAGAATATGAATGGTGAGTAGAATCAGAGTTCACGTAGTGCCTTTGCTCTCATACTGATTAGTTTTCCTGTCAGACGCTTTCAACTTGTTCTTTGCATGTGATAGCTTTAATATAGGCTATAGCTTTAATATAGGTTATAGCTTTAATATAGGTTATAGCTTTAATGTATTGTGAAAGACGAACTCAGCTGACCCTGAATTGTTGTATGATATGGTACGACCCTTCTTAACGACCTCTTCGGATAACATCAGTGCCCCCGAGTATTGTTATAATTTTATCGTCAAACGGGAATGCTTCCACGTGGACTCATTAGCTATGCACAACAGAAACGTGGAACTCCACCTGGGCTCATTAATATTGGTCTGAGCAGAGGAGACTTGTCAACACGTTTGCTGATTAATGTGTGGACAGTTATCTACAATACATTCTGGTCATCGCATTGATTTAAGGAGAGGTTAAATCACGCCCATGGATATCTCTTGAGAAATCATATGCAGTTATTTTCATTAACTTGGCCAGTGGGGGGGGGGGGGGATCAAACGATTGTAGCGGCACACGATCAAACAGGAACTGAGGGAGCTCAGGAATGACTAGCGGCATGCTATCAAAGGCAGTAGTGGTCCCTAAAACGAACGACGCAAGTTTCTTGCCGGCATTTTGCATCTCTGTGTTAACCACAGAACCGATCGCAGTGGACGCGAACGGGAAAGCCGAAGCGGACGCAGCAAACGGAGATACGGAAAACCAGCGGCGGCATCTCTCCTTAGTCTGGCGGTCAGAACCCCGAAAGTCTCCTGAGATCTAAAAAGGTGTCAAATTCTAACATGTCCCCCCAATCTTGCATTCCAGTTAGATATATACAGACTATGAAGAAAGCCAATTTATCATTCGTTCGCCAGAGATTTAAGATTCACTAGCTATAGTAGAATTTTGCTAGATTTCCATCTGAATTGGTAGCTATATTGGAGTGATTTCTTTTTCTGTGCACGGTATAATATATTTGTTAAAGTGATCAGTGGTCTAGTGCTTTCATTTTATTTCACTGGATTTTGTGTTTATTTAAATCTATTAAAGTAAACTCATCCCAAAAGTTCCAGTGGTAAATTCAATGATATATCTATTATAATATTTCCAAAAATAATAGATGCTTAAATGTTAAAGTAACTTTTAAAGTCACGAAGGAATTTATAATTAATAAATTTAGTTAAGTCCTATATATATAGATGTGTATTTTAACCATTAGACTCGTCACGTGTTTTATTAAATACATAATTAAATACGCGAGTGTATGTAATAGTCTTAACGGTAAATTTATCGCGCGTTAGAATATTATTTGATTTTTGAGGTATGATTATGTTGTCATGGGTTTTCTATCTTTTTCTATAGAATGATCACCTTTGCAATCCCAGCAATAAAGAAATCATACAGAGTCTTCCAGACTCGGTTCTTAATCTTCCAGACATATTGATGAAACATTTTAAATTTTAATCTTGTGGCGGTCCGATGCGGCCTAGCTATCATAATTACATGAAAGAAAGCCTACACAAGAACATTTAAATAAACCATCAAATTAAATTACAATCTGTAAGATAAACTGGAAGATGAACAGTTGCCAGTAGCAATATTTTAATTACTGCTCTACTGTGAGAGAGTACCTATTTACCTGAACTGTGACTGAGCCTCGTTTTTCCTCACTGGATTTAAAACCTACCGGTCAGTTGCTATCACATCACGCCTTGAAGGAATTTTACCACCAGAGCGAAATTAAAGAGACCCCTCCATCCTCACCCCTGTATTGAATTGTGTCAGTGCCATCCCATAGACTCCTTTTTATATAATAAAACACAAAAACTCTTAGGCTTCAAGTCCGGCGATAAGTGGGAATATTTGCTATCAGCCAACCTCGCTAAATCTGGGGCTGGACATCGAAGTACCAGACATTTTCATATGTCAAGAGTGTAATTGCTGTTTATATAATTCTATGGAGTGCCTGATGCTGCAATCGGTAAGTGTGTGTGAGCATATGAGTGTGGGCCCTCACAAGCGTGCATGAATGACAGGAGATTTAATTTTGCAAACCATTTGTTAACTTGCCTACCGGGTAATACATTTTCTGTATACCCTGCATTGTTCCTTTAAGTAGGATATTTTGTTAACTATGTTTACCCCCCCCCCATTTGCTTAGTAAAGGGAAAAACAATTGGGAATAACAGGTTTTTTTTCTACCACCCATACCTAATATTGTAACACCTCTTTCAGAGTAATTAAATTCACTGTTGGTTTACCATACCTATATTCCTGATAACTATCTATCATTGGACTGGGTTTATCTTTGTCTAATACAAGCGGGAAGGGCTTAGTCGATACCAATCTTCTTCAACCCCCCCCCCCCCCCCGCACCTTGTTATTTGTATTTTCTGTACTTATGATATTTTTCCTGTAACACATGATAATTGTTGGGATTGATTTTAATGTTAATAAACAGCATAAACTTATTTAGTACTGTGTTGGAATACCCAAAGCCCAAATTTCCCCTATCTGTTTAATATAGTTTGTATTCACGTGCGTCTGTGTGTTTGAAGCACCAAATCGGTGTGAGCGCAGGTGTGTGTCTGGAAACTGGCAAATAATTGTTTGACCAGGAGAGTTTGAGGAGAAGATTGAGAGGAACGATTTGTCGTAAATAAGTCTGTCCTTACTCTCCCCAGCACTCTGTGAAGCAACTATTTACTCTCTAACCTTTTCTATCACTGAGTTTTCACCATCATTCTCCACTCTAAACAGGCCCACTATTTTTAAGACTCTTTCTCTCAAAATAAATTTACGACATGTAGGTTAAAGCTTTAATGTAGGTTATAGCTTTAATATAGGTTATAGCTTTAATATAGGTTATAGCTTTAATGTAGGTTAAAGCTTAAATGTAGGTTATAGCTTTAATAATCCATTATTATCATCGTCATTTTTTTTGGCTCCCTACGGAGCATGGAACGACCATTGTAGCTAGTGCCCCTGAAAGAAGCCTACACAAGGGGTTCATGTGCTCTTGCAGCAGTGGTTTCTGTAACAAGTTCTTTTACATGGTGAAGTTGCCAGCAACATGTACAATCTACGACATGCATGATGAAGCAGTAGACGTATTTTTTTTCTGTTTAATCACAGAGACATTCCGGAGCAATGATCCATGATGATCCATGATGATTCATGATGATCCATGATCCATTGCGGTTTTTAGTAAAATATAAAATAAAAGTCTAACGGGTCGTTAAATCACGAGAATAAGATTGTATATGATATAGTCAGTATCCGATTGGCTAAGCGGTAAGAGTGCTTTTCTCAGCTGGTTGCTAGATTGATAACTGGCAATGTCACGGCCCAGTCTCATCATCATCAGCTACCATCTTCGCGTCGAAGATCGGCTTCAATGGATCACCAATGTCTCTTGTCTAGATGGTAAACTCTGATAGACTCTTTCCTGTCCATCTCTTGATGTTATCTTCCCACTTACAGCGCTGTCTTCCACTTGCACGATTGCCTTCAACTCTTCCTTTTATAAGGTCTTTATTTAGGTATTATGTCATTTTACATGACCAACATATTTTAGCTGATCTCCTTCATTAATTCTCTTTTCATTTCTAGGGTTTATAGGATCTCTTTAATTGTTTTTTTTTCTCTTCCCATGAGACATACCCCATTCTTAAATTATATATATATATATATATATATATATATATATATATATATATATATATATATATATATATATATATATATATATATAGATATAGATAGATAGATAGATAGATAGATATAGAAATATACACTTTAAAGGCCTCAAATCTTTCTTCTAATTACTTCAGTCTAACCAGCTGTAAATGAATACCCGATTCTTCTCGTGAGTTAGGGAAAGCAAAGGCAGCGAGGAAGAGAACTGGTCACCCCCATCTCATACAAAGGCCTGGTCCTAGTATGGGGAAGTCTCTAACCCTTCTCTTGTCAACGGCAGCTTCTGATATGGGATTGTCTTGACCTTTGCGATGGAATCAGATGTAAAACTGGATACACATTACAAGCTTTGTCCATTTAGGTGGATAACAGTTTTATATAAATAATGTTACTATACAGACTGTGGAGTCGGAATTGGCAGTAGGGGTCAGGAAGTCGGTCTTTTTGTTTAGTGTAGTCGGAGTCGGTAAAAAATGTCTGAACTCCAATGCCGTATTTTATGCCACATAACAAGTAAAAAAACTATTGTCGGAGTCGGGGGTATGAACATTTTTTGGCCGACTCCACAAACTTGGTTACAATTCATTTATTCCTTAGCTTTCAGCTCCCAAAGAAGTATAGGCTTTCCACAAACTTATGCCACGTCCTCCTGTCCTCTGTCATCAGCTCAGGGTGTTTCCATGTCTTCTTCTACCTCTTTTACTCTGTGGATTACAATAAAAAAGGACTGCTTTGTAAAGCTATCAATCGGTTTTATCAATGTGTGTCTTATCCATCACCAGCGCCTTCTTCTCATGTCTTGTTCCACGAGTACTTGTACGGTGCTTGTCATACATTCCACATTAGTGATCTTGTCATAGTTCCAAATTGGTGATCATGTCATACGTTTAACACTAGTGATCTTGTCATATATTCCACATTAGTGATCATGTCATACGTTCCACATTAGTGGTCATGTCTTACGTTCCACATTGATGATCATGTCATACATTCAACATTAGTGATCATGTCATACGTTTCACATTAGTGATCATGTCATACGTTCCACATTAGTGATCTTGTCATACGTTCCACATTAGTGATCATGTCACACGTTCCATATTAGTGATCATGTCTTACTGTTACATATGTAAATAGTGCAGCAGTGACAGTCCACTTTACCCCCCCTCCCCCATCTAGGGTTATATTTTTTGCTACATTAACGCCTGATTCACTGTGGCAATTAACACGCAAGCCGTCTGGCAATTAAGCACGGTGGAACAGAGCGAAGTGCGCAGCACGGCGTAATCGTTCCTTGATTAGGGAAACACGCGGGCAGAGGCCAGGCGTTAACAGTTTCTTTGAGGAATCAAGGGTGATAAGTCTGAGACGTACCTTGGATTGTTACATTTTTAGGGGAATTAACTTACGTAGCTGATATGCGGCAGGCGGGGAGAATGAAAGACAAGCCAGAGGTTGTCGGTCGGCAGATGTGAAAAAAAATTTTGTATTTGGGAATCGAACCGTAGATGTGCCCGGCCCTGGCCGAAGGTGCGACTTTCGCATTAAGGAGCGAAAGAACGGCATCTATGGATATATACTCGTCTCCCCAAAAGTCATTATCAGTTGCTCAATGAATTTTCTGAAATAACTAGCTCGATATCCTAAGAGCTTTTCGTACAAAGTGAATGCTTAGATTCGTGGAGTTGTTTCCATCTTTCTCTGTTTGCGGTAATTTATATACTAGCCGTTAAGTGATTTGGTGTGTTAAAAGTTTTTCATTATATTTCACTGGGATTTTATGTGTTAAATGGAATAGCGTATTAAATAACATATAGCAAAATTTCTCCAGCTGTAAAGTAAATTTAATTACCCGCTATTCCCCAGAAATAGATGCTATAATTGACTAGTACATACATTAAATAACTGGCTACTGACGGTATATGTTATTTACTTATATCCATTTGTGTAATTTTATAAATGATTAGTGTTCATATCACGCGTTAAAAGCGATAGGATAAGCTAGGCATTTGTAGTTTAAAATCTAATTTAATAACGTAGTGATTAAAGAGATCTTACCTTAACACGTGTTAGATATAATATTGATATTTTGGTTACATGTTTATATTTCTTTCCTACAATCTAGACTGATTAAAAAAAACCCAGCGAACTAGCAGTCTTAGGGTCATATGAAATTATGGTCATATGAACTTTTGTCTTATGATCTATGGTCGAATGATCCATTGGTCTTATAAGTGTGTAAGCAACCAGAAACTTTATAATATTGTTGAGTTTTCGGGCTATGACCTGTGCGGTCCATTTTCTTCATTTTATGAGAGAGACCAAACTAGAACAATAATTATAAATGTTAACTGGACCAGAACTATACCAGATTTTACCAATATAAATCTCATCAGCCAGCTGTGGCAAAATATATTGTCAGCAACATGTGTGTAATTTAACATAGTGTCTCAACAACCAGAGGCTTGACAACACAGGAAATATATAAGTATTATTCCTCCTATGTCGACGATCACCACGTATGAACCTTACTCCAACCAATTGAAGGCAGAGATACAGTATTTATCCAGGAAAACTATTAAATCACCAACTCCAACGACTACCGTGAAATTTGCAGTCAGCAGCTACGGCTAGTCTGGGGCTGGATTTGGCAAAAATTAATATGACACTGAATAGTCTTATTACAACTATTTGGTAAGCGAATATGAATGTGGCCACAGTATGAAGGACTGAATGAACTGTAAGAGAGTAACATAATTTTCTGTTGTTACCACTATCATACAAATCTTTTTTTAATTTTTGTTCTCATTAACCTGAGTATTTACAGGATAGATTAATTAGGAACTTGCCCTTTGTTTTTCTTTACTTTCAGAAAATGGCCATAGATATTATTGGCCCTTTTAAGGTCAAGTCGGCCAGAGGACATCAGTTTATCCTTACATGTGTCGATATGTGCACACGTTGGCCAGAGGCTATTCCTCTTAAGAGCATATCTACTACAGATATCGCAGATGCTCTTTGGTTGATATTTTCTCGCTTGGGGTTCCCCAGAGAAATATTGTCAGACCATGGCACTCAACTCATATCTGACACTATGTCACAGGTAATGTCTACCTTACATATTGAACGATCTCTCAGTAGTATCTACCATCCTATGTCTAATGGGTTAGTTGAGCGTCTGAATAGAACGCTCAAGACTTTGCTTGGTAAGATAACTGAAGATCATCCTCAAGATTGGGACAGGGTTTTACCCGCGGCTCTCTTTGCCTATAGAGAAGTCCCTAATGAACACACAGGATTTTCTCCCTTCGAACTTGTCTTTGGCGCGCGTCCACGCGGCCCTATGTCTTTATTACACGATCTCATCACTGCCGATGATATTAGCGATGAAACTCAATCCTCATATGAGTATGTCATTGCTCTTAGACAAAAGATCATTGAGGCATGTAAGCTAGCAACTGCTTCATCAGAAATTGCTAAAGAGAAGGCAAGACAGTTTGCTAACAAGAATAGATGTCTACGACAACTTTGTCCAGGTGACAAAGCATTCGTCCTACTCCCCAGTAGGGAAAATAGACTTCTTATTGCATGGAAAGGTCCGTATGCAATAGTCTCTCGGATTTCCGATGTTGACTATGTGGTCGATATTGATGGAAAGCATAAAACTTTCCACATAAACATGCTTTCGGAATTTCACGAACGTCCGGACTATTTGCTGCCTATTTTCCAGGCAACGGATGATGCTCCTGCACCTCACGGTCATTATTCATCCCTGTCTGTCATTCAGGATGAGGAAGCTACCTTCTCTGATGTCAACCTTCCCCTTCCAGTGGTTCCATTACATTCCACGGAATCTTGGAAAAACGTTTCTGTTTCTCCTAATCTTTCTGGTGACGAACATCGACAAGTCTCGTCGATGTTACAAACATTTCAGGATGTTCTCACTGACATTCCTGGACACACAGATGTCATAGAACATGACATAATTCTTACCGACAATAATCCAATTAGGGTTAGGCCGTATCCTATTCCTATACACTTTCAGTCGCAAGTGGAAAAGGAATTGGATGAAATGATTCAATTAAATATAATTGAACCATCGACTTCACCATATTCTTCTTCCATGGTTATTGTCCGGAAGAAGGATAAGAACATACGAATTTGCGTTGATTATCGCAAATTGAATCAGGTCACAAAGTTCGACGCTGAACCGATGCCTTTGTTAGAAGATCTACTGATTAGACTTTCTAATTCTAGATTCTTCACTAAACTTGACTTGTCTAAAGGTTATTGGCAAGTGCCTTTAGCAGAGCATGCCAAACCTCTTACTGCTTTTTCTACACCTAGGGGTCTATTTCAATGGAATGTTATGCCTTTTGGTCTCATGAACGCCCCTGCCACTTTCGTTCGCATGATGCGTCGAATTCTGTCACATCGTTCGGATGTCATCGCATACTTAGATGACATCTGTCTCTTCAGTGATACCTGGGAAGATCACTATTTAGGGTTATATGACTTACTGTCCACTCTACGTGAGAATAATTTGACAGCAAAACCTTCTAAAGCTTTTGTTGGTTTTGGTGAAATCTCTTTCCTGGGTCATCGTGTTGGTCATGGTCTCTTGAAGACAGAAGACCACAATACTTCCAAAATACTGAACATCTCTGTTCCTAAAACGAAGAAACAAGTTAGGAGTCTCTTAGGTTTAATTCAATTTTATGGGAGATTTATTCCAAATTTATCTTCGATCATGGCACCTCTCTCAACATTGTTGAAGAAAGGTTCGCCTAATCTGGTCCGTTGGTCTGAAGAATGCCAATCTTCACTAGACCAAATCAAGAATATATTTTCTTCTCCTCCCATCTTAAGATTACCTACTCTTGATAGGACTTTTGTTCTTCGGAGTGATGCTTCATCCACTGGGATTGGAGCAGCACTGATGCAAGAATATGCAAATACTCTGCATCCTGTTATGTACATTTCTAGAAAACTAAATGCGGCAGAGAGGAACTACTCGGTTTTAGACCGTGAGTTGTTAGCGATGGTTTGGTCAATTCTAAAGCTACAAAGATTCCTCCTGGGCGCACATTTCATTCTAGAGACTGATCAGAAAGCTCTTACAGCTATTCAGACTAAGAATTTGAAGAGTTCGAGATCCACTCGATATGCTATAGCTCTTCAACCTTTTCACTTCACGGTACGAGCTATCCGTGGTGCGGATAATGTGATGGCTGACATTTTGTCTAGATGCCCACATGACTCCAACTAATACTTCTGTCCTATATTTCCATATATTACAGAGTCATAACACACCTATATTTCTACAATAGATTAGCACATCTGTACTTACTTTATATGTACACACTATCGTGCTTTGTTGTCATCTTCTTCTGTTCGTTTTTTAAGATGATAGAGGAGGACTGAGTAGTTAATATAAGGGCCGTTAGTTTACTAAACAGCCACAATTATTAATAATGTATTGTACCTTATGAAGCATATTAGTTATTAATTAGCATTATATTGCTTGTACTTTCTCAGAATGTCATTGTTGAGCTGAGGACTTACCTTACTAGTATCAAGCATGACGAGTTCTAGATTGTGTACTTACCCTCGGAATACCAGAGCATATGTCCTGGATCGTCATGTAGTTTAACTTTACTATGTACTTATGTCATTACATGTCAAAGAATGTACTATTTAAATTTTCCTATCAGATTTGTACATCCATTTTTAAAGACAATATTAGAGTATGCTGTTTAATGATGATTATAGTAACTTGCATACGTATATTGTGTTTACATGCTAACGTGATGTGTGTTGGTGACACCTCCCCGATGTGAATATTTTTTGAGACATATTTATTTTTCTGTTGAGGTATATCCTCACCAGACACTCTATAATTAGCCTATTGTTTGGCAATTTAATTAATTATCAGCGCATAATTCGTGCGTTTTGAGCCGCTTATCGCATGCTCTTTGATATTTAAAAAAAAAATATGTTCCACATTTTTTTTTATCGGGAGGAGGTGGTGATATGTTGCGTGATAAATTCTCGCAACATCGTTTTATTTCAATATCTATTTTATAACGCAAGGGCAACAACTGCTTGAAATTTATAGTCACTTTTCTCGGTAAGCATTTGTCTTCTCGCGTTGGTATCGAATGCAGTTAAGTTTGAGCTGTGGTCATTTTGCGCTGGACTGCGCATGACTTGTCTTGCTTCTTGGTCGATCGGTTTCCGCCCACCACTAGTGGAGTGAGCGATTTGGAATGGCGAAAGAGATGCCTCGTTGAAGAGGGGATCTCCGCTATTTTTTTGTTCTGTCAGGGATGTGTAGTCCTCTTATGGATATTTCGTTTATTCGAGATAATACCTCTAGTGTATTTGCACATGCCGGGAGGCGTGATATTTCTGTGTATTTCATGAAAGCAAGGTAAATTGACTTTTTCATTAACTCTATCGATTTTTGGTCGTGAGCGATTTCGATTCATAGCCTGTCTTCGAAAGTCGTCGTCACGAGATGTTTTCCCAGCTCACATGTCGCTGCATTGTACTGCATCGGTTGATGCAGGTACCAAGGACCATTACTTGCTACTTTGTTAAATGAACTAGGTTTGAAAAACCTTTATTATCTAGAGGATATTTTTGAGGACATTATTTATACTTCGGCAGACGTGTCTGTCTTGCTGAAGTCAGACTAAGGAGAGTGAACTGATCTCATATATCTGGTTATCTCCTGGCTGTTATAGAAAAGGATGGAGTTTTTCACCTGACTACATTTACAGCACTATGAAATATAACATGCATCTGACTCATCATTGTAATGCTGTCTACCGTCTATTGCTGTATTGAATGTTGCTGTGATAATGACTGTTTGATGTGCCTACATATTCGCGTAACCATTTTGTCACTGTGGCGTCCACAATAAATAATGAAGAAAAACGTCAACGGCTGTTTCAAGAATCATTGACTTTATACGTCGTGAGTTTACTGACGTCCTATGTGGATTGCCCTGTTATTTTTGTATGAACATTGTTTTGACTGAACACATCTGCACACTACACAAAACCAGACATGCGGATACCATCCATCATCATATGGCATCACGCATCACTATTCCATACACTTATTGTTAACTTTTGATCTTTTGGGTGAATCAACCTCTGTTGGGATCTTCTTTTCTTTTCCTTTACCAGAGGGGGGAACCTATTTGATTAATTTTTTCACTTTTGTCTGTAAACCATGATCTACTGATGTATATGATTTATTTTGTAAAGTTCTAGTGATAAATAAACTTAATACACCTTAAGTTATTGTGTTGGTCAACCCCTACCCTATCTGTTATACATAGTTGTTTTCCCGTTTGTGCGTATTTGTCACATAACTGAGTGCATGTGGGTTCAGTGTAACTTGTACTTTCTACAAGGAGAGAAAGTGCGTCTGATTTAAATATAGTCGTACAGATAGGCTGGATTAGAGAAATTACTCAATCCAGAGACTGTCCTTCTCTTGCACTATCACCCCGTGAGAAAAACTATTTCTTACACCTTACTATCACATAGTTATCACTATCACCTCTTCTCAGACAGGACTCTAAACATCTATTACCTATCTGATTAAAAATCTACGACACTTACGTTCCACATTGGTGATCATGTCCTATGTTCAACATTAGTGATATTGCCATACGTTCAACATTAGTGATCATGTCATACGTTCCACGTTGGTGAACATGTCACACGTTGAACATTAGTGATCATGTCATACGTTCCATATTGGTGATCATGTCACACGTTCCACATTAGTGGTCATGTTATACGTTCCATGTTAGTTATCTTGTAATACGTTCCAATTAGTGATCTTGTCATACGTTCCACATTAGTGATCTTGTCATACCATTTCAATTCAACATTCAGTTTAAGATCTTTAGCCATAATGTTGAAAAGTGAAATTCAGATATTTATTTCAAAGTCTTCAAAAGACCAACAATACTAACTGATAAGTTGAAATGGAAGACGACTTAATGTGTCCGTGTCGTAATTTTTATCTGAGAGGGTGCTGATGAATATTGGTCCCTTTAGAGTGTAAAGTGATATTGAAGGCTCTGCGAGAATAAGGATTTAGGTGAATGAGGTAGTAGATTCACAAGCGCTGGGAAGGAGCAAGGACAGTCTCTTATTACGACAATATCTGTTTTCTCACAGACTATTCCTATCTCTCTTCTGAACAAACAATTGTTTGTCAGTTCCAGTCGCTCAGGCGCGCTCACCGATTTGGTGATTCTGTCGCTCAACGTACATGAATACAGCCTACACAGATGGAAATGTTTGGAATTTTAGGCCAACCGACAACCAACACAAATAAATATTAATACCTTTATTATCATAAAGGACTCACACATAATTGTACATTTACAGTCAAAAATCAAAGGTTACAGAATACAAATATGATAAGGGAAGAGGGGGTTTTGAGGAGAAATATCCCATCCACCGTTTCCCGTTTATATTTTGCTAACAGACAAGACCCGGTCCCAAAGACAAGAAAGGGGGGGGGGGGTGATCAGAGATAGGCAATTTAACCCACTGGTAAATTTATTACTCTGAGGCAAGGGGTTACAGAAAGAAGGGGGGGGGGGGTGTAGAGGAAAGCTAGGGTTCTCAATTGTCTCCCTTTAAATCAACAAATTTTACGGGAGGGGGAATGAACACAGTTACCCAATCCCGCTAGGAGAGATCCCGTACAAGGAATATAATGCACCTTAGTACAAGGTCGAACTAATTAAAAGGGTAAAGAAAAGATAAATCTCCTTTCATTCAAAAAACACACTAGGGCTGGCCATCCCCACAAACACACACGCAGACTTACCGAAAGGTGAATTCTGGCACTTCATAGGAAATACATCACAAAAAACAGCACTAAACCTTGGCTTAGGTAAAAGTATTTTCTTCCGTGTACAGCCCCAGATTAGCGGGTTGTTGAAGTTAACAAAGTGTCCCGAAATCGCTGGACGTTGAAGTTTAACGGTACTGTTTGTTTATTAGATAAAGTTCCTAAAGAAAGGCACAGGCACTTGGCTAAGCGTGAGGTATGGTGTGGTTCCTAAAATTGGCACAGCTGGTGGAGATAACTTCCTTTTTCCGTAATGTCACAAGTAAGAAAAACACTGAGGTAAGTTCTTCTTCGGGGGGGGGGGGGGGGGGTAAAATCCACTGAATATACTTGACAAACAGCGTTCAGGTAGATCTATGTTTTTTCTTCACAAATAGGGCAGTGAATAAAATATGTTCTGAATCCAGTTTTCTTTAAGGACTCTATATGAACTAGTATTTTTAAAGTGTTTTCTTGTGTGGCTTTATTCCCAGTTAAATTCAGAGGAGCGGGGCCCATTACAGGTCGCCACAAGTTTAGCTTTAAAAAGGTTCATATGTAACTAAAGTTATCGAACTGAGTTGGCAGAACTCTGTATATAATTAATAATTGCTGGGATGCAGGTTGAATGATCGTTCTGAATGAAAGATAATCAAGACAAGAAATGCATTACAAATCATATTATAATCTGACGCGATAAATTACAGTTAGCCTATTTACTTATTAGCGTCGTCAATTAACAAATCAGGAAAACTTCCCGTGAGTTAAAAATAATTAAAAGCACATCTATCTATACAGAACTAAACTGTATTAAAGTTATAATTCTCTTTAACGTCTGCAAAATAAATTTACGCGTCAATTGTATTAGGAAATACTTTTAGCTGTAACATTAGTTTGCACTAGAACTTTGAAAATGGGTTTATTTAATAAGGTTAAATTTACACCACAATCCATTGAAATAAATTGAAATAACTCGACCACTGATCACTCGAAGCTAATGTATAAATTACCGTCTGCACAGAAAGAATACACTCCAATAGTCACGAAGGTAGATGAAATCCAGCAGGAATCCGACTATGCTAGTGCAACTAGGATTCTGTCAGAGCGAACGATAAAATGCAGTTTTTCGGAGTTCTCTATTTATACTTCTCGAATGTAACTTGAATAGGGCGTGTTAGATTTTCGCACCTTTCTTGAAGTTGAGCAAAATTCGAGGTACCTCGCCGTGGTGTTAACCGCTGCGATTCCTTCGTTTTCCCCGGTCTACCGATTTCCTTCCGTCTCAGGCTTGCTTGCATGAGGGTGTGAAAAGTTTCCGAGAAGCTAACTCTGTGAGCTGCGAGTTCCCTGATTCTTTAGATCGTGTACCGCCGCGATTGAATTCTGAGATCTGTCTGTCTTTGATGGTGCCACTGTTCTGAGAGCTTTGGCAACTCCCACCAGGCGGGGTGACAGCCAGGTAAGAAAATGATCTGCTGTTTATTGCTCTAGAAACAGGAGTGAGTCTGTGGCCCGTCCTCTTTTGGGCCGGCGTTAAGGAAAAGATTGCTATAAATCGTTCTCAGAAATGGTTGTGGGCGTGATTTTAATCTCCCATCAAAGGCCATGCGATCTCAAACGTTCGCATAAGATAGCAGGCTACATATTAATGATCCAGCGTGTAAGGTTCTCGTGGAAATGCTGCATGCCGGTAAAAGTTACAACAGATGATCAGGGGTTCTAAAGTTATGAGAGGCCAATATTCTGTTATCATCCATCGAGTCAGGGAAATTCATTTGTCATACTTAGACGTACGTCACAATCGTCCCCACTTTTGAGACATGGAAACTCGTTTTCATGTTTCATTTATGACAATGAAGCTGCCCTGATCGGTAGCTTTAGGATGATTGGCATCGTCGATTTTCTCCTCTTCCTCCGTGGTCCAGTTTCTACTCAAGAAGTCAGCTCCGACATTCTGTTTTCCTGGAATATATTCCACTTTGAAGGAATAAACACTCAATAGCAAGGCCCAACGCATTATCCTTGCGTTGAATTCCTTATTGGCACCCAGGAAAGCTAGTGGAGCATGGTCTGTTTGCACCGTGAAAGAAGTACCATACAGAAACTCATGATGGCGTCTGATGCCATGAATCAGAGCGAGACATTCTCTTTCAACGACACTGTAGTTGCGTTCCGCTTTATTCAGTTTCCGACTGCCGTAAGCTACTGGGAATAGCATGTTCGGGTCACTGTCCTCGGCTTGCAGCAATGTTGACCCGATGCCCTGACCTGACGCGTCAACTCTCAGTACGAAAGGTTTCTTAAGGTCAGGTAACCTTAGGATGGGGTATGCCGACAACTGTCCTTTCAAAGTGCTGTATGCATGTTCGCACTTTTGATTCCACATGACCTTATCAGGACAACCTTTCTTGGTGAGGTCAGTCAGAGGTGCTGTCAGTCCGTTGAAGTTCTGGATGTATTTCTGATAGTAAGCACATAGTGATAAGAATGACCTGATGTCTTTCTTTGTTCGGGGTCTTTTTGCTGCCACTATTTTCTCCACGTTCTTCTTAATAGGCCAACTACAGCCGTGAGAAATAGTGTGCCCCAGGAAGTCCAGCTTTTCAAATGCGATGAGACATTTGCTAGGTCTGGCTGTGAGACCAGTTTCCTGTAGTCTCCTGAGGAGCATAGCAACCGTAGCAATATGTTCGTCCTAGGTTTCCGATGTAATTAATATGTCATCCATGAAATTATGGATGTGGGGACTTTGCAAAGGTTCTAAAAGCTTTCTCATCATCCTGGTAAACACTCCTGGTGCGTTATGCATTCCAAACGGCATCACATTAAATGTGTAATGTCCTTCACTAGTGCTGAAAGCTAGCAAAGGTTTAACTTCCTCCTTGACTGGTATTTGATAATAACCTTTACTGAGGTCAATCTTGGAGAAAATCGTTGCCTTGCTGAGCTTGGTGAACAACTCAGAAACAGTTTGGAGAGGTTCAGGCTGGAATTCCGTAACAGCGTTTAGCAGCCGGTAATCAATACACAGCCGAACTTCCTTATTGGGCTTCTGCAACAGCACTACACTCGAACTGTAAGGAGATGTAGACTCGCTGATAATTCCTGCCTGACGCAGCTTGTCTATTTCTCCGTGAAGTGCATCAGCTTTAGCATACGGAATGGGGTACACGCTGGTTCAAACAGGGGTCTTGTTTGTTAATTTCATGTCAAATTCGATGAGATTTGTTTGACCAGGTACATCCGTTAAGACTGTACTGTACTGCTTTAGTAGTGCCCTGGTTTCTGTTTGTTGTTCTGGTGAGAGATTGTCGCCAAACTTGACATCTTTAAAGGATTCTGTGGGTTGCAATGGGTACTCCATGCAACCATCATCATCTTCCTCGTCTTCCGTTGCTATGGCGACAGCCAGGAGATGCTCGGAGGATGGCACCGGTCTTTCCAAATATTTCTTTAGCAGATTTATGTGGAAGACCTTCTCCTTTCCTTTGATGGAGATCTTGTAATTAGTACGTGAGATCTTTTTAAGGACGGTAAACGGCCCTTGCCATCCGATGCGAAGTTTATTGCTTCCGGTTGGGAGTAGCAACAAAACTTTCTCCCCTGGTTGGAGTTCTCTCTCTTTTGCAGCTTTGTTGTATCTTTTAGCATGTTTAGCGCGGGCTTTCGTAAGGTTGGTTGTAGCTAGATCCCATCCTAGCTTTAGCCTTTCCTTGAGCTCAGATACATACTTGCTTGCAGAGACGACTGTCTCGTCAGCCTTTTGGTCTGTCAGGGACCGAAGTAAGGCTTCTAATGGCCCCTTTATAGGTCTGCCAAATAAAAGTGTAGCAGGCGGGAATCCCGTAGACGCTTGGGGAACCTCTCGGTAGGCGAATAAGGCAGCCGATATATATAGGTCCCAGTCTTCCGGTTTCTCCTGACCCAGCTTACGTAACATGGTGGTGAGGCTGCCATTAAAACGTTCCACGAGCCCATTTCCGGCCGGATGGTAGGGACTTGTGTGGATATGTTTGGCCCTCAAGATCTTAAAGATCTCCTCCATTAACAGGCTACGGAATTGGGATCCATTGTCCGTCAAAACTTGTTGAGGGAATCCCAACCGTGTAAAGATTTGCACGAGGGCTTCTGCGACATGCTTGGAATCTATGCATGTTAGCGGTACAGCTTCGGCCCACATTGTGCAAGTGTCGACTAAAGTCAGGATGAACCTGTGCTTTCTTTTGGTCCTTTCCAGGGGTCCAATGATGTCGACAGCAACCCGTTCAAATGGAGTCCCTACTATTGGCATTTGCCCCATGGGTACTGGGGGTGTCAAGTGCTTGGGTGCTACCCGTTGGCACTGGGCGCAGGATTTCACATACCTGATAATGTCAGAGTTCATTCCTGGCCACCAATAGTGGGTTTTTATTCGCTGAATAGTGGCGTTTTGTCCCATATGTCCGCTAAAGGGAAGAGAGTGCCCCATCTCTAAGATCTGGCTTCGGTACTGCGTCGGTACTAGGAGCTGGTTATTCCCCGTGTCCGGGTTGCCCGTTCTACGATACAATACGCCATCCTTAGAAAAGATGTCTCCGTTGTGTCTGGGGTCCTTAGCCATGGGCAGTTTTTTAAAGCAGAGCTCCAGAGTAGGGTCCTTTTGTTGCGCCTCCTTCAGTTCGTTCGGCAACAAATTTGGCGCAGGCTCCCTCTCCTTCTTGGCTTGCCCTCTTGTGGTTACCGCTGCCACAATCGGCTCCTTTGGTCTCCCAATAAACACATATCTACATCCCAGGATAACTGGGTAGATAGGATCATCCATAATGGCCGCTTTTATAACTCCTCTGACAAAGTCAGAGTGTATTTCTACCAGTGCGATAGGAAGCGTCCTGGGTGCATCACTCCTGAAAACTCCACTAAGTTTGACGGTTTCCTCTGTCTCCTGACCTGGTTTGACTAGGTGTCTAGCAACAATACAACTAAAACTTAATCCAGTGTCAAAGAGACAAGTGGTTGAGGTACCATTCAAAATTACAGTTCCTCGAGTTGAGGGTCGGTCCCCCTCAGGTTGAGAATCACTGACATTGACTCTACCTTTCGAGGCTGTATGCAAACATCCAACGCGGTTTGAACCGGTTTGTTTGCCCTGATCAGACGTTCCTGGTGTAGGGGTCTTCCCTTTTCCTTGACCTTGGTGGCCGCGCTGCCACGTAGGCTTGGTGGGTTGATCAGAATTGTTGTTGGGGGGGTATCGGGTTTTGTAGAATTTCGATTTTTCCTGGGGAGGTCTCTGGGTATTATTTTCTCGTTGGTTATAATTCTGAGAGGAATTAGAGGAATAGGATGACTGCTCTAGATTTTGTTTACGAGATGGCTCATCTGTGGGTTTACGTTTAGTGCTGGGAAGTTCGGCCATTGCATTGGTATAGCGTTCGGCCTTATTGAGTATGTCCTCAAGCCTGACTGCGCCCTGTTCAGCCAAAAATCTACGGGTTTCGTTTGACAAAGTTGCCTTTATCTGTTCCACAAGAACAAGTTCAAGTAGTCCCTCATATGTAAGAGGTAGGTCAGATAATTCAATGCACTTTGTCAAATAGCCCGTGAGACGTGAAGAGAATTGGTGGAATGTTTCCGTGCTCTCTTTTCGGCTGTTTCTGAACATTTGCAGAAATTTTCGGGCGGTCATTTCGAACCGCTCTAGCAAGGCCTTCTTAAGCATGTCGTAATCATGTTGGTTCGGTCCCAGCTTTGTGTATACGTCATAAGCATTCGCTTTTAGTGACGTTGAGAGTTTAAGTGCCCAGCGGGAACTCTCTAACCCATACAGATTTGCGAGCCTTTCGAATTTTTCTAGGTAGCTGTCAATTTTTTCGTTAGGGCTAGGAAAAGACTCTAAAGCAAAAGACATCGCAGTTAATTGGGCAGACTGAGTGCTGGAGAGATCCATTGTTTGAGACTGGGGCGAAGACGGCTCTCCATTATTTGAAGTAGAGGCACTCCGACTCTCTAAAGCCTTGAGCGCTAATTCATGCTGTCTTTCCTTGTCTCTCTCTCTTTCCCTGCGGGCGTCCATCTCTGCCTCAATTTTCTTCTGCTCCAATTGACGATCGTCCGCTTCTTTCTTCCTAGCTTCTGCCCTCTCTTCCTCCGCGTCATACCTTTGCAGTTCCTGGTTGATAAACAGATTCGCAGCTTCTGTGTCTAGTCCTGAGTCCTTGGCCTCTTGCCTCAAAAGGGATCTTATCCTAATTCTCTCTGCCATTGTCAAAGAACTGGATGCTTCTAAGACTAGAGAATAGTAAGATGGAACAAGAAGGGGAAAAACTCAAAGCCGCTACGAGAAAAACAAAGTAAAAATTTTCTTAATGACCTCGTGTGTTAACTTATCGCCGCTATTATTGTCACTTAAGACTCGTAACGCAAGCAACTATGCCAATTCAATGGTAAGTTACACTAGAAAAGAATCTACTCTTACTAACAGTAGAGAAAAATTTATATTAAACAATTTAAAAGGAAAAAAAAAATTTTTTCCCAGAAAATGTTAATTCTCTAACAACAAACTCCGTCCCTGAAGACAATTTTTGAGATGAGACGTAGTTAACTTAATTTTAAAAAATCAGAACAATCCGTCTTTAGCTTAGCTCAACTCAAACGCTTCATAACCTTTAGTGATTGTAAAACAATCACGCAGTCCCAGCAATTATATAACCAAAAATTTTCAATTCCCTCTGCCAGAGAATACAAAGGTGACAAATCTTTTATTATCACTAACTGCCTGTTCCTGTGGAAAAACAAACCTGTCTTAATTATTGTGTGGTTGGCCCAAATACTGAACGGCTTGGTCTAGGGGAAGTAATACTTTTAAAGATTATACCCTACTTCACAAAGACAATCAACCACACTCTATTTTAACTAGGTTCAGAATCTCGAACGAGCTAACCATATATTGTCGTAATTTTTATCTGAGAGGGTGCTGATGAATATTGGTCCCTTTAGAGTGTAAAGTGATATTGAAGGCTCTGTGAGAATAAGGATTTAGGTGAATGAGGTAGTAGATTCACAAGCGCTGGGAAGGAGCAAGGACAGTCTCTTATTACGACAATATCTGTTTTCTCACAGACTATTCCTATCTCTCTTCTGAACAAACAATTGTTTGTCAGTTCCAGTCGCTCAGGCGCGCTCACCGATTTGGTGATTCTGTCGCTCAACGTACATGAATACAGCCTACACAGATGGAAATGTTTGGAGTTTTAGGCCAACCGACAACCAACACAAATAAATATTAATACCTTTATTATCATAAAGGACTCACACATAATTGTACATTTACAGTCAAAAATCAAAGGTTACAGAATACAAATATGATAAGGGAAGAGGGGGTTTTGAGGAGAAATATCCCATCCACCGTTTCCCGTTTATATTTACTAACAGACAAGACCCGGTCCCAAAGACAAGAAAGGGGGGGGGGGGGGTGATCAGAGATAGGCAATTTAACCCACTGGTAAATTTATTACTCTGAGGCAAGGGGTTACAGAAAGAAGGGGGGGGGGGTGTAGAGGAAAGCTAGGGTTCTCAATTGTCTCCCTTTAAATCAACAAATTTTACGGGAGGGGGAATGAACACAGTTACCCAATCCCGCTAGGAGAGATCCCGTACAAGGAATATAATGCACCTTAGTACAAGGTCGAACTAATTAAAAGGGTAAAGAAAAGATAAATCTCCTTTCATTCAAAAAAACACACTAGGGCTGGCCATCCCCACAAACACACACGCAGACTTACCGAAAGGTGAATTCTGGCACTTCATAGGAAATACATCACAAAAAAACAGCACTAAACCTTGGCTTAGGTAAAAGTATTTTCTTCCGTGTACAGCCCCAGATTTGCGGGTTGTTGAAGTTAACAAAGTGTCCCGAAATCGCTGGACGTTGAAGTTTAACGGTACTGTTTGTTTATTAGATAAAGTTCCTAAAGAAAGGCACAGGCACTTGGCTAGGCGTGAGGTATGGTGTGGTTCCTAAAATTGGCACAGCTGGTGGAGATAACTTCCTTTTTCCGTAATGTCACAAGTTAAGAAAAACACTGAGGTAAGTTCTTCTTCGGGGGGGGGGGGGGGGGGGGTAAAATCCACTGAATATACTGACACAGACAGTGTTCAGGTAGATCTATGTTTTTTTCTTCACAAATAGGGCAGTGAATAAAATATGTTCTGCTTCCAGTTTTCTTTAAGGACTCTATATGAACTAGTATTTTTAAAGTGTTTTCTTTGGTGGCTTTATTCTCAGTTACGTTCAGAGGAGCGGGGCCCATTACAGGTCGCCACAAGTTTAGCTTTAAAAAGTTCATATGTTACTGGAGTTATCGAATTGAGTTGGCAGAACTCTGTATATAATTAATAATTGCTGGGATGCAGGTTGAATGATCGTTCTGAATGAAAGATAATCAAAACAAGAAATGCATTACAAATCATATTATAATCTGACGCGATAAATTACAGTTAGCCTATTTACTTATTAGCGTCGTCAATTAACAAATCAGGAAAACTTCCCGTGAGTTAAAAATAATTAAAAGCACATCTATCTATACAGAACTAAACTGTATTAAAGTTATAATTCTCTTTAACGTCTGCAAAATAAATTTACGCGTCAATTGTATTAGGAAATACTTTTAGCTGTAACATTAGTTTGCACTAGAACTTTGAAAATTGGTTTATTTAATAAGGTTAAATTTACACCACAATCCATTGAAATAAATTGAAATATGAAATAACGAGACCACTGATCACTCGAAGCTAATGGATAAATTACCGTCTGCACAGAAAGAATACACTCCAATAGTCACGAAGGTAGATGAAATCCAGCAGGAATCCGACTATGCTAGTGCAACTAGGATTCTGTCAGAGCGAACGATAAAATGCAGTTTTCGGGAGTTCTCTATTTATATCTTATACTTCGAATGTAACTTGAATAGGGCGTGTTAGATTTTTCGCACCTTTCTTGAAGTTGAGCAAAATTCGAGGTACCTCGCCGCCGGTGTTAACCGCTGCGATTCCTTCGTTTTCCCCGTCTACCGATTTCCTTCCGTCTCAGGCTTGCTTGCATGAGAGGTGAAAAAAGTTTCCGAGAAGCTAACTCTGTGAGCTGCGAGTTCCCCTGATTTCTTTAGATCGGTACCGCGCCGCGATTGAATTCTGAGATCTGTCTGTGTCTTTGATGGTGCCACTGTTCTGAGAGCTTTGGCAACTCCCACCAGGCGGGTGACAGCCAGGTAAGAAAATGATCTGCTGTTTATTGCTCTAGAAACAGGAGTGAGAGTTCTGTGTGCTGTGGCCCGTCCCTCTTTGGGCCGGCGTTAAGGGAAGGGTTGCTATAAAGCGTACTCAGCAATGGTTGTGGGCGCGATTTTAATCTCCCATCAAAGGCCATGCGATCTCAAACGTTCACATAAGATAGCAGGCTACATATTAATGATCCAGCGTGTAAGTTTCTCGTGGAAATGCTGCATGCCGGTAAAAGTTACAACAGATGATCAGGGGTTCTAAAGTTATGAGAGGCCAATATTCTGTTATCATCCATCGAGTCAGGGAAATTCATTTGTCATACTTAGACGTACGTCACAGTCCGTATAT